>OU785225.1:8440508-9040508 GCA_917051295.2 Erebia ligea
TTTAGGGTACTTCCCATTGACCTAGAATCATGAAATTTGGCAAGAAGCAAGGTCTCACAGCACAAGATGGTATAGGAAAACAAACGAAAATCGTGAACTTAGAGTTCATTATTCATAGGGTGTCGGTCGACTTGTTTGTCAGGCTCTTCCAGTTTAGCGCCTAATATGTAAGCCAGTTATTTCACAGCTGATGTTATTTATTAAAAATGTATGTTGTGTGGTGGTACGGAACCCTGAACGTGAGTCTGACTCGCACTTGACCGGTTTATTTTCTGGTAAACAGCTTGGTCTGCTTGGTCATGCAAGGGGCCGACCACAACAGATACAATTTCGTGCACGACACATGGGCAAACTTGGTGACATTGCCTTCCATCATAGAGTTATTCATACTTGGTTAACAAAATTCTCACCTCAAAATACAGACCAGAACATAGATGATAATAAGATAGTAGAACTGCAGATCATATTTTGTATACTCTTCTAAGATATTTGAAATTAATCTCCCAAATGGGATAGGTAGAGTGTGGATGTAAACGCTTTAATATCCCGTTAAATTCTATTAACTCTAGATTCAAAAGTTAGTCCGATTAACTTTTAATGCTGAGCAGAAAGAACAAACCGTGTATTTAAGTATCGTTGTTTTAACACCACACTGTAAGTAGAACTAGAAAGCTTTTAGACACGAGATATTTAAATTAAACATGATGATGGAATCGCGGCCTTGTTTACACAATTTAGAACTCCTAGGTGCTCTAGTTTCAGGTTTACGTCTTGAATATAATCATTATAAATTATTATTATTAAATGCGTACCTCATAGCTTTCGGCGTCCTACATTGCCATTGACCGAAAATCTTAAAAGGTGGCCTTAATGTTGGTTTGGTAATTAACGTTAAATTTAGCATTTCATTAAGTACTCTATTTGGAATACCACTTTGTCCACATAATTTAATTTCACGTACCTTTAAGTAATAGTAGGTAAGTAATAGCCTAACAATAGAACAGCTTTGGCAAAAAAGTGCATGTGGGTTGAATTTAATAAAAAAAGTATGTCAACTTGATTTGGCTAATACCTACATTGTATACCTATTATTAATTTGAGCTCGCTAGGGGAATCCAAACTTGGTACCTTGGGACCAAATTAATTTGTGGTCGTACCTACTATACCTAAATGGATTTGATCCACAAGTGGATTTGCGGAAGGTCGTTTGGTAATTGTGCTTTACGAGTAATTAGGTAATGGGAAATTATTATTTATGGAACAAAGTCGTTTCTGCATCATGCTATCAGAAATTGTGAGATAACTGAAAAACATCTTTTGAAAAACATCAAAACAAAGAGGATTTGAAGAAGAAATATTTTCATTTCCATTTTGCTATCAGAAATTTAGGGTCAACTGAAAAACATCAAGACAGAGGATTTGAAGAAGAAATATTTTCATTTGCGGTTTGTAGTTTGCCTATCTGCATGGATAAGCAAACTAGAAACCGTAATAAGCTCGCCACTCCTTCGCTCCGCCTCAATAAAAGACAAAGGTCGTTAATGGGAATGGGCGTTCTCTTCTATAATAAAATTCCACAATCCATTTTAGTTTTTACACAAGTTTAAAACGACTATGCAAAGATTCAAATACCAGAAGGAGAAGATAGACTATGAAAGACTAAGAAAGAAAGAAAGACTAAGAAAGAAAGAAAGAAGATTATGTAAACGATAAAAGAGCGTAGATCTTACTCGCTCCAGCTTTAATATGATTGGGACTGCAGACTTATGTACTTATATACATTCGTAATAATTATTGTAACTTTTGATTTTTTTAAAAAGAGCAACCACTGAGTTTCTCACTTGCTCTTCTCGGTACGAATGACATTCTGAACCAGCGCGGCGGTAGTATCTCATCTCGACGGCTCAAACGCAGTTCTAAAAGTTTATTTGAATTGAATTAAAAAACATTTGAATTTGAATTAATCTTTACCTAACTAAATTAGCAACTACCGACGTTGCCTAAATATAGGTAAAATGGTACACTGGTAATGACTAATGGACCCCGTAATAGGTAGAATAAGAATAAAAGCAACCACTTACCCCACAGAGGGTGATTATGGTACCGTTTGTGAAAGGTACCATAATACAATGTTACTTTTATGTGGAATGACATTATTGTTGTGCCAGGCAGTGGCAGACGCGTAGTTATGATATGACCTTCTCTTTTACACCTAATCAAGCATTGTATCAACAACTATATGATGCCCGCGACTTTTTATTCCTGCGGGATTTTAAAAAAAATTCAGGATAACAAGTTCTTTTTTTTATATATTTTTTTTTAATATCCATTACAAGTAAGCCCTTGACTGCGATCTCACCTGATGGTAAGTGATGATGCAGTCTAAGATGGTAGCGGGCTAATCTGTTAGGGGCATGGCAGTTATATTAAACCCATACCCCTATTCAGTTTCTACACGGCATCGTACCTACCGGAACGCTAAATCGCTTGGCGGCACGTCTTTGCCGGTAGGGTGGAAGCCTCCCACCAGGCCAAACCAGGGAAAATTCAGAAATTATAAATTCCCAAATTGACCCTGCCGGGAATCGAACCCGGGACCTCCGCACATTAAGACAACAGCGCTCAACACTGCGCCACGGAGGTCGTCAAAGTAGCCTTAGATGTCCTTCACCGGGATGCTATCTCCTGTACCTACCTTTCGTCAAAAATTCCCTTTATTGTGAGTAGTTAAAATACCAAGCTATATAGTAAACTTCCAGATCTTATTCAAACTCAAACTAAAATCTTTTTTGTTCAAGTAGACTTTGACATGTGCTTTTGAATCGTCGAGTGAATTCACTGGTTCGAAATGTCATTCCTATCGAGAAGAACCAGCAAGAAACTCGGTGTTTTTTTATTGCAGAAAAAAGTCTCTACCTGGCAGTCAGTCAGTCTCTTAAGGTCTATATCCATTAGAACAGGTATTTAAGTCATAGAATGAGTGAACTACAAGGACTTTCTATATATAGATCCTGAATACTACATTTCAGAAACTTAATTTCAGTTTGGCAAAAAGTTTAAAGAGGCAGAACTTTACTCTTTCATTTCTTTAAAAGACACTGACATCGCCAAGTTTTTATGTTTAACTTACCTATACTGCTGATTTATTAAAGAGAATAGCCGTGGCCCTGATAGAATTTCGCATTAGAAGCATCGCTACATAAATAACAGCATCGCTATACATATGAACAAGAACATAGATCGCATCTTACAAGAAACCATCCAAATTTTCTACTCGCCGGGAATTAGACAGGTGGTGGTGTTTCACCCCCGTAGTTACCTCGAGCTCAGACAGCCGTACGCGTTGGTCCTGCGTCTTGTCACTCTTATCGGGAATCGGGATAGAAAATCCCATCGGACTAGAGATAGAGAAAAAGAGAAAGGCAAGTTGTTACTTACCTCTAAGTACTTGAGAGCAGATATCACAGGGTGTAATTTTCTTGTAGGTGTATTCTTGGAAGTTGTGTGCGTCGGAATCCCCTCTCAGATCTCGGGCGGCACCATTTCGTCTAAAGCAAAAAAATACGTTAATATAAATTGTTATAAAAATCTCATTTGATTTTTACCGTCAGGGTTCTCAACTTCATTACTGATAAGCCTATAGAAACGACATTCAATTTTCATCTCTCTCTTTATTGCTTTAACCCTTTGACGACCAAGGGACGTATTTGTCCCCAAACCTAATTTCAATCGTACAAAAAAACTAAGAACTATAGATTATTATTTTAATGGATAATATATTTTTGAGGATAGTTTTTATAATTTTGATATCAAATTTGACTCCTAATTGTCATATTTCATAGTAAATTTAGTACCGCAATTAGCAGTTCGTGAAGTCGCTAGTTCATCATTTTCAAAAAATCAAAACTATTACATAAATTGTTTATATAGTTGTAACTTTGTAAGAATATTATTGTCTGGTAAGTAAATAACTATTTTGTACTCGTATCAAATGGTTACATAACTAATTTACTTTGTTAGCTCGTGAAAACAAAAAGGGACACCGGCGTCCCTATGGGCGATAACGGTAATAATCTATCAAAAAAGTCTCCTATTTGATTTGATATTTTTATCGCATCTACCTTCATTTTGAACATAATTTTGGCAGATAATGGTGCGCAAGGTATGTGAAATTTTCGTACTCAGCGAAAATGAGATCCATAGAATATACTTGGGTGAAAATAGTGATGACGAAGATGCATTATTACTTGACGAAAATGACAAAAAGTTTTTGATGTTGCATGATGATGAAGGTATCCAAAATGTTGAGATTGAGTTTTCATTGTTTCCGGAATCTTCTAAATTGCTAACAGCTAAACCTTCTACATCGAAACCTTCAACATCAACAGCTGCAGATCTCATAATACAGACCCATTGTCACAAATTAGCAGTTTCTAAGTGGAATCATAGAAATTATGTTCCATATATTTCTCACAATGACGGCAAAGTGCAAATATGTGAAGAAAGTGTTTCCGATTCAATTGCACCTTTAGATATTTTAGTTCCATATCTATTTTTGAAGCGTTGCTTCAAAAAATAGAAAGTCAGAACTCAGAGTCAGGTATGCTCAACAAAACGGCCGAGATTTATAATCGGAAACATATAGGAAATGAAAGCATGCCTGGCATAAATTTAGTTGGATTCATCATCTTGGTCATCATCAGGTATCATGTTTTGCCACCAATTACAGATTATTATTGGTATATTGATTGAGATATGGCAGTTCCCTATGTATCCAACGTTATGCCAAGAACTCGTTATGAAGATGTATACGCAGTGATTTATTTGTTTTACTTATGGTATATATGGCATGTATACTATGCTTCATACACCGACTCAAGGAACTTTGCTGTCAACTTGACTGCGAAAAAAACTGTAGCTCGAAAATTGACAGTGATCAGTAACTTTTGTGTAAGACAATGAGCTCCTCCTTACCTATTCTCGACCGTAACTACTGCAACAGGAAGTTCTTAGAAACAATCAATGGCTTTTTTACCTGTCAGGAATAAATCCTATAGAAAAAGATGCGTAAATTGTGCTGAAAAAAAAATAGAAAATTGCACAAAAAATAAGTGTGCCACAGGCCATGTGTGACATTCATTTGAGTTACACAGCTCACAGAAATAGCTTCACTGATTATAATTATATTTATGTATTGTTGTATTAACTAAAGATTTATAACAATAAATATATTGTTTATCACAAAATGCCATAAAAAGTAATAAAAAATTACAAAACTAACAAAAATAAGGAGATTTCTTAATCATTGTTTTTGGGTAAAAAGTTACCTTTAACGCCCATAGGGACACATGTGTCCCAAAGAATTCCAAAAAAACTACTAAATTTTAATTTATTTTTACTGTAGAATATTTTTACTAGACCCTAAATAAACCATAATTTATAACCAAAAACTTAAAATCACTGCTGGAAACCTTATGGTCCTGAAAGGGTTAACCCAGTAGGTATAAATATTGTGTATGTTGGCCAGAATTGCTCTCCATTAAAATTACCACGTGTTATATATCAATTCATCAATTATCTCGTTATCCATTTATTGATAAAATCCCGTTCTTGTAATGAGTGAGCAGTTAAAAATAATTTGGATACCTACTTGTATTTAAATGAATGTTTAATTTAATTGCATTAATTAATATATTTTTAATCATAAAGCTTAGTGTTTGTTTCCATTTTATCTAGATACCTACTCCGTTTATCAGATCCAAATTAGAGTCTGGATATTTTGCAGGCAAACAAGTGCTTTGTACGAGCGTGAGATAAAATTAAAACGAGCGAGTTGACTTGACTGTAGGTTAGGTAGGAACTACACATAATATGCGATGAGAAGTGGAATTTAGACGTCTAGCATGATGCTCGACACTGACATCTCTTCTATTATTGGAGTACATCAGTATGCATACAATAGACTTATATATTATTTTGCTATCTATGCTACCTACTATGATATAAATTTGCATAGCTAGGTTCCAGCCTATTACGATAATCAAATAAATATTATAAATGCGAAAGTTTGGATGGATGTATGGATGTATGGATGTCTGTTACTCAATCACGCTCCAACGGCTGAACGGATCTGGATGAAATTTGGCACAGAGATAAATTATAGTCTGGAATAGCACATAGGCTACTTTTTATCCCGGAAAATTAAAGAGCTCCCGCGGGAACCGAAAAACCTCAATCCACGCGGACGAAGTCGCGGGCATCAGCTAGTAATTATTATAATTAACAACCTCCCTGGCGCATTAGTGCGTTGTTGTTTTATTAAGTATCTATTGGGTGATCCTGAGGTCGACCCTTATTTTTAGTTGTTACTAACCACCGCCGTACCGGAAATAACGCGAAGTGATTAATTAACTTTTAGCATTCCGAATGCGCTGTGATGCCACGTAGAAAATTATTATAGGAATGGGTTTAGCAAACACTGTCATATAACTCTATGTGTCCTGCATTCTTGGACTGCTTGCTTAATTGGGTACCAGGTAAGATCGCAATTCGCAGTCAACTTAAAAAAAAAAATCGCATAAAAAATTGCGGCTGAGTTTGTTGTGGGCTCTTCTTAGACCAGGGCGCGATCGGAACCCTCGCAGCTTTAGTTTTAAGACACCGTATATATTATAAATATATATATATAGTTATCACCATCACGTAATATTCCTACTTTATATTATTGACGTTCAAAAAGTGTACCAAATTTTTAATAAGTTTTTTTTCTACATCCCCAAATATTTATATTTCGGGGTCCTTGTAAATCTTTTTGAAAACATACACTATCGAATCGGACCTAAAAATAATAAAGTAGGTATATGTACTTATTCTGAGTCTAATTCCGAAAAAATATACATAGAGTTAAATCTCAGCTCTACAGGCTTAGAACACGTCAAGCATATTGATCTATGACGATGAAGGTCAAGTCCAAGTGCATGGTTATGTTCGAGCTATGTGTTCGAGCCATGCAGGGCGCAGGCATTCAACTTCGATCGTCTGAAACCTTGACGTACCATTGGGTCTAGTAGTCTAGGTATGCTATTAGCATGCTATTAGCGTAACCCACATCAAACTAATGGATTGTAAATTGCTGGTAAAATTAGGGCAGCTATTGTTATTTAGATTACGCGTGGTATTTACGTGGTAAGTCCTAGGTACAGACTTAAAAATTGGCTGATATTTGACCCGACTGCGGCAAACCCAAAAAGCAGCTGTTAATGTTTTTAGTTTATGTACGTTCGTTTTCTAGGTCCGTTATACCTAATGTTGATACATTCTACGTCAGTTATATCATAATATTCTGGTGCAGGTGCTTACAGGACATGGCTGCTTTGGTAAGTACCTGCATCAGATTGCGAGACGGGAGGAAACACCAGCCTGCCATGAGTGGGACCCCAACGACACATTCTGTCGTCTGCGCTAAGTGGGAGCCTCTCGCTGTCAAGCATAATCCACGATATGATTGACGACGAGATGTTCTGGACTTTAATGACATCCTTCTGTGAAAGCGTCATGGCACTGAAAGAAGCCGCGGAACGGGTACGTGAGCTGGACGCTAATGCTCCACTGATCCGCAGAAGAAGACAGGGTGGAAGAAGGCGACGATATGCTCACCTTCTCCCGCCATAGTGTAGGTGTTAGGTGTCAATGACCCTATGCCGGATAACGTCGAGCCATCTCAGTCGTATCCAAGTTTTGGGACCCTGAGACGGTTCACTCGTGACGCGGACTGTGCCGCTGGTTTTTTAGTGAGTATTATCATCTGAGTCCCACATAACCGCTTAGTGCGGTATGCGTAAAAGCATTTTTCCAGCGATAAAAAAATAAAATAAAAAAAAAGGTATAGAAACTAAACAAAGAAGCGGATTTTAAAGAAAGACTGGTTGTAAGGATACATTAAGTTTCAAAACGAAAAAGCAACAAAATGCAAATCAAAGAGACGATTAAAAAAGTAACAGTTTATAGATATATATATGTACAGGTCTACGAGATATATTTGAAGGATTGAAAAATGGTGTTGGCAGCTGTTATATTAAACCCATTCCACAGATGAAATAGTTACTTGGCCCATACCCCTCAATCGGTTCCTAAACGGCATCACACCGGAACGCTAAATCCTTCATGGTAGGGTGGTGACCAGCTACAGCTGAAGCCTCCCACCAGACCAGACCACAGAAAATTCGAAATTCATAAATTGCCTGCCGGTGATCGAACCTGGGACTTCCCGCTTATAAGACGACAACGCTCAGCACTGCGCTGGAGAATTTGGGAGGCGGGTTTTCCTGTATTATTTTGTAACGCTTGCTACTATTTTATTATGTACTATTTAGGTAGGTATTATAATAGAAGGTGTTAGTGGCTTATCGAATTTCCAGATGTTCAGTGTCTTACCTATTTAGATTAAACATATTATCGGGTCATACAATACCGCCAAACACAATATTATTATCTACTCTGCGTAGCAGTGTCGTAGCAGGATAAACAAAGATTGGCTGGCTGTATTAGGTAAATGATAGACAAGCATGGACTTCTTAAAATTATGTTTCTATTTCTATGCTATTGGCATTAGGTACATACATTATATTGACGATTGCTTTTTCATTATTTTTTATTTATTCAGCTATACTTTCAAATGAATTATTCGTTTCATTTTTATCCAAAAATTGTGATTATTTTATGTCTTTTTGTATATTAACATTTGTAAGACATTACGAGATTTATTATTAGGTACATAGTTAAATAAATCAATGGTATGAAAATCCCCTTTTTCGTACCCGATACCGTACCTAAACCATACCCAACTATCAGAAAAAGGCCAGTGGGGTTAGTACAAGTTTTCACATTTCGACCTCGTCCATAGATTCCGTGTAGTTACTTATATTATCAAACTAACGTCAGATCTTTGTCATAAAGCCGTACATTCATTAGGTTAGCATTACCAATTTTTATTTTATTTTGCTTGGGGCGGGCGTAGCACCGCGCCGCTGACAATCTGGCTACAGAATTAAATATTGTAACTGGAAGTTTTTTTCAGTTTAATTTCTTGTCATTTTGAATATTAACATTTGTAAGAGTTACGAGCCGAGAGACGATAAATTGAAAAATAAACGAATTGAAATGGTTATCCAATATCCAATATGTTATAAGCTTGGGTCGATCTCAACGACGTACCTGTACCAAAACGAATGGTAGCTGGTTATTAGTAAAACTTTAAAGATGCAAACACATTATTGTGTTGTGGTGTGTTGCAATTTATGACGCAATCTTGTCGGATATCCGATCAACCAATCGTACTAGAGCACTCAGAGCACCATGTCAGCAGTCAGGCAGATCATTATTATAGTACTGTTTACTTAAACACTTTGCTCACACACTTTACCGTTTACTTTACAGTTAACTTCTCCATCATATGACTCCTGTCTTCAATCATGTTTCTAAAATATCTCCATCCATTCATTATTCCTACGCGATGCAACATACCACAACACGGAATATGTTAATGCTGTTATAACAGCTGATAACCGCAGTGTCTTAAATATTACATTATAAGGCAACTAGGTACAGAGTACAGACTGGAAGAAAGAAGATTAGCATACAACGAAGTTTAGCACATGCCAACTTTTAACAGCTGTAGTAAGGGACAAAGCATTTAGACAGAAACAGCGTACGAATAGAAAGAAAACTAGATACGATTAGCTTTACAATAGAGTTAGGTTACATAAATAGATATAAGTAAATGTGTGAAGGATGTGTTCTGGATTGCATACAAGGTCGTGTTACACCTACGGGGCAGTATTACCTCATCGCCATAACCGTTGACACCGCGTGGTACATTTGATTTTTTCTTATGATGCAAAAAGAAAGAAACATCAAAATGAACAAGACAAGTGTTGATAAAGTTGTGAGCGGCCATATTACACGGGCAGCTTGGACGACTGAAAGCTTCAAGCTGTAAATGCTGAAGCAAATTACAGCTTTACAGTATACAATGTCACGAAACCGCACCGAGAGATCGTGCAGTCGAGTATAATTGCAAGTTGCAACATACATGGGTCTCCCCATATTATCTATCAACGCGGATTCAAATTCTTCTGATTCTGTCTACGATATCAAGGATGAAAACAATGTTTTTTTGCCTTGGCTCAGTTAGGACGACGCAACGTGACAGGGGCAAACGGAAAACGTTTATTTGCCGATCTCGTTCGTACGGCGCGCTGATAGAGAAATTTACTGATGTTCCTGCTGATTCTCTCTCTCCAAAAACTTTTGTCTTCCTGATTTTGATAGGAATATTGCAACTTTCCCATGCGACAGTTAAAGGAGAATTTCTCCCTTTTAAAAGAAAACGCTTTGGAGACGAGAAAATCTGAAGGGACGTCAGGAACTTTCTTTAATTAGTGCATAGCCTATTGCCCACATTGGTATTTTTTCGTTCTTATATTGTACACAACTCAAGGTGAACGAAATGATCGGCTTTATGTTGATAGGTAGATATGGGCCGACCCTGCCTGGACTCGACTTTTGAGCTCTTGCCTGCTCTGGCGCAGTTAAACGTCTCTTAAAGTGTCATCAGCTGAAGCATTTGAACTGCTCATAAGCGATCCATGTACGTTGTTCAACGATCAACTGCCCGCGTATGGCGACTCTTATACATATATTTTATTTACCTCCAACTGCAGAAACGCTGTTCAAATTATGTTTCTGACCACCAAAATAGCTGCCATTGTTAACCATGATGAGTATGAGTATTTTTTATATTTGCTATCGGGGTGATAGTACCTCTTTGTAAACATGTTGTTAAACTTATGTTTATGTATCAATTAGTTAATTTAATAGAATTGTTTAACAGCACATCGTAAAAGACATCACAGATAATAACGTATCTACTAGCTTCTGTGATGTTAAGGCAAGCGCACATTACCTACGATAATGTATGGAGTTGTAACACAGGGCGTGTTAATATTATAGTGATGAAAGAGGAAATATTTTTCAATGTAACTTTTCAACGGGTGGTGCAGTCTGCCAAAAAGTGCGCCAGCCTTAGACGTTTGTACAAGAAATGATAGTGTTATTCAATGGTACCTATTTTAGTCAGTATTGTCTGTTTTTAGTCTAATAAATAAATACTTATTAATTACAGATTAAAAATAGACATAAGCTGTTTTATTTAATTAGTTTCTAGATATTATATGTAGGTATGTGTCTAAACGTACAAGAAAACGTAAATTTACGAAAAAGCCATGAAGTCCTTTTCACGTCCCATGCGTTTAAACGTCTTAGAAATATTAATATTACTTATTTATTCTATTAAAAATAAGACAACTTATGGCTAAAAGTAACATTATTAAAGCTTGTTCACGACAAAATGGCAACAAACCAAAAGTTTTAAGTACTTTAAGTAGATACCTAGCTAGTTTTTTAACAAAGGTTTTAATAACGTTTAATTTAAAAAACCGGCCAAGTGCGAGTCGAACTCGCGCACCGAGGGTTCCGTACAAACCTGTTGTAAGTTTTACGATTTATGACGTATTAAAAACAAGACGAAATGAACCGCAAAACTAACTTTGTTTGTGGAGGTTTACTGTTAATACCAAAAAAACTATGCTAGTTAGAGCATTGGCTATAGTTTTCCTGTAAAATATACATAAATTCCTATTGACCATAATTATTTTAGATTTTTCGATTGGTAAACTCCGGAGATAAGGGGGGGGGGGGGGGGGGGGGGGGGGGAACGGTATTTTTTTCGACATTTTGCCCGATAAATCAAGTCACGTCATCAATTTGTTGATCGGATATACGACTTTGCATTTCTCTGTTCTGATTGGTCCGAAGTCATGTGATCAATTTGTTGATCGGATATAGATACGTCTTTACATTTTATTTAAACTTTAAATATACGTCTAAATAATATAATGTCTATACAATTACATAGAAGGTTGATAGGAGTATCTTCTGATTGGTGCTTAAACGTATAGGTAATGTCCATACATAGTAGGTTGATACTCCTAGCTTTTTCTCATACCTACGTAATGATGAAATAGCGCCCTCAGGGAACAAAAATTTTCTTTGGCCCCATGTAACACAAATAACTATAGAAGTCACGATTTATGAAGAAAATCTTGTGGGTGGAAATTGGAATTAGTTTGATGCTGACTGATTACTACACGTCTGATGCTGACAAATTTATATGAAGGGACATTCAATTATTATAAAATGACACAAATAAGTACCTACTGTCCACTCACATATTATAGGTACACAGGTAAGATAGCTTATGTAATAGCATACTTATACCATACCAATAAAATTTTAAAAAAGACGGTTCTTTCAGAATCCTTCGTCCTTTGTTGACTAACGTATGCAGGGAATCTGGGATAAGCGCGAACAGACAAACACAACGAAGGAACTTTGATGTATGTGTAGCGATGGTGGTTAATGCTTCCCCAGAGTAAATTGTCAAAATAAAATATGTAATGTACAAAAATTGTATAGCTGTAGACATCGCAGAATGCCTGGTATTTCATCCCCATTTTCGTTATTTTCGACAACAAGAGAGGAAGTAATTTCGAATAAAAATTGAAAATTACACAGTGAAAAATATGCACGTAATATGAAGCTTATATTTACAGAGCGACAAAAGATGCACAAAAGTGTACAAGAGCACGAAATCAAGTTATGTGTGTTTGTTCATAATCATACAGAAAATATTTCAAATGCTTGTTTTGATTTACTGTTGCTACTGAATAAACATCCCAGTTCCAATGTTGTATAGCACTTCGTTATCTCGCTAGATCGTGTATTTGCTACTGTATTTATTTTAAGTGTTACCCTACTACCATGAGAGAAAAAATGTGTCACATAATGTGATAGACATTATTACACAGGGTTTTATCAGTGTCAGTGAGAGGAAAACTAAAAGTGAGACACAGGGGTTGTTCTTAGGAGCCGTAGCGTCCATTTTTGACAATTAAACAATGATAAATTTAACCATATGCAGAACATCATTGCAATTAATGATAAACTTCATTCTCGCTCAAAAGCTCACACGGCTCAGGCATCGAGAGGAATAATTTAAAAAAAAAACAGCAGCTGCTGCTGACAGTCAGATTCTGAGCAGCTCAGGCTACCATCAATTCACTCGGGTATTCGGAAGGAAGCATTTGAAGTTTTCACAGATTCCACGTGGAAGATTGAGTTTCAAATTTTTTAGATGCTAGGAAGTCTTCACTATCGATTCTCCCAAGAAAGCATTCGAGCGCTTCCTAGCTGCCACAGAGAAGCTTGAATTTTGACCATTTTTTGGACGCCAAAGAGTTTTTTTAAGTTGCTTATTGTGTGATTTTTAGTGATGAGAAGCATGCACTTGAATGTGTTCTTTAGAATTAGCGGGTAGACACTTTAGCGACGGTAGGTAAAATCAGATGCTTAGCTGTTGAAATTTAGGCGATGAATATTAGTACCTTTAAGTTCCACATTTCCTCGTGCAAATATTCTTATCCTCATGAAGGCCCATTATAAATCACGCAAGTTATTATGCCATTTGAAGCCATACTAAATAACACGGTCACTTGCCCCGATAATCTTATTTGTGTAATACATTTTTATATTGAATATGCATAAACTAATTAATTTATAAGATTAGTTATATTTAATGGTTCCATGTTTATTCTCATGTAAAGGAAAATATTATTAACCTTCTTTTTATCGATTTCTTAAGCTTTTGGAATAACCCTACGTGATGAAAATCAGAAATGTCGGAGAACCTAGGGAAGCTCGGCGAGTCACAAATGTGAAGAGGCGGGGCACAAAGTTAGAAGAATCAAGAATATAGAAGCGGTAAGCTCAACCACGGAAGACCGGACGGCCGAATTGAGCGAATCAAGCGAGTTTGTACGGTCTATTTTTGAATTGATAGCAGCAGAGGACTTTATTAAATAAGTTTATTTTACCAAGAAACGGAAAGGTAGTGATTTAAAGGTTAGAGATTTTCATATGAATATAATATATATTATGTCATTTCAGATTTCTTTTTAGAATGCTTACAAGCTTAGAGTACACTTCCATTATGATTCAGAATACGCCAAATTTTTACTCAAGTAGTAGGTACATAATGTGAAAATGCCGCTAAGGAGAGCGTGGGCTGTTCTTAATAATATTATGTTGAAAGGCTTTTGATGTCAGATTAGTTCCGTTCATCCAAGGTTACGCATATTGGACAAAGTACGACTTTTTCCACTTGAAGCAAA
Source organism: Erebia ligea (assembly GCA_917051295.2). Lineage (NCBI taxonomy): Eukaryota > Metazoa > Arthropoda > Insecta > Lepidoptera > Nymphalidae > Erebia > Erebia ligea. Next base: position 8,454,797 of record OU785225.1, read on the forward strand.
ATGGATCTTGAAGTGGGTAAATTACTGCCAGCGATAAGCGTTTTAAATGAGGAGCAAGATGCCTGCGACTTCTTTCGCGTGGATTTATGAGAACTCTCTCATTTTAAAGATTAAAATTAAGGAACCCATATCCTTTCCCGGGACGCAAACTATCTCTGTACCTAATTTCGACAAAATCAGTTGAATAGATGGGCCGTAAAAGCGTAGCAGATAGGCAAACACACTTTGGGATGATATGCAATTAAACCGTTACAATTAACACTATTTATTGACGTTCATGATTTCAAAGGTACAAAAATTGACGAATTTCGGCCATGAAAAGGAATCTCAGTGTTTTTTTCAATATTACATTATTTTCTTTTTTAAATCTGAAGCCAGACAGTTAGTCAGTTTTTCACTTTATGAAATAGAGAAGATATTTTATTATTTTAGAAGATATACTAAAGAATGATAGAGGCTGATAATTAACTGATAGGCTGTTGAATGCAATGTTGGTTACGAATCAATCTGGTTCAATTACAGTGTACATGGTGGAGCAGTTTACACGAAATATTGATTGTTTAGGTACAGGCATCTACAACATAGCGCGTTAACAGTAGCTGGAGAGTTCACGTGACCTACCTTGTCGAGTAGATAAAGTTATAATTGATACTAGGTAGATAGATTGATAATAGGTCATTTTGTATGGAGTCGTATCGAGTTTGCGAAATGTCGCGATTAAAATTAAAAATGGGATTTATTCGTCTTATGAATCGTGCAATAATATTATTATGTATGTCCTTTTGGGGGATTTCTGGCGCCTGTTACTGGTAGGAAAATGAAGGAGGTAAAAGTGTATATTATGTAACATTTTTTATAACGCCTTTTTCCATTTTCGACGGCACTATTTTACACTCTGCCATCGTGGTGCCGGTCTTCATGTCGTGCAATAAAAATCCTAAAGAAAACTTCTTTAAATTTTTCTTTTCTTTCTTTAAGTTCATATATTTAGAACAAGGTGTCCTTAGCAATCAAACTTGCAGAATTTAGCTCAGCTAAATCTTTCGTAGCACTTAGTAAAAAGTCGTAGCAAGTCAAATTTTGTAAGTTTAAAGTTTCTAAAACTTGCTGTAGAAATTAATGCCTGCCGATGTGCGCCTTTAGTAGTAGTTATTTTTATAATAATTGACTTAGGTATTAATTGTTATTGTTTCAGTATGACCCAGATAAAGCATGATCCGAATTGTGTTGAACCGGGAGCAAAATCTAGTTCTAGTTCAACCTTTAATACTACATGTAGTGATGTTACCTAAACTCTAATAATAATGATCTGGACAGAGTTTAATTAATTATTATAAACGAACATACCCTATACTCGTATGAACTACAGTATATTCGTTTAATGAAATTGTAGGCCCTTTTATTAATGATGTTTAAGTCTCTTGCTCTCTTCTCTAATGAAATCTATTTTCAGATTTGGCTTAGGTACCTAGTTAGGAAAATCGAAATGGGTTCGAAGAATAGTTACACTTAAAAAGGATTTCGTCCATAGAATGCTTAATTTGTAGTTAATTTCTATTGATTTGTTGCCATTTTAATAACAATTAAGCTTAAACACACAACTCGAGACGATAACGTGTCCTTTACAGACTCTTGAAATTCTAACACAAGGAACTTTACGAAGGCATTCGTACTCGCATCTTCACAGATTTCCTCGAAAATCAATTACACTTAAAACACGAGTAGGTAGGTACGCGCACGTTCCATGTAATGTACTACAGTTATCGTTGTGATGTATGTTTAAGTCTTTAATCAACATGAAGTGATATGAAAAACCGTGTACATAATTATTATAAAACATGTCGTATTCGGTAGATATTTCACGACAAAAAGAACATAGTATTTGTATAAGATTCATACTTGTCAGGTGGAGCGGCGTGTGGTGGAGGTGCGCTGGGTGGTTTCAGGCTTCGGAAAGCCTTGAGCCATTTGTTCTTCATGCTGCCTGCGGATGAAGACGATAGTTTGCGATCAGCAGCCGCCGTGCTACTGTCCGCTTTCGCTGCAAACAACTCCCTCTGCAAACAAAGGCGGTTCATTAAAAACGATTGAAGTGCTCGGGAAAACTGCCAAGTTAAGCGTGGAACAAGACTTCGTTATCGATATAAACCAGCTAGATCTATTTTTTTCATCCGATGCGGTCTCAGATATAATTGGTTTATAATTGGTTTTGGATTGAATGCCTAAAGTATGCGGATAGAATATTTTTATTGCTATGACAAGAATGAGGTCAATTTAAAAAACTATTCAGGTTGAAGAATTTTTATATCGCAAGATATAAGGAGAAAGCAATTACAGTGTTCAAAGAGACTAAGAAGTTTCAAGTGGCTCTTAGATTTCCTAGAATTCTTTAATATAAAACACACACCAACTTTTAAAAGCGCGCAAAGAATTGGCGCTACCAAAGTCGCGCGCCGCGCCGTCACAACTTTTTGCACTGCAGACTTCACGTGTACGATTATTACGATTACAAATATACGAGTACTAGCGGACGCCCGCGACTTCGTTCGCGTGACATAAGTTTTTAATTCCCACAGAAACTCCTTAATTTTCCGGGAAAAGCTTATGTCACTCTCCAGGTCCTCATCTATACCCGTGCAAAAAAACACGTTAATCCGTTGCTCTGTTGCGGCGTGAGTGAAGGACAAACTCTCTATTTAACGTCCTTGGGGATAGAAATTACAATAATTGTGAAATACGTATTTCATAATTTTAAAACGGAAGCCCAAATATCAAGTTTCATGGCTATAACTTGAGAAATGAAGGACTTTCATACAAATTTTCATCCCCTATTTCATCCCTTCGGGGGTAGAATTTTCAAAAACTGTGAAACACGTATTTCTTAATTTTTTACCGGTAGCTCATATACCAAGTTTCATGGATATAACTTGAGAAATGACGGACTTTCATACAAACTTTCAACCCCTATTTCACCCCCTTAGGGACGGAATTTTGAATAATCCTTCCTTAGTGAGCGCCTACGTCACAAAAGGAACCTACTGTCAAAATTTCAAGTTTCTAACCCCAGCGGTTTAGGCTGTGCGTTGATATATAAGTCAGTCAGTCAGTCAGTCAGTCAGGACTTTGAATTTTATATATATAGATTACGATTTACAAAATATGTACTACGCTCGTTCAAGTCTAGCTGTGCCACAGTTTAGATTTCACGAATTATTGTTGTTGTATTGTCGCGTCGCGTCTGCCTTAGCGGCGTATAATAATACTTAAGTAATATTACAATATTATTGTAAAAGTTTACCAGGATATCGATTATAGATAAAGTAGAAGGTTCTTAATTCAAATGAAATATGAAAGTATGCAAATACAGAAAATAATTTCATTTTTGTGCCTTTTGGTGTTGAAACCATGGGGTCGTGGGGCGAAGATGCTAATCCCGAAGAAGATCCTTTTTTAATGATCTATCTTCTCGTCTCACAGAGTCCGCAGGTGACCGGAGGGCTGGCAGTTACCTCGGCCAACATATAAGTTTGGCTATTAAGCGGGGTAGTGCAGCCAGCATTCTGGGCACATTGCCTCATTGCAGCGGCATAGATGATATTTTTAATGTTTAGTTTTTAGTTTTTAATTTTGATTTAATTTAGATTTTAATGTATCTTGTATAATATTAAGTATTTTGTTAATTAATTTAAAATTAATTTAACTATTTTTTAATGCAGACAATGTGGCCAATTCTGTATAACACAATCTCTAAACTAAACTAAAATGGCAGCTTTAAATCTAGTTCTGTCCCTTTCCGTAGGGAGTATTATGAAAGGGTTAGCAATATTTGTAATGCTCTAATTTTAGTTTAGTTTAGGGATTGTGCACTACAGAATCAGCCCCAATGTTGGCTTTTTAATGCACAATTTAACAATTGTGGCTAATTCTGTTAAGTAAGTATCCACGATCTTTAAAGTTAAAACTAAACTAAAATGACATGTCTAAATGCATTGTTATCGCTATCTTAATGCTCCCTGCGGAAGAGATTCAGCTCGAGATTTACTCGTAGTACAACATAATCGGCCACATTTTCATGACAATGATAGTAGCTGCCTTCTGCAAGTCAAATCGCTAGTGGCCACGGACTTAATTAAAGACCTATTGTACGTTACGTTTGTATGATACTCTTGAACTTTCAGAGAGTGATTCCTACTTTCAGTACTTCTGGCGTTGTAAACGTCACTGTGACAAACGTACTTGAGCAAACTTATTCAAGAACTCCACAATCTACTCGAGGAATACCCACTTGGTAGACATCATACTAATATTATAAATGCGAAAGTGTGTTTGTTTGTTGGTTTGTTGTTTTCCTTCAATCACGCCGCAACGGAGCAACGGATTGACGTGAATTTTGGCATGGGTATAGTTGAGGACATGGAAAGTGACATAGGCTATACTTTTAATCCCGGAAAATTGAGGAGTTTCCGTGGGAATTTAAAAAAACTTATTCCACGCGGACGAAGTCGCGGGGATCAGCTAGTTAAATTATATGAATCAAATGGTCGTAAAGAAATTGTATAAGTAGGTAAATAAATATTGTATTTGATCAGGGTTTCACTGTCTGTATCTACCTGCCCATTGTTATTTAAAACAACTTACTCGTATGTTAAAGGATCAAGGAAAAACTTTATATTTTACACTAATAAGCTGATGCCCGCGACTTTGTCTCCGTGGATTGAGGTTTATTGGTTCCCGCGGTAACTCTTTAATTTTCCGGGATAAAAGTAGCATAATATGTTATTCCAGACTATGATCTATACTCCGTGCCAAATTCCATCCAGATCCGTTCAGCCGTTCTGGCGTGGTTGAGAAATACACATCCATCCACTAAAGCCCGAGACCCCCCTGCAGGATTGTTACATGTATCGAGTAGGTACGTGATCAGAAACTAATTGTTATGACCTTGATGTCTCTTAATCGAAAAATATCGATTATTTTTGTAGAAAATACTTAAATTTCCTACTGCAATTAGCTGTAAAATTGTCTAAAATAGGCGAAACTCAATTTTAAGAACCAAATTTTAAGTTCAGAAATTTCCGCCTTACCACCTTTGAAGTCCGATTTCTCACAATAATGCCACTTAAAGTGCCAAATTTTTTGACTAATAAGGGAAGCTTAGGAACCCCAAAAGTTTTTAAAATTAGTTGTAAGTGACGTGGACAGGTTGAAGTATTTTTAATCTAAAATTGAAAATTCAACTACCTCTGTCGAACGTAAAGTTTTCACTTACGACCAAAAATTTTCCGACTTGTTTTAATGTTGAGATGGTAAGTATTTTATGCAAAGTAGTAGACTTGATAGCAAGCGTGTTAACAAAAAAAAAGTTCGGAAAAAATACTAAATAAAAAGAAAAAAAATTGAACGCTCAAATCTCACGAAAAAACTTTAAAAATTATAACTCGAAAACTATCAAAAATCGCTGAACATACATGGGATATTTTCTGATAGTTCTAGGTACGAGGAATCAAATTATTTTCTTTGGACGTCACTATTTGGGCCACCCTAATATAATCCCTCATTTATAATTATTATACTTAACAATTCGTTTCTGATCACGTACCTACTCGATACATGTAACAATCCTGCAGCGGGATCTCGGGCTATTAATCCATCCAAACGTTCACATTAATATTAGTATAGATATAGATTGTAGTCTGTAGACCTATGCAGTTGAAAACAGGTTGCATCACATCTCCCCGGACCCCGACCGCGGTTTTTATAATTTTTTCAAAAACTTTTAGAGCTAGGAAAATACTGTCAATGGCAAAAATGATCTTCATTTAATATGTACCTATTGTATCGTTTTTAAGATAATCGATAACTGAGATAGAGATAAGTACCTACTTCTTTGGATCGTTAAGAACACGTCTTGTAACGAAAATCAGAATAATTGACCGAGCGAAGCGAAGGTCTCTGAGTCTACTTGAGTGAATTGGCACTTGTCCGTCCGTCCGTCCGTCCGTCCGTCCGTCTGTCAGAGCCTTATAACTTCTGAATTACTGAACGTAATTACTTCAAATTTAAATATAGTATGTAAACCCATGGCCTCCCGCCGAATATGGCCTAAAAAGTTATAAAAATCTTTATTTCAGGGGGGCTCTCATAGAAGCGAATGCGAAGTAAAATATTTTTTATAGCGTTACATAGGGTTGCGGTATATCATTTTAAAGATAATTAGGAATAGAGTCCAAAAATATTTTTTTTTAAATTTTTCCCCTAAAATTGACGAAATGGGGGGCTCTCAAAGTGGCGATTTTCTAACGTCCAAAGTTGACCTCAGAACTCTCAATTTTCTGAAAGGCTGAGCCTGAAACTTGATTAATTATTTGAGTTATATCCTGCACTGAGAAAAAAGACCTTCCGAAATACGGAAGGTATTACCGTCCCTTTTGACTCAGTAGGAAATTTACCTTTCAACTTGGAAGGATATTATTACCGTCCAAAATTTCCTTCCAAACAATGTCTGCCTTCTATTTTGGTGGGTAATACGTACCTTCCAAATTTCGGTCGGAAATTCCTACTGAGTCAAAAGGGAAGGTAATATTTGGAAGGAAAATAAATGACGGTAAATACATACTTGGTCATATTTGTTCGGTAAATATAAATAACCTTCCAAATCTAGAAGGTAAAGACATAATAATATTACCTACCTAAGGCGAAGGCGAATACGGAGCGGGCTTTTGCAAAATTATAGACTTTCGAAACGCCCTGTCCCAGCAAGGGTGGAAGCAGGGGTCCGTATACCACCTATGATTTATGCTCTGCTATGCGCTTTCAATGAATGTCCCAACTAGGTGGAAGCACATGATTTGCCACGATGCAGGTACCGATACAAGCGGACTTGGCGATATATATGTGTTTGACCGGCGCCACCCTATACCGCGAGCCAATATACGCGTAGCGACATCTAGTGGTCGGGTCGGGTCGGGGTACATTCGGTGTTACAATTTCTATTTAATAAAACTTATTCGTTTTCCTTCCGATACCGAAATATTCCAATTTGTTTGGAGAGATATTATCATCTAATTTAGAAAGATGTTCCTTGTGTTATTCCCTCCAAGTGTGATCCATCTAATTTGGATGGCAGTTCCTTCCAGCGAGCCTTTCTGATCCTTTCTTTTTTGATGGAATAGTAATGTCAATTTATTTCCCACTAGTTAAGAGGGTAAATATCCTTCAATTTCAGAAGGTTAGCTGCGTTTTCCTTCCGACAACTTTGGATTTGAATTCAGAAGGACATTAACATCTAATTTGGAAGGATAAATTTGGGAGGAATTATTATAATGCATCCTTATTTAGTAGGAATATTTAGCTGGAAGGAAATTCCTTCTTGGTTAATTCCTTCCAACAAATTTCCTTCCTTTATGTTCTTCCGTATTAGACGGATAAAATTCATTACCTTCTAAATATCGGTAGGAATTCGGCAGTTCCCCGATTCAGAAGGTAATCGGTGGAAGGAAAAGACCCAATTTTGGAAGGAATCGGTTTTAGAAGGTAAAAATCGGAAGGTAAACAAGGAAATTTTTCTCAGTGTGTACTTGAACAACAAATACTAAAATTAGATAAATATAATAAGGAAACGAAATTATTTAATTTTTAATGATGATAATATTTTTAACAAAACTTCACAATGATGTCAATAGATGGCGCTCTGTTATACAGCGAGGTCTCAGTTCGGGGCGAACCACTAGTGTTAATCTTTGAGGTGAATGTTTATTATTCCCGTACTATAGACCCGCCCCTGAGCTTCCTAACTGGGTGAACTGTGATGCAAATTAAGTCATTTGCATTCCTTTTTATTTCTCAAGCCTCTACAACTTAGCGCGTCCACAATTTATCTCAGTAAACGTTTATCAAGACAAGTAGGTACCTAAATGCATTAAAACGAATAGCGTTAATTCATCTCTTGTTGGTTTCGAGTTTTCCTTAATTATCTACTGTTGGATGAATTGCCTTTTGGCACTGGGGACAATCGGTTGTGTAACAGCTTGTTAGAGTCACACTTGACTGTGAAAACCACTTCTTATAATGACCTGCTGCTCTAGTGCGGTCGAAGGTGGAACACGTGGCCTTTCAGTATTTTGCTGACTATAGTTTTGTGTATGGCAATATTGTTTTTGACATCATTATAAAGCTAGAAGCTGTATCATACGGAGTATAAGTTACAATCTGTGGCTACAATCATATTATACTAATATTATAAATGCGAAAGTGTGTTTGTTTGTTGGTTTGTTGGGTTGTCCTTCAATCACGACGAACGGATTGACGTGAGTTTTGGCATGGGTAAAGTTGAGGACGAGAGTGACATAGGCTACTTTTTATCCCGGAAAATTACGGAGTTCCCGCGGGAAGCAAAAAAACTTAAACCACGCGGACGAAGTCGCGGGCATCAGCTAGTATAAAATAGAAATCTATGTACGAACAATTACCAGATTAATTTTGGATTCATCAATAATAATTATAGGTTAGTCAGCAACAATTAACGTTGAGCATATGCAAATCGTAATCATTTGACAGTTTAAAACGTATTACTCGAACTGTTCAAGGAGTTCATACATATATGCTTTTTGACGTGCAGGCATCTATGAACTCCTTAAACAGATCGAATTATTTTTTTGACAAACGATTACGATTACCTTACACAATCGGGGGAGCAGATCCTTAATTTTACAACTCTGAAATGACAAATCAATTAGAAATATTTTAGATGCTAAATTGTTTTTAAACGGCAATGGAAAATTTTATGCAATTGACGCTTGGACATTGCTTTTCAATTCATGAAATTTTTAGTTTAGAAAATAGTTACTTAATTAATTTCTCGGCTCATCTGTTTAACAGATTTTGATGAAATTTGGTACATGGATAGGTTGTATGATTGTATCCCAGGGAAGGACATAGGCTACTCTTTATCCCGATAAATTTAAGAGTTCCCATCGGGAATGAAAAAAACTTAATTCACGCGGACGAAGTCGCAGGCATCATCTAGTATAAATATAATAATATACCTACTGAATAAATATTTAGCAAATTAGTGTTTTTGCAAGTTGATCTAGTACCTACCTATGGGAAAAATGTATAAAACCATACACTGTTCCTAAGTTGATAAACCAGATAAAGATCATCGTAATATGGCACTAGGTACATCTTAACGTGAAGGTTACGAAGTAAGTATAGGTGACAACTTTTTATTTAATCTGTGCCAAAACTGGGAAGGGCTAGGCTGGTGAAGTCGACCTACGCTCGACCTGTAGCACAGAATAGGTAATAGTATGCCTGCAGGCCGTGCAGTGTACTGTGTAGGTCATCAGCTCATATAGATATCAGCATATTATTATTAGGTATGTAGGTCGGAGAATCTCAGAGCTGCCAAGGAAGTCGAATTGCAAATTCTGTCTGCTGTAAAAGTGTCATTATTATGTTGCATTTAGTTGCTGATATATTGCACTATGATTATTTTCTCGTAATGTGGCCACTTTTACCAAAAAGAAAAGAGTCATAAATCATAATATTTCCCAAAATCGAAAGTTTCTTGAAAGTGACTTTAAAACTGAACATTGTAAGCCAGATGAAATGAATAGGTATACAAACTATTTGTTGATGATAAATTTTCAGTAATTTAACTCATAGTTTGTACCATAGAAAATAGTAAATTTCTCAAATCAGACCGATTTTTGCCGAGTGTCGATCAGCTTTTGCATAATATACAGTATGCTAGGTTTGCTATGCTGTAACCTATCTTTATTTTGTCGATAGGAACTAGCAGAATTTAACGTGCGGAGATATATTTATAGGTAGGTAGGTATTATAGGTAGCCTAAGATCACAGATAAGATAGAAGATCTCCGATTTAAATTTTAATAAGGTTCTTTTACTAAGAATGCCCGCGAAGAGTGCATATCAATCATTTTAGAGTGTAAGATATCGGAGAACACGGCCTTGAAAAAGTTCTATATTGATAGAAACGTGTGATAAAGTGTGTTGTTGTTGTAAGGTATAACCTATCCCTACTGTGGATCCCTATTGTGGAACAACTATCGTTTATGAAATAATAATATTATAATAATTGCCAAGGTTTTATAGCAACTAGAATGACAACGGCACCCTACCTTATGCGCGTTCTGACGCTCAATTAACCAGAGTTATGTCATTTGAAAGATCACTACTACTACTACCATCATGTTAGTTTTCTCCGGTGAAGATCTGGTGAATATTATCTAAGATCGAAGCTCCTCAACGGATAGCAGTAAATCATATACACAAGACGTTGGTCGCTCATCTACTTAATGACTTTCATCAACGTCTAACAACCATTACGAAAGTATTTTATGTAGCACATAAATTATTCTACTTGATCGAAGCCAGGGTGAGTCTGTTAGTCGAATAAACTAAACATTCTAAGATAAGTAAATAACGGTGTTTTTCCATTCCTAAGAGACATTACATCCGTTTCAGTCTGCCGCCGAAAAATCCTCAGGGAGACTACAATACAATTACCACTGGCCTTTAATGTAATAGGTTTGTGAGAAGATAATAATATATGAGTACGGTTCGGTACCTACTTCGATAAACCTATTGAATAATTTTGCTTAACCTCCAACACAAAAAAAAACCACGACGAAATTATAAAAGAGTAACGGCACTATCAAGTATCTACTTATTCTGTGCTTTTACCTAGGATCATAATCATTATCATTTATTTTTGCCAGAATATGATACTTACATGCAAAATTTTTACGTAGGTGTTAATAAATAGGTATACAGTATCCGCATATCCTGCCAGGATAGATTGATAGCTACAACGTGTGGTAGTAATTTTTATCAGTATTTAGAAGTGAAGCTTCTTCTGATAATGAAGGAACTAGAATTCGCTATAATCCGCGACAGTACTGTGATTTTAGCGAAATAAGTTTTTAGTTCCTTCATTATCATTGACTTCCGAAAAATAACGCCTGCTTCTATCCAATATTTGCTTCTTCTGATACATAATAATATTTGGGATGCTCGGATGGAAAAATAGGAAGTCAAACTACATCGGCAGTCAAATGCACGGTCAAATACCTATGATTGAGCGAGACAATTAATTTTATGTACTTACTTATTTATTAAGAGTATACAAGACTAGGTTTTATAATATAACACTAGATTTTAGACACTTTTTAATTTTCTAGGATAAAATGTAGTGTATCTGTTAATTTTTAAAAACACACATCCTTCTGTATTTTTACCAAAAGCCAAAACACCAAGTTTCGTAGATTTAACTTGAAAAATATCTTATTAAATAAAGGACTACACTATTTCAACCCTTTGAGGGTAGAATTTTCAAAAATGGCGAAACACGTGTTTCTTAATTTTTTACCAGTAGCTCATATACCAAGTTTCATGGATATAACTTGAGAAATGACAGACTTTCATACAAACCTTCAACCCCTATTTCACCCCTTTAGGGGTGGAATTTTGACAAATCCTTTCTTAGTGAGCGCCTACGGCACAAAAGGTACCTACTGTCAAAATTTCAAGTTTCTAACCCCAGCGGTTTGGGCTGTGCGTTGATATATAAGTCAGTCAGTCAGTCAGTCAGGACTTTGAATTTTATATATATAGAAGATAAGATCATTGGCTCATGATATATATGCTTTACCTACCACCTAGTTCTCGTAGTCACTAAGTAGGTATGTCCTAAAGTAAATCTAATTTTAGTTAACCGCATTAGTGTCTAGGTCTACGCGTTGTTATTCTTAAGATAAGGGATTAACCTTCACTAACCAAAAGATAAGTACACACACATTTAGGAGCTTAGTACCAACTTAGGTATTCTTTATATAAGTAACTTCAAAGTAAGTATTCAATCACTTTTACAGTTACTCCAAGTTGCAACTGTAACGGAGCACTTAACTATCTAGCCATCAGAGTATTCATTACCGCCACAGGGGACCTTCTTAGCAAATGAAATAAAGCTTAGGTTTTAAGACGAGAGAAATTCACTGCTTGCTTTATTTTTTCCAAGTCGTGATAAGAAATTTCTGGCTCGTTTCTATAAATTTAGTTCACAACGGAATTAACCTCGAATATAGGTAGGTACGCCATAGCGTGACCCCTACTTCCCGTTTCAGACAGGCGTTCTTTGATAAGAGAATACATTAATACAACATACAATACATAAGAACTGAATACTTTAAATCATACTAATATTATAAATACGAAAGTGTGTTTGTTTGTTGGTTTGTTGGTTTGTCCTTCAATCACGCCGCAACGGAGCAACGGATCGACGTGATTTTTGGCATGGTATAGTTGAGGACCGGAGAGTGACATAGGCTACTTTTTATCCCGGAAAATTAAGGAGTTCCTGCGGGAATCAAAAAACTTAAACCACGCGGATGAAGTCGCGGGCATCTGCTAGTACATAATATTTACGAGTAATATGTGCTGTACGTTTACAAGATAGGGACATAAAGTACATTAAAATGTAATACTAAGGTAGCTTAAAATTAATGCTGCACGCATGAGAAATTGTCAGGTTTTCAATGTCTATAGCGATTTAGTTTTAGGTCTTTTAACAAAACTAATATTACAAAGAAAAGCTTTGATTGTTTGTATGTTTGTTTGTAATGGACAAACTCAAAAAGTACTTAACCGATTTTAAACATTCTTTCACTTATAGAAAGCTTCATTATTAGCGAGAAACATGGGCTGTATTTTACTTTCATAAAATTATATATTATATTATATATAATTATATTGATATAACTTGAGAAATATCTTGAGAAATGAAGGACTTTCATACAAACTTTCATCCCCTATTTCACTCCTTCGGGGGTAGAAATTTCAAAAACTGTGAAACACATATTTCTTAATTTTTTACCCGTAGCTTGTAAACCAAGTTTCATGGATATAACTTGATTGAATTTTCAAAAATCCTTTCTTAGCGGATGCCTGCGTTATATAATAGCTATCTGAGTGCAAAATTTCAGCCCGATCCGACCAGTGGTTAGAGCTGTGCGTTGATAGATCAGTCAGTCAGTCAGTCACTTTTGCCTTCTATATATTTAGATTATCTGGCATATCCACCGCTAACTTGAGATTTTGCATTTAGGTTTTCATATAACGTGGCCCACTAAGGCTTAATTTTTTTTTAGTAGCCTCTTAAATCATTAAAGAGTGAAAATGCACCTATTTGAGGTTTGTATCGTTGACCTAAAACGCAAATAAAAATAAGTATACTAAGTATACACCTTGTTAAATGAATCTGAGGAAACGCTTTGCATGTTCATTAATTTTTCAAGCGAGTAGGTAGGTTCTTGGTACCTAGTAAATTAGAATAAGAGCGAAAAGAAACGTATTTTAAGTTTAATCTGCTTCACGATCCTGTTCGTGATTCGTGTCAAGAACAAATAAAGGCTCAGACTATAAAGCCTCATAATAAATCTTATCTACAGTGAATAGGCCGAGAGGAAGGGTTATCTGCGATTCTACTTCTTTTTAACTCCATTTGAGAAAAATATCTACCACTATATACCTGCCAAAGTTGGTACGCCCACCATTGTCTGTCCAGCCATTTTCATTAATTTTAATTCTATAGGCAGGTTGGTATTGTTAAATTGAAAAGAAAGCAAACTTATTATATTTTACAAACTCGTGACGCCTTAGGTTTCCGCGGTTCAGGCTTACAAAAATCTACTCGTTTCTAAAAATTTACTTTAAATCGCTCTTTTAAAACAAAATACTATTTTTTTTTAACCTTTATTGAAAACAATACAATAGAAATTAAAGCTAGCTAGCCTAACCTAATTACTATATAAATCATGCCCGCGTGGAATATTGAGTTCGTAGTATATAATTAGTACCTACCTATTAGATGCTTTGCATTGTATTGTTGCGGTGCGGGTTGTTACGTTCCCTCAAATATGGTTGAGCGAAGCAATGGCTGGATCATGCGTCATGCTTGTGAACGGGTGCCACCGTCGGAAATGGGGCTGCCTCTGTCTGCCAGTCTTGGCGTGTATTGAGTAGGTATTGTATGCTCGTGAAAAAAGCTTACTATACAATCGAAGATTACGTAAATGATAAAAAAAAGCGTGGATTTGATTCGCTCCAGCTATGCGTGGGACTGCAGTTACTTGTATCATTATGATGATTGTAAGTTTTGATGGAAAAGAGCAACCACCGAGTTTCTTGCTGGCTCTTCTCGGTAGGAATGGCATTCCGAACCAGCGGTAGATTCATATTATAACGATTCAAAAGCGCTTGTAAAAGCTTATTTGAATAAAAAACATTTGAATTTTGAATTTTGAATTTTGAATTGAAAATATTAAGATGGAAAGATTTTCTTGAAATTTAGGGTCTCAAACATTTTCGGACACGTAGTATGAACTAGGAGATAGGAGTTAGGCTTAGGACTTGAGACCAAGTTATTTGTATGGAAACAAGTTGATGAATAAAATAAGGTGCATATTTAGAGTATGGTCTATGTAAAGCGTGACAACAGCGAGCCCCGAAAAGGCAACTGTACCTATAGAAAAACTGCCCCTGATCCAGACAAATACGTACCTACCTATCTTGTACGTATCAAGCAAGTACCGGAATTACTACGGTATCACGGTTTCTACGTGCTCTCTTCAATGTGAACGTATAACACAGTTCCCTGTATTGGGATTTAAATCCCATTAAAACTCCTCTATCATGTTCATGCTTTGGCCAAACGCCATCGAGTGTAGCTTCCGTGATATATTTTGATCATTTTCACGTATTGTATCACCAACCGTATCGTCACAAAATGTACGTCCACGCCCTAAAAATAAATACGCCAGATTGGAAGACACAAACCAACAACAGCGTACAGAGCGATGTTTGTTTACGGTCACAATTTGGAATTGAAAACAATTATTTCGTTGCTGTCTGAATTCGATTACGAATTTTACGTACCTACTAACCGAGGCCTCGGTTTGATATTTCAAAGATATTTTTGTTTCACACTATAATTATTTTATCACTTCTCTTTTTTGAAGTGAAACTTCTTTAGAATCGTCGTGATTTGAAAATTCGATGAAACGAAAAACGAAACGAAAAAGTGACACCAAAAGGAGACAAACATATTCATAATAGGATTTAACCTGCGAGAGCATGAGATAGAATACAAATTATATTTATCTCATTATCTCGTAGGCTACTTTTCTGAAGTTTCACTTCTGCCGTGTGTGAATTGCACACACACACACATGTATGGAAGTATGGATGTATGGATGTATGGATGTTTGTAACTCAATCACGCCCGAACAGCTGAACGGATCTGGATGAAATTTGGCACAGAGATAGATTATAGTCTGGAATAACACATAGGCTACTTTTTATCCCGGAAAACTAAGGAGTTCCCGCGGGAACCAAAAAACCTCAATCCACGCGGACGTAGTCGCGGGCATCAGCTAGTCAAATATAAACCTTTTAATTTTTTACTAGCAGATGCCCGCGACTTCGGTTTTTTGGTTCCCGCGGGAACTCTTTAATTTTCCGGGATAAAAAGTATCCTATGTGCTATTCCAGACTATAATCTATCTCTGTGCCAAATTTTATCCAGATCCGTTCAGCCGTTGGAGCGTGATTGAGTAACAAACATCCATACATCCATACATCCACACATCCACACATCCACACATCCATACATCCATCCAAACTTTCGCATTTATAATATTTATTTGATTATTTATTGTCAAAATATTTTTTTACAATGTTTTTAATTACTGAATTAATTTAATAATGTAACGTGTGTATTGTGCCTTTCAGTACTGAAAAAAAGCTAGTGAATTGAGCAGTAAAGAGCACCGCACAGTGTGACAAACTTCCTTAAAACGGTCATCCACTTTTTATTTCTTTATTAGTCTTCTTATCTAAACTAATATTAAGTATAAAGAGGAAAGATTTGTTTGTTTGTTTGTTTGTAATGGATAAACACAAAAACTACTCAACCGATTTTAAAAATTCTTTCACGTATAGTTAGAAAGCTACATTATCAGCGAGTAACATAGGCTTTATTTTATTTTCAAATTAATTAGAGATCCTTACGAAAATTGCAATGATGTGAACTAAGTCGGAAAAAATCGTCTCTTTTGAGAGCTTACATGGCGTGCGCTGCGTGAATATGTAGTTAAAGTTACACGGAAACAATGTATGGTGGAATTGTTCCTCTCAAAAAGTTCTAAAAATAAGTCCGGCATAGCATATATCTATCTTTTTAGGTTGACTCACAATAACCATTTTTATGATTTTCAAATTTGTTCTGAACCAATGCTTTACTTACTTGCGAAGATGTTTTTACCGACATAGTAATAATAATCCTGATCAAAATAAATATGTTAATCAAGTATCTAATTAAAGATAAAAACCGGCCAAGTGCGAGTCGGACTCGCGCACCGAGGGTTCCGTACAAACCTGTAGCACAGAATAGGTAATAGCCTGTAGTAAGTTTTACGATTTATGACGTATTAAAAATAAAAATTACGTTTGTTGTATGGGAGCCCCCCTTTAATATTTACTTTATTGATATTTAATTATTTATTTTGAAAGATAATATACAAGTTAATATTCTGTGAAAATTTGAACCGTCTACCTGTTACCGTTTTTAATATTGAGCAAAAAAATACGAAAAAAACACGTTTATTGTATCGTTGTACCCCCTTAATATATACATTTTTTTAATTTTTAGTATTTGTTGTCATAGCGGCAACGGAAATACATCATTTGTGAAAATTTCAGCTTTCTAGCTATCACGGTTTATGAGATACAGCCTGGAGACAGACAGACAGACAGACAGACAGACAGACAGACAGCGGAGTCTTAGTAATAGGGTCCCGTTTTTACCCTTTGGGTACGGAACCCTAAAAATTGTCCTTTATATCATGGCGGGCTGGCGGCTGTGGCATGGTGGTGAGGACGGGTCGTACTCTTACAATGTAATATTAAAATGTAAAACTTGCCCACTGCCCACTGGCTATATTGGGTATAGACTATTAGGATTATTAGTGCTACCCGTGCGAAGCCGGGGCGGATCGCTAGTTAGATATAATTTGAATCTAATCATTTAAAATTAATTAGTTTAGTAAGTACTTCTTTATGAGTACCTACTTAAAGAAGAAGACTTACTTCTATATTTTATTTAATTAATCGATTGAGTAAGTAAATTAGATTTTCGATAGCTCTACTCATGCATTTGAAAGCACTACCCTACTGTTAAAGTATATATTATGTAATAGATAAATTACCATATTTCAGGTAATTAGGGTTCCGTACCCAAAGGGTAAAAACGGGACCCTATTACTAAGACTCCGCTGTCTGTCTGTCTCCAGGCTGTATCTCATAAACCGTGATAGCTAGAAAGCTGAAATTTTCACAAATGATGTATTTCCGTTGCCGCTATAACAACAAATACTAAAAATTAAAAAAATATATATATTAAGGGGGGTCCCCATACAATAAACGTGTTTTTTTTCGTATTTTTTTGCTCAATATTAAAAACGGTAACAGGTAGACGGTTCAAATTTTCACAGAATATTAACTTGTATATTACCTTTCAAAATAAATAATTAAATATCAATAAAGTAAATATTAAAGGGGGGCTCCCATACAACAAACGTAATTTTTATTTTTAATACGTCATAAATCGTAAAACTTACTACAGGTTTGTACGGAACCCTCGGTGCGCGAGTCCGACTCGCACTTGGCCGGTTTTTTTTTTCATACTGTGCGCCATTGACTGACCAATAAATCGGTGCTGTGCACCGTAAAAATTAGTACCTACAACACGTCAGTCACGTTGAACGGCGTGTGGTAGGTTCCTACCTATATGATAATTTCCTTTTTGGTGAACAATGAACAGGACCTTGCTAATTGATTGAAGACTAAACGATATCACGTTACGCGGAACGGCTGCATGTCCCCACTTTAAAAGGAACATGAAATTGATATAGTCTTGAAAGTAAATTTGGTGAATTTACTTTTTATTTTATAATTTTTCACAGCAGTGTCAAGAATACTTACATTATGAAAAGTATTATTAAAGTATTAGTAAAAAGATATTAGCGCATAAAAAGAAATTAGAAATACCTACTTATCAAAAAATTATTATGCGAAAGTGTGCTGTGTACCTATAGCTATTCTATTTGTTACCATTTCACCGAAATAAAGCTTGCATTTTGATGTGGACGCAGTTGCGGCCATCATCTAGGGTTTAAACATTACTGTAAGTATGAATTGCGATAAAAGGAGAACCTGACTGACTGATTTTGCATAAATATAACCTACCTAAATCCCCGCGGACAACGTCGCTGACAAAACTAGTTGCGTACAAAAAGGTACCTAACACCACAGGTAACACCTTGTAAATAATACTTACTAAAGTAATGGAAGTGGAACATTTAAAGTAGGTACTTACTAGTAGACATATAATATTCAACGTAGGTATTAGGTAAGTTATATATATACTTACGTGATAAATTAATGATACAATAACAAAATTGTAGTCTTTGGGCTTTGGATCGAATCCAGATCTGAGAGCTCTTGTTATTACTTATATCTATTCAGATAATTCAACAAAAGATTTACAAGTACAAAGGACTAATAAACAACTCTTGATAATAAAGTAGATAATTTATCATGCTTTTGAAAAACTAGTACAAAGTTCTAAGTTTGAAATACCTGAGAAGTGGAGGATCCAGACGAACTTTGCATCGTGATTCTCGTTCAGTTATGCCTACTTGTACCAATATCGAGATTCAATCCTCTTGCCTCAAGCATAGCCGTCTTCATTTGTTAATTTTCACCGATAAGTAATTTAGTGTCGAATACATTGCTTTATTATAAACATGTATTAGATAATTATTCATAATAATTTTACAAATAATTTGATAAGAGGTACATTAGAGAACTTGTACAGATTTATGTATTACTTGTAATAAGTATGTCTACTATGCCAATGTACCTATTGGAATCTTATGAATATTGTAAATACACCACAATATTTTTTTACTTAGGTATACGTCGCGCTGTTTCGTAACTTCCAACGCGTTCCAACGATGTGAGTAATTGCACTGCAAGTAAGCTGAGGTTTCAGCGACCGCGACGAGTAAATCCACTTAACGGTGACTTAACGAGTCCCTTATACTTTCATAAAATAAGAATAGCGGTGAGAGCTAATTGATAGTTGTTAAGATTAATATTATTTAGCTGTGCAAACGTAGGACAGCACGTAGGTCTTAAATGTCACTGTCACTAGCGAATCAACCCTGCCGAGCGATCGCGTAACTTCTGCATCAATCATTGTTACAGTATCAATTGTTGTAATTGGCTGAATTTATGGCATTCTTGCTGCGTCAATGGATTATGTCCAATAGTGGAAGAGTGTTAACCAATCAGAGGTGATTGCGATGTATCAATGATTGATGCAGAAGTTACGCGATCGCTCGGCTGGGGGTCTACTCTCTTTCTCTCAAACGAAACTTCGCAAACGAACGTAATTAGTCTGTTATTAGACCCACTCAAAATCGTTCAATCCTATCGGTCACGAAAATTTTCTATGGATCCGTACTTCGTCTGCGTGTACGAAAACGAAATAGAGAGGAGCATAGAGATAATATTATGTAGGAGAGGAGTTAACGAAATTTCGTTCGTTTGTTTGCGAAGTTTCGTTTTAGAGAAAGAGAGTAGACCCCCAGGAGCATTTAAGGCATTAGGCCTCCAATTTTAGTGGATCTCCAAATCTAGATTTTCCGCTTTAGTCAAATCCTAAGTCAAGTTCTAAATTAAGGCAACCAAAGGATGGTAAAAACGTTTTTATTTTTACAGAGGCCATCCTTGAAGTAATGATGAGAGAAAACTCTCATCATACTTTATACTAAGTAATATCACAGAATACTTATTAGTACCTACGCTAATATTATAAATGAGAAAGTGTGTTTGTTGGTTGGTTTGTCCTTCAATCACGCCGCAACAGAGCAACGGATCAACGTGATTGATGCATGCGTAAGTATAGTAGAGGACCAGGAGAGTGGCATAGGCTACTTTTTATCCCGGAAAATTAAGGAGTTCCTATGGGAATTAAAAAACTTATTCCGCGCGGACGAAGTCGCGGGCATCAGCTTGTTTCACGAGCGAGAAAATACAAGATGTATGGAAAATATTGTACCTACCTTGACACAACAATATACATACTGCATTAAGTACATTAATTTACTCTAATTGTGATAAATTACTATCTCTGTTACAAGATCCACCCATAAAAAAATTACTTTTGAGTGAGCAAAAACTACTTTGCTCACTAGTTTTAAGCAGCAAAGGCGCCCTTTTTGAGCTAGTGAGGTGAAAAACATATTTTTTTCTTCATTAATAGTCAATTAATCGATCACTAATATTTTAGGGGAATTCCAGGGGTAGTACCTGGGTATACCTCAAAATTTCATGCTCCGCTACTGGTTTATGTGCTAATTAGCTTCCAAGTAAATGTGCGTAAGCACTATTATTTCATCTGGTGATTACTTATTGTTGGGGTGGGAATATTTTACATGCTAGTAAGTAATAACCTGGGAATCTCTCTCAGGGATAAAATCCGGAACGAGGAAAAACGTAGAAGAACTAAAGTGACCGACATAGCTCTGAGGATTAGCAAGCTCAAGTGGCAGTGGGCAGGTCATATCTGTCGCAGAACCGATGGCCGTTGGGGCAGACGTGTTCTGTAGTGGAGACCGCGTACCGGTAAGCGCAGTGTAGGACGACCTTCAGCTCGCTGGTCCGATGACCTAAAGAAGGTGGCGGGAATCGGGTGGATGAGGAAGGCGGAGGACCGTGTTTGGTGGCGCGCTCTCGAACAGGCCTATGTCCAGCAGTGGATGCATACAGGCTGATGGATGGATGGATGATGAAGTAGTTAGGCATTAAATTCGATTTCAGATTTTATGCTTAGATCTCGGTATCGCGAATAGGTCTTCTCCCAAACGCACGCGTAGAGCTTTTAGTTGAAGCCAATTCATACCGGCTTTTGGGATAGCTAAAGTTATTGTGCAAAAATTTTGCTTTTTCACTTTAGGGAACCTATACTACTTCTTAGGAATTAGGTAATCTAATTCAAATTGACTACAATAATTATTATTACTTACATCATTAAAATACGCCTGTTCAAGACGTTGTCTCGTTTTGTTCGATTTGCTATAATCTGGAAGACTTGATTGCCGTCGTACACGCATCCTTTGTTCACGTTCCATAGTCATCAGATCAGACTTTTGAGACAATACTAGGTAATGCAAACGGTGTACAATGTCCATTTTGTATATCAAAAGTTTGTTTTATAATAATATTATTTCTGTAAAGACGATTTTTATGACAATCCTAAACAACCAATTAGCTTTATAAACATCACTTTTGTTAAGTAAAATTAATTATGTTAGGCCACGTTGCTAATTAGTTTAAGTAATTTTATGAAAAAGTGAAACTTTGTAAAAGAAATTAAGTCCTAAGTATTAAAATGTTACTTAGAGTAAACTACATAATCACAAAAACCGAAACTTGTTACCCAATATTTGGAAGAAAGGGAAGAACACAAAAAGTCGAGTAAAAGTCGGTACTAGGAAACCATGACGGTGTAAGCGGTTAGCCCGAAGCCGGGGGCGGGCGGGTGTCGACTGTCGACTGAGCCGGGCGGATGTAGTTTCCCTCTGCCTCCGACGTTTCCCAGCAACCGTTTGCTAACAACACGCTCATTTTGGCAGCGAAAACACTAGCTCTAACAAATCACTTTTCTATCTAATTTGTGGTATTGTTCTCGGAAAATTATTATTTTTCTATCAAGTTTTAGCAATTTCTTTGTTACTCACAAACTTTTACTCAGAAATAATTATTTATTTGGCCCAATGGGGATATTTGACGGATCTTTGATGAAAATGAATTGAGACAAATCAGGTTAATGTCTTCATCTAAACGGGATTTCAGATTAATTACTGATAATAATTTAGTACCTAATACCTACTACCTATAATGTGCTATAATATCACAATATTAAGTTGGTACTTACCTATGTTTCTCATATTAGCTACTAGCTGATGCCCGCGACTTCGTCCGCGTGGATCGAGGTTTTTCGGTTCCCGCGGGAACTCCTTAACTTTCCGGGATAAAAAGTAGGTAGCCTATATGTTATTCCAGACTATAATCTATCTCGGTGCCAAATTCCATCCAGATCCGTTCAGCCGTTGGGGCGTGATTGAGTAACAAACATCCATACATCCATACATCCATCCAAACTTTCGCATTTATAATATTTATTTGATGAGCAGCTTTATACTTAGGTAGTTGGAGTCTAGTTTGATGTGTTAATATTATTTTCTCAAACATGCTTGGAAATTTGAGCATTATTTTGACAACCTTCTTCGAGATAAATCGAAATTGCTGTACTGGCCAAATACATGCGAGCAGCATTGGCGTATCTAGGGTTATTTTCCAGGGGGGGCCTGGGCCCCACTACTACTTACTACAAAAAAATCTAACTATGACAGACTGGAAGTTCTAGTTTCGTATTTTGACATTTATCCTACGGAGGTTATGTCAAAAGTTCAAAACATGAAACAAATGGCACATGAGTAGATAAACGGAATTATATCTACTCATGTGCAAATGGTGCAGAATGGTACTCATGTGCACGGTGCTTCCAATACCGGGATCCCGGACTTTTTTCGCCGGTTTTCAATACCGGTATTGAAATGTCTAATACTGGGATAACGGTATTGGTGACACTATAAACGAAACAGTGACTATTGCATATATTTCTTGGTAAATGCCACTGTTTTTTATTCGGCTAATTTTAAAACTAATTGTATCTTAAGCACATTAGCTCAAAAAGAGCGCCTTTATTGCTTAAAACTATTGACGTATTACTACGTCAATGCTTAAAACCAGTGAAGAAAAGTAGTTTTTGTTCACTCAGAGGGAAAAATTAGTGTTTGAATTTAGATCCCTGTGGCTTGGCATTTTTTGGCGTAGCGTGGCTTTATTTCATTGTCTCTCAAATGTTCAGAAATCTGTTTTATTAATTATTGCATATTTTATTATTATGAATTTTAGATTAATTTATGTTTTAACTAAATTATCTTTTTCTTCGACTTCAATCGACTTCTTACAAAAATATCGTTTTTTACTCATTTAGTAGTCACAATACATTTTACTAACTTACCTACTAAACTAGGCTTAATGCTCAACGACCTTAGCAGAGTTTCTCAACAGGTGAGCCTAAAAATGAATATGAGCAAGACGAAGATCATGTCTAATAAACACGTTCAGCCCCACCCAGTTTAGTTGAGAGCTCTGCACTCGAAATTGTTGATGAGTACATATGTAACCTGGGACATACAGTCCAGTTACGTATGTCCCATTTCAAAAAAGAGGTCAACCGCCGAATTCAACTGGGCTGGGCAGCGTTCGGGAAACTCAACATCTTCTCGTTCAAAATTATTTAGTGCCTGAAGACGAAAGTTTTCGAACAGTATGTGTTGCCAGTGATGACTTACGGCTCCGAAACATGGTCGCTAACTATGGGCCAGATAAGAAAGCTCAGGGTCACTCAGCGGGCGATGGAGAGAGCTAGCTTGGAGTTGCGTGATCAAATCAGAAATGAGGAGATCCGAAGGCGAACCAGAGTAACCGACATAGCACGAAGAGTCGCCAAGTAAGTGGCAATGGGCGGCGCACATATTTCGTAGAACCGATAGGCACTGGGGTCCCAAAGTGCTTGAATGGGGGCCTCGCACCGGGAAGCGCAGTGTAGGACGACCCCCCACTAGGTGTACGGACGATCTCAAGCGTGTAGCTGGGAGCCGCTGGAAACAAGGGGCACAAGACCGTGCTCTGTGGCGATATAATGTGCAGGAGACCTTCGTCCAGCTATTAATAAGATAGTATTTAAAAAAATGATGTGATGAAGATTCAGAACGTTACGTGGTCCGTAATTTTCACCATAAATATGTAACAAACGATATTTTAGTAAGAATTAAGTCAACGCATCTATAACTATCTCAATACTTAAAATACAAATAAATCTGAAAATCAATGGTGATTTTTAAAGAAAATACAATTTCATAAAGTAAGTATTGCATAAAATAAAATAGAGTGAAAGGAGTTAAATAGACATACCAATCCACAGCATTCTAGAAATCCGAAATATTTTTTCCCATTTTGAGTTAATTTGGTGAAATTTTTTTTTAAAGAAAAAACTGTTTGTTATGCTTCCGTTTGCTTCAGAAAATACTAGTTTTAAATTAAAAAACATTTTAAGTTTTTTCCAAAACCGGGATCCCGGTATTGAGAAAAATCTTTCCGGTATTAATACCGGTATTGAAAAAAACCGGTATTCTAAAGCCCTAGTGCAGATTCGTCATCTTGCCGTAAGGCCCAGGGGGTCTACTCTCTTTCTCTCAAACGAAACTTCGCAAACGAACGTAATTAGTCGGATATTAGACCCACACAAAATCGTTCAATCCGATCGATCACGAAAATTGTCTATGGATCCGTAATTCGTCTGCGTGTACGAAAACGAAATAGAGAGGAGCATATAGATAATATTAGGTGGGAGAGGAGTTAACGAAATTTCGTTCGTTCGTTTGCGAAGTTTCGTTTGAGAGAAAGAGAGTAGACCCCCTGGTTCCTGAGATGCCATGGTCGATGATCGCAAGGGAGAGAGTTATTTAACTCTGAAACCTACTGAACCTAAGATTTTGAAAACATCCAAAAAATTATTTCTTAAAGATTACCTACAGGAAAATTTATAACTCAAAAGTCTATGGTCTTAGTGTCCAGTCTAGAATTTCGAATCGGTAACCCAACATCCTGGGATTCCTGGGGTGGGCACTAGACCATTCTGGGGTGGGCACGGCCCCCCCCGGCCCCCCCCCCCCCTATATACGCCAATGGCGAGCAGCGGCCTTCTAAAGTTGTATGAAAATCCATATCTGTCGTGGTTTAGCGGCCAAATAAATTACATACTAAATTCATATCTGTCGTGTAGTTTAAAAGTGGAACGATCTTTTACTCCGAAACATGGCAACCAAGGAGGTAATTTATCAAAGGTTTTATTTAAAGGACTTGTCCAAGATTGGGCCTTGAACATGAACCAAGATGATTTTAATACACGTGAAAAGAGATCCTAAAATATGGCTTTTAGAATTATTTACACATTTTTAAAGGACCCCAATTTGTAGAAAAATATATTTTTATTTTGTGGCTTTTTTAGATCTTTGACTGACTTTTATCAACAGTAAAAAAAAAACTTGTTTTTTTTTGTCACGTTTGTCATTGGGTGATTGTCAAATGTCACTGTCAGTTTTTTTATGTTAGTTTATTGGTGATTTATTGTTGTCTAATAATTATTTTACGAATGTCTCAAATACTCAATTATTATTTAATAATCTTATAATGTTGTATGTACTACCTATGTAGTGGAAAATGGGTAGTATAACGAAATGGAATATTAATAATCACAATTAATGCGCATTACCCAAGTTTTAGTGTTGCCATCCATCGAAAAATATTTTCTACAAACGATATTTTTCATAATTAATTTTTAAAAAAACGGGGTTTTCTAAAATTATTATTTAAATGGCGTTTAATGTTATATTTTTTTCTCTTTCACGTGATGGCAGTTTGGTTCTGGTTCATTGACACTCAGAATAAAAAACCACCCTCCATACTGAACTGGGACATGTCCTTTCGAACTAGCTTGCAAATAGAAAGCTGTTTATTGAAAAAAAAAACAAATGAACACTTTGACGCGGGAAAAATTATTGTTGTTCGTTGTTCGTCTTTGATTTTGAAATGTTTTTGACAAAATGAGTTCAAGTGAAGACAATGAGTGTGATGAACACTTAGTTTTAATTTCCGCGCATTATTTGAGAAAAGCACTATACAAGCCTTGGCCACAACTAGGCATTGATGGACTTACGTATGTGTGCCTCGGCTTCGCCTCGGCCCACATTTACACGTTCGTCCTTCAATGCCTGTTTTGATGGCCGCTGCAGTAATGTACTATATCTTAGGTCCATTATTTTGTCAAATAATCGTTAACGTAGTAGGTGGTACACGTACACCTATGTACCTACTTAGGTACTGTAAGAGACACTTAGTGGAAATTGGATAGACTAGGGTCTAAAACTAAAGGCAATACTTAAATGGCAATAAAGGCATGGAACATTATGAAAAATAGTTACACCAGTAATTGGGTTACCTAATGATCTAATAGATGCTCAAAATTTTGTCTGCCTGTAGTTATGAATAAGTACCTACCATTGAATTATTATAAGATGAATACCAAATATTTATAGGTACCTAAACATTTGAACTCTTTATTAGATACGATCCAGTCATTTTTTTTTTTTAACCTAATTTTTTCATTTCCGTTTGGCTTAGGTAGTTAATTGATACGCCAGTACAGAGAGATTGTTAGATGTCGCATTCTAATGATGTAGCTCTTACTCACAGTGTCTACAGAAGTGGTCCTAGGTACCAAACGTAAATGACTTTGATCGGATCGATATTTCCTACTATCAAGATTTTCAATAATATGGTCTATTTACTTACTAGACCTTACAAAGCTACATCAAGTTTGTCTAATTAAAATATCTATCCTAGGTACTTATTTAAGTAGGTACCTAAGTATTTATTTAAAACCAGTCGATAGTTCAAAATTACAAAAGCTGTAGGCACCTACCTAACTGCCTCGTTGGTCTAGTGGTTAGCATGTTTGACTGCGGCCGACGAGGTCCCGGGTTCGAGTCCCGGGTCGGGCCATAATTAAGTAGGTAGGTACCTATTGGGTTTTTCCGACTAGAAATTCTCAGTAGGTACTAGCCCGGAGTTAGGAAGTTGACGATGTTCCACCCCCGTGCCTCGGAGAGCACGTTAAGCCATCGGTCCCGGTTATTATCACTAACATGAGCAGCGTGGTGGATCTAAGCTCCAATTCCCTCTCTCCTATGAGAGTGGAGGCCTGTGCCCAGCAGTGGGACGTTAATGGGCTGTAGTGGTAGGTACTTATGTATTGGTAGGTACACAATTTTCTTTTCCTTGGAGCTCCTTTTTCGGGTCCCGTAGTCAACCCTTCCAAACCCAATAGTTTCGCCATGTCCGTCCGTCCTGGTACCTACTAGTTTTGCATGGGTATGGTATCCCTATCCTATCCCATGGTGTGGGGTATCGTTGGATAGGCCGTTCAAAAATATTGTGAGTGTGGGAAAACCATTTTTTTGATTCTGGGATCCGTTTGCGAAATATTATTCTTTAAAGTGCAAATTTTTGTTAGAGTCCAGCGTCTATACCTACTTATCCTGTCTGAGTACATATTATGTGTGTGTGTAAATTTTTAAAAGAAACAGGCACTTGGATCCATCTGGATAGTAATATGAGGCTTGGCACTTACCTAGATTGTGTTTTCGTAATAATATTGATATTTTGGCAGACAGTCCCTTTAGACTTAACCACCCCTTCAATTAGTTATGTAGGTTAATAATTACAAATCTATACTTATAATAAAACTGTAACAGGTCCAATTCTGTACATTGAAGATATTTTGAAATTTTTTTTTGGAGGGCACTCATTATTCGATACTGAAGCCAAATCTGTAATTTTTTTCATTTTTGTCTGTCTGTCTGTCTGTCTGTCTGTCTGTCTGTCTGTCTGTCTGTATCTTGGCCGCGCATCACGCCGAAACTACTGAATGAATTCAAACGAAACTTGGCACGATTTGAGCCCATACTACGAGGTAGGACATAGGATACTTTTTATCCCGAAATTCTACCCCCGAAGGGGTGAAATAGGGGTTGAAAGTTTGTATGAAAGTTCTTCATTTCTCAAGTTATAGCCATGAAACTTGATATATGAGCTGCGGGTTGAAAATGAAGACATACGTGTTTTACAGTTTTTGAAAATTCGACCCCCAAAAGGCTGAATTAGGGGATGAAAGTTGGTATGAAAGTCCTTCGTTTCTCAAGATGTTTTACAAGTTATATCAACGAAACTTTTTATATTGGCTTACGGAAAAAAATAAAGAAGTACGTGTGTCACAGTTTTTCAAAATTCTACCCCTAAAAGGGTGAAATAGGGGGTGAAAGTTTGTATGAAAGTCCGTCATTTCTCAAGTTATATCAATTAAACTTGGTATACAAGCTACCAGTTGAAAACGAAGAAATAAATGTTTCACAGTTTTTGTAAATTTTACCCTCAAAGGGGTGAAATAGGGGTTTAAAATTTGTATGAAAGTCCTTCATTTCTCAAGTTATATCGATGAAACTTGGTATACAAGCTACCGGTTGAAAATGAAGAAATACCTGTTTCACAGTTTTCGTAAATTTTACCCCCGAAGGGGTGAAATAGGGGTTGAAAGTTTGTATGAAAGTCTTTAATTTCTCAAGTTATTTCGATGAAACTTAAACGGTATATCCACGCGGACGAAGTCGCGGGCATCAGCTAGTAACCTATAAAATAAAAGAATTAAAATACAGACGACGGACAGTGTAGGGTTCCATAGGCACCAGTCACAATATGCACATTTTTATTTATTCACTTGTTACATCATCTTTACAGGAATCCCTAATACGATGGTGCAGTTACAATATTTATATCTAGCTTAGCATAAAGAAATATGCAAAAACCTAATATCCTATTATAAAAATAATAAGAAACAAAAATATAACCTACTTAGTTAAAACTTATAGTCCACATTGCAATCTTTGTGAGTTCACTCAGAGAACAAGAAAAGATATCAATCTCTTCGTTTTTTAAGTTGATCCATTAACTCGTTAACTTGTGAAGCCTACATAGCTGTGATAGTTTTCCATTAAACTTAATTACTCGTATGTATTAATTCCTATCCCTACTCCTACCAATTCGTTTTAGTAAGTAGGCACCCAATCAATATTGCCCCTGCCTCTCATTGCCCCTGTTTTAATTACTTATCCCATAACTCTCAAATTATACTGCTATACCATGTATACCACTAACTATACCATGCTTTAAAGCTGAGGTCCTGTACGGGAAGGGTCCAAATAAAAAAGATAACATCAAAAGAGGTAATTATTAGTTTAAATTTTTATTTATTTTAATAAGGCAGTCAACTTTTAGAAAAACATATCAAAACACAAAAAGCAATCATACAATTATTTCATGATATTGCCTAAGTATGTCAATCACTTTCATTTCAATATTATGACGTACGGTCTACCTGTTTTACTTGAAAAAAATTTGGAACACCAGCTTACAACAAAATATATCAATATAAACTGTGAACATTGAATTTCTTACTTACTACTTAAAGTATTCTCTTCAAGAAAATACATAGTTAACAGATTACAAGAGTCAAATAACTTTTATATGCCTGTCGCACATCTAATAAAAAACTGGTCAAGTGTTTGTCAGAACATGCAAAAGTAGGGATTCAGTCATAGAATTTATTTATTTTATAAATTTTATCATGCCTTTGTACTAGTAGTAACAGGTTTCTATCGCTGTGGCTTAGTGGTGGGCGTTGCGACGACGAACCGTTTCAAAATATCTTCGAATAACTTGGTGTGATTTTTTATTTTACGCCTAAGAAAATACAGTCGAGAGTCAATTGATACGACACACGTCGTCTCGTCGTCCTTATCGTTCCACGTTCGTTCATAATCGTATCTGACCGATAATTGTATTACCAGTAGACTAACTAACCTATGCTGTCGTTCGTAAAGCGAGACGGTCAAATTTAGCAAACGATTTTTTATATTTGAAATTGTTACATAACAGTTGTAAGAAACTGCAACCGTTTAACTCAAAAAAAAAAACGCAATTCTATTGCATATCAAATAAGTTTCGTTTCAGCGTATAAGCCATCTTCAAACCAGTTGCAACGACGACCGTTTTTTAAAACCGTTTTCGTCGCCGGGATAACGGTTGCGTTTCGTCCGTCAAAAATACGACAGCAAACCACCACTACGTGTGACTGTATTTAATTTCAACAGCACCTTATACTTCAATGGCTGGGACACCACTACAGCCCATTAACATCTCACTATTGGGCACAGGCCTCCACTCTCATAGGAGAGAGGGAATTAGAGCTTAGACCAATCACGCTGCTTCAATGCGGGTTGGTGGGCTTTAACGACTATTATCATGTTAGTGATAATAACCGGGACCAACGGCTTAACGTGCTCTCCGAGGCACGGGGGTGAAACACCGCCAACTTCCTAACTCCGGGCTAGTACTGAGAATTTCTAGTCGGAAAAACCCAATACTCATGTGTTACAAGAACCCATGAAAACTGTACTTTTAAATGATGTACTTTTAATTGTGCGCTTATTAATCAAAATATCTAGCTTAACTACAAACTATACATTGGAATTGGCATTTACTTTTAATACTTAATAATAATATTATGTTAATATTAATGCTAAACCATGCAAAGATCACAGAAAATGTGGGTGTTGATATGATAACATCTTGCAACATTGAAAAAGGATTTACATAAAATATATGCCTTTCTAAATATATATATATATAACTATGAACTTTGAAACTACTAAGCAACACTGTTTTAGTCTCAGAACAATATAATTTGTTTAATAACTACAAAACAATGATATAGTTACATAATTAAAGTACAACAATCCATAGAATTCACATTAAACAGCAACTGCAATTTACCAAAACCAACTTAGTACTATCATATCCAGATAATATTAGGATGACATCATACTATCCTTCTCTCTCGAGTGACTGTAATCATAAGAGGAAAAGAGATAAACTTATTTTTATTATCCTAATAGCATCTGGATTGGCTATACTACGTAGCATACTGAGATGAAAGTGGGCAGGCCTGGAGAAGTGTAGCCTCCAACCAACCCAGACCTGAACCAATTTGCCAATCATAAAACACCAGCTGGGAACTGAACCTGGGACCATCCACTTGTGGGACCAGGAAGGTCAAATTTTACAAAAACTTAACAATTTAAAACATATAACACAAAAATTAATCCAATTGAACTAATAATTTCATATTTTATGTAGTACCAAACTTGAGTTTAACAGGTCTATCATAAGTGATTTATAATTTTCAAATACTTAACTATAATATTATTACTTAAACATAATATAGAGGTTGGTGTACATATTAGTCTTAAATGTTAATCCTCAAGCTTACAGTTTCAACAGTCATACTTTTAATGTACAACAAATAATAAACAATGTAAATGGAGCTATGTATACTTATGTATTATAATATATTATTGTAAATATGTTCAATACTTTACTTAAATAAATATATTATGATTATGTAAATATATTATGCTTCTGAAATTTTTGATTTACCATTCAGTTTACCCAGCTGCCCTAACATAAGGACAGTGTTAATTAGGTTTTCTGAATAAATACGCTGGTTTGTTTCCATTCTCCTTAACTTTTGCACCACATATTTAGAAAAAAACTCTAATTCGTTTTCGTTACCTTGAGAACGTGGATCTGAGTCTTCTGAATTCCGTTTACGTTTAGCACCTCTAGGACTAGTCTGGTTTGTTGTAGATCTAGCACTTCTTTTGGAGTTCTCATTGGATTTCTGTTCCAATTGACTATTTACATAAGCCAGGTTAAGGTCACTGGCTAGGTCATTGGCTTCCTCTTCATTTAATTGTATTGTCAAATCATCTGGCACAGTAACCATAGGTATATGATTATCTGAGAAAAGTGGGGACGGAAGGAATGAAACTCGCTTGCGTACTTTAATAAATGAAGCTTTGGGCTTAGCCATAAGTTCATCAGTGCTACCACTAGCAGTATGCCTTCGATTGCTGTTTTCCTTACTGACTTCTGGTTTGTTTATTCTGTTTGTTGTTTGTTTATTACTCCAGAAGTTAACTTTAATTTTGGGTTTTGGCTTTGGCTTCCGTTCAACAGACTTAGATTTATGTATTGTAGCTGTTGGTAATTTATATCGGACAGTGTCATCGTCATTACTAATAAATGTACCCCTTCTAGAAGATCTCGATGTTTTAGCTGAATTATCCAAAATTTTTGTGTTGAGTTTATATCTTACATTGTCATCGTCTGATTGATAACCATTTTTCCTGGATTTTTCATTTGGTGCCTGCTTCATGTTCTTTCAAATTGTTTTAGGCCAATACAAACCTGAAATTAAAAAAACGTAAACTGTTAAATAGGTAGATGTCAATGTCCTATGCACATAATCCTTGACAGGTTAAAATCTTGTGATTAGTTTTAAATGTGAATTTGCACGTTTCCCGCCTAAATACATCGTAATGAATATTCGCAGTATTCAGTACTACTTCTATTGTAAAATACAGCAGGAAGTCAAATAAAATAAAGCACACCAGAATAATAATTAGTAAGGCGTTATCCATACAATTTTGATCAATAAGCTACGTAAAAATAGTTACCTAGTTTTGAGGTTATATGCTGATATCGCATTGGAAGCAAATATATTGGTAATTAATTAACATATTTTAGGTCAGATCTTTATCTCTGTAAGTGCTTTGACGCATTAATTAATGAGTTTAATATGTT
Source organism: Erebia ligea (assembly GCA_917051295.2). Taxonomy (NCBI): domain Eukaryota; kingdom Metazoa; phylum Arthropoda; class Insecta; order Lepidoptera; family Nymphalidae; genus Erebia; species Erebia ligea. The sequence goes on from OU785225.1 coordinate 8,487,394, forward strand.
ATTCAGTAGAATTAAGTCATTAAATGCTTTATCATCAAAAGTTTTTTATGGGCTTGTACAGTTACATAACCAAAAGTTGTAATAGCACAAAACTTACCTTTGTAAAGTTTTTCTTAAAATATCCTTTTGCCACTAGATAGATCACGAACACGGTGTAATTTTAACTTTTGGAAACAAACACAACACGAATCAAATAATATCACACTGACACCAGTTAACCACAGTCTATGGTCTAGCCTTTTCGTCTACGGTACGCTACGGCTACGGCTACATGGTTACAAACACGGCCGCGAGCGGCGTTGAGAACGCGCAAGAAATCGACCTATCTATAAGAAAAAAAAACAACAGGAAGTGTTTTCTGATCTCTATGGTTTTCTGTTTTTACTTTTTCCGCAAAGTCCGTTGTTTCGACTTTCGAGAAAAATCAATGAAAAATAAATTATGTACATAGGTATGTAAGTAGTTAAATATAAATTATTCTTAGATAGGTACTAAATGATGCCCGCAACTTCGTCCGCGATGGTTTCTTGATTCCAGTGGGAACTAATAGTAGGTAGGTACTAGGTATATTAACAACATTCGACGCACAGCCTCTCAGCTTTAAACCGCCGCGCGCCCGGGGTAAAAATCTTAAAATTTTGACAGTACCTGAGTAAGTAGGTATCTTTTTTCTCTCATTTATTTGTATACTTATTAGTAGGTACCTACTTTATAGTGATTTCTATAGAATTATTCTTAAACATGTTTTATAAAAATATATCTATCAAAATAATTATTCTACAAAATTATATTATTAAGCAATTATTATGTCGTCGTTGATTGCTATTAAAAAACAGCAATCAACGGGACGACATAATAATTATTGCTAATATTTTTTTACAGGAACGCATAGTGATTATAGCTTAAAATATAACGTCTTTGAGAGGTGATATCTAGTAAAAGGCCCATCCACATGCGTCAGTTTTTAGGGTTCCGTACCCAAAGGGTAAAAACGGGACCAATAAACGTGTTTTTTTCGTATTTTTTTGCTCAATATTAAAAACGGTAACAGTTAGACGGTTCAAATTTTCACAGAATATTAACTTGTATATTACCTTTCAAAATAAATAATTAAATATCAATAAAGTAAATATTAAAGGGGGGCTCCCATACAACAAACGTAATTTTTATTTTTAATACGTCATAAATCGTAAAACTTACTACAGGTTTGTACGGAACCCTCGGTGCGCGAGTCCGACTCGCACTTGGCCGGTTTTTATACTGTTTACATAGGTACTGCGCATACTTACGTACTGTACAAGAATCAGCTTTTCTAGTTATCGTTCATTTTTGGTAACAACAAACCGTCTTTGAGCGGCCATATCCAGCGAAAGGCCCATTCACATGCAGGCAGACTGTAACTTTTGTGATCAGTGGAGAGCCCTACATCCACCTAACACTGAATCAGCCTTTCAGGCGATGGTTACCAAAAATGCAGTTAACTCCTATAATATATGTCCCTGCATTTTAAATCTGTAATATCTTCGAAAATATTCATTTAAATTACATGCTGTAAAGGGCCATATTGATCTATATTAAATGTACAATGTACTTTATTGGATAAGGATTAATGCTGTTATTCGTATGCTTCGTAAATAAGCCATTATTTCTCGTAAAAAGTAAAGGATGAAAAATGGTTATTGTGGGTTATTCCTAAGAGATAGACATATAGGTACTATTGCGGACTTTTTGTAGACCTTTTCAAGGTGTACAATACTGTAGTACATTATTTTGATCTATCTCGTAGGGTTCAGCCAGCGTTTGCAATGTAAGCGCAAAAACAATGTGTTTATTTACGACATCACATTAGAAACAACAAAAATTATCAGTGTTTGTCTGCTATATTAAGCATGTATTATACATATAAACCTTCCTCTTGAATCACTCTATCTATTGAAAAAAAACCGCATCAAAATCCGTTGCGACGTTTTAAAGATCTAAGCATACATAGGGACAGACAGACAGGGTGAAGCGACTTTCTTTTATACTATGTAGTGAAGTATATGTCCCACATGCTGTGGGGAAGGACTTGATGGTGCAGAAGGTGTTGATCGAAACTTTTCGGAAGAAGACCGTTAATCTGATACAACCATCGGTACTGACAGTTTCGCCATTTTTAACACGATTTTAATATTAAGTATCTAAAACTTTCGAAGTTTAAAAATAAATAAATTAAGTAAAAGTGTTAAACCTATTAAATTATTGCTTTCCTTACAGTACTACCTATAGGTAGGTATACTGCATTGTTGTTTGAATAAACTTATGTACCTAGTCCTGTAAATTTCGGTGAATAATAATTATTACTTCATAATACCATATAGGCTGTACTAGATATTAGATACCTAAGTAAGTACTAAATAGTAGGATTATAAAGCATGCTGAAATAAAATCTCTATCAACAGATTTTATTCAATGAAAGCATAAATGTTCGACTTACCATATGATTTTTCATCGATATCCACCCCATTTTCGCACGGTACCTAAATTTTATTTTACGCTCCGTGATTGCAAATTGTCCGAAACCCGAATAAACAAAGATTATATTTATTAAAATCCGATAACTGTGAGACACAGCTGACACAAAACGTACTCTTAGGTTATGTCAGTCCGCGAGATCTCATCTCAGATTCAGACTGAATAAGGGGGAGGCTGTGCGCAATGCGGTATAATTCACTTTGAAAAGTTATTGTTTTCGTAACTTTAACACTTGTAAGAAAAATTATAGGTACTATGGCAAATTTAACAATACGACTTGCGTTTTTATACATAAAAATATAATTGTGTCATAATTTAATAATAATTTACAATAACAATGAAATATACTTTGTAATTACTTACCTTTGGATGCGAAGAATGCTTGGATGTTTTGAAGTAGAGATGTTAATTTATTTTTGAACTATTGATACAAGTATAAATAGCAAAAATTAAGATTATGTATAGTTAAAGAGTAGACACAAAATAGCGGGAAAGATTGAAATTTATTGATTGTAGGTTGGTTAACTACTCCGCATGGCCCGGGAGCTCGACGCCATGTGGCATGCGCACTCGGCCTGGTGTGGTTTGTTTACGCGAAAGGCGATCTTTGTTTCAATGTTGAAGATATTGTTTTTTAGAAACAAAATATTGTTTTACAAGCACCTCCCGAGGCCTCGTGCACAATCATTACAATTTTCCAATCTTTGTTTCGATGTTGAAGACCTGTTTTTTAGAAAAAAATTGTTTCATATTATGTACCTACATCCCGAGGTCTCATGTGCGATGATTAGAAGTATCCAAGTATTATAATATTATGCTTCTTTTTTTACAATATTGATCTTATTTACCATTTAAGTTTTATTTCCTAACTAGATGATGCCCGCGACTTCGTCCGCGTGGATAAAGGTTTTTTTGATTCACGCGGACATTCTTGCATTTTCACGGATAAAAAGTAGAATATGTCCTTCCCCGGTATACAACCTATACCTGTATCAAATTTCATCAAAATCAGTTGAACAGATGGACCGTGAAAGCGTAGCAGACAGACAGACTAATACTATCCTACCTACTGAGTTGACGTTCCATCCATAGATATTATCTACGCACGATGGTAGCTAGGGTCTGGAATATTCTTCTAAAATCTGTATTTTCTACTACTACTAGATACTTTAAATCACGATTGAAGAGGCATCTTCTAAGGAAGCGCGTCGTAGCTTAGGCCACATCATCACTTCCCATTAGGAGTGTATGTGGCCATATCGCAAATACTAAATCTTTAATGTTTGGTCACGCGTAAGCCTATAATAAAAATACGAAATCAGCCTATTATGGGCTAACAAGTAAGTAGGTACTTTTATTTTAGTCTTAACTCATAAATAAAAAATAATAATTTAACGATATAAACAAAAATGAACGGCTGGACCGACGGGCTGGACCAATTTGGCTATTTTTTGTTTTAAAAATATGTTCGTAGCTACTCAATAGTCCGAAACAGGTTTTTATTAAAAAAAAATTGGAAAGTTTGTCAAAAAATTACAAATTCAGGGAAAATAAAATTTCAATGGAATTTTGTTTGAATTTAATTTGGACAGCTAGTCTGTCGGGTCCGCTAATAAGTACCTAATAAGTATTTAGGTATAACGTCGTTTTTAGGGTTCCGTACCAAAATGGTAAAATGGAACCCTTATGGTGCGACTTTCTCCGTCTGTCTGTCCGTCTGTCCGTCTGTCCGTCTGTCCGTCCGTCACACTCGATTATTTCAGTAACTACCTACCGAAGCTATCGACATGAAATTTGGAATAGTTATGTATATTAGTGGCAAAGACACTGGAATTAAAAAAAATTGGAAATTATTTTTGTTCTTATTTAAAAAGGGGGGAAAATCGGAGGGTTGAAATTTAAAAGTGAGATAACTGTACTGTGTGGGGTATCATATGAAAGGGTTTACTTTGTACATTCTAAAACAGATTTTTAATTATTTTTAGTCATGATAGTTTTTGATTTATCGGGCAAAATATCGAAAAAAATACCGTCCCCCCCCCCCCCCCCCCCCCTATCTCCGGAGTTTACCAATCGAAAAATCTGAAATAATTATGATCAATAGGAATTTATGTATATTTTACAGGAAAACTATAGCCAATGCTCTAACTAGCATAGTTTTTTTGATATTAACAGTAAACCTCTACAAACAAAGTTAGTTTTGCGGTTCATTTCGTCTTGTTTTTAATACGTCATAAATCGTAAAACTTACTACAGGTTTGTACGGAACCCTCGGTGCGCGAGTCCGACTCGCACTTGGCCGGTTTTTAATGTCGTTTTAGGTATTTTTTATACTGTAAGTAAATAATAATCATTTAAAACTTACTTGAGCTCTAACGGCTGCTAGATGTAGCTGCGTGGCACGATAGTCATACTTTTTGATTGAAATTTCCTCCTGCGAAAAATAAAACATACTTATTACTTTCAGTCAAAATCTCTTACAACGACATCATTTCTAATTAACGAAATATTGGTAATTGTTGGCTGAAAAATGAATGCTTTTCTAAAACGAGATTTTGAAAAGACATTAGACATGTAAAATAAGTGAATTTTATGTATAGTTATAGAGTCTGAATCTTATTGTGGTTTAGAAGGTAAAGGTACATAGGTATCTATTTTAGAAAACTACACACGATTCAAATTATTGCATACCTACTGCCATCTACCAACTAATGTCATCATCATCGGTTCACAAACCAAAAGGAATTTTAGGGTTGGTATTTGGGTCCAAGTCCTAGAAGCTAGATACACAAGTACGCTACAATATTATGGCTGCTTTGAGTTATGTAGAACTCTATGTAGATGGCTCTAATCACAGATGTAGTACCAGATACCGCGCTCGGAACACGGCAGACGCGCCAACAAAGCGAATACAAAACGAAAAGCAAATACAATTCTCAGTTAGTTGGATGCGACGCGTCGAGAAGTTTTGACGTGACGTGTGTGTAGACAAGTTTCTCAAAATAATGCCGTCTTGTGTCTTGAAACACTGTCAAAATTGTTACCAAAAATTAAAAAAGGAAGATGATGTTTCGTTTCATAGGCAAAAATTTATATTTTCATTCTGTTAGATTTTTTTTCCATGATAATTAATTGCTGATGACTTGAAACACAAAACCTCATCGATATCTATCAGTGTTGCTAATTTACGTTGAAATATTTTCCCTTAAATTAAAGGTGTAAATGGGCTGTTAGTAGATAGTTTTTTTTTTGTGAAACAGCTACGCTGCCGGCTTATTTCGAAGTACGCCGATTAATTTATAGGTACGCCAGCTGCTTGGTACGCAGATGGTACGCAGGCTACTTTGGTGGTACGCAGGCTACTTTTAAGGTACGCCAGCTACTTTCGAGGTACGCAGGCTACTTAGGTGGTACGTAGGGTACTTTTAAGGTACGCCAGCTACTTTGGAGGTACGTAGGCTACTTTGGTGGTACGCAGGCTACTTTTAAGGTACGCCAGCTACTTTAGAGGTACGCCGGCTACTTTAGAGGTACGCAGGCTACTTTTAAGGTTCGTAGGCTACTTTTAAGGTACGCCAGCTACTTTCGAGGTACGCAGGCTACTTTGGTGGTACGTAGGGTACTTTTAGGGTACGCCAGCTACTTTGGAGGTACGTAGGCTACTTTGGTGGTATGCAGGCTACTTTTAAGGTACGCCAGCTACTTTAAAGGTACGCAGGCTACTTTTAAGGTATGTAGGCTACTTTTAAGGTACTCCAGCTACTTTCGAGGTACGAAGAGCTGTACGAGGTACGTACGTAGTACGTACCTCTTAAGTAGCTGGCGTACCTTTAAAGTAGCCTACGTACCTTAAAAGTAGCCTGCGTACCTCTAAAGTAGCCGGCGTACCTCTAAAGTAGCTGGCGTACCTTGAAAGTAGCCTGCGTACCACCAAAGTAGCCTACGTACCTCCAAAGTAGCCTGCGTACCTCTAAAGTAGCTGGCGTACCTTAAAAGTAGTCTGCGTACCTCTAAAGTAGCCTACGTACCTCCAAAGTAGCTGGCGTACCTTAAAAGTAGCCTACGTACCTTAAAAGTAGCCTGCGTACCTCTAAAGTAGCCGGCGTACCTCTAAAGTAGCTGGCGTACCTTAAAAGCAGCCTGCGTACCACCAAAGTAGCCTACGTACCTCCAAAGTAGCCTGCGTACCTCTAAAGTAGCTGGCGTACCTTAAAAGTAGCCTACGTAACACCAAAGTAGTCTGCGTACCTCTAAAGTAGCTTGCGTACCTTAAAAGTAGCCTACGTACCACCAAAGTAGCCTACGTACCTCCAAAGTAGCCTGCGTACCTCTAAAGTAGCTGGCGTACCTTAAAAGTAGCCTACGTAACACCAAAGTAGTCTGCGTACCGCTAAAGTAGCTGGCGTACCTTAAAAGTAGTCTGCGTACCTCTAAAGTATCCGGCGTACCTCTAAAGTAGTCGGCCTACCTCTAAAGTAGTCGGCCTACCTCTAAAGTAGTCTACGTACCACCAATTTAACTGGCATATCTTGGAAGTATTCGTCGTACCGCTAAAGTACTCAGCGTAGCTCCAAAGTAGCCAGCGTACCACCACAGTAATATGCGCATCTCCTTTTCCAGGATACAAGCTATTCTCCTACCATAAGTCGTTGAAATCGAAGGCCTAAAGAAAGAACCAACAAATAGATTTTCTTTCATTAATTTGGCACTTTTTCATTAATCTGGCAACATTTCACGCACACTGATGCATGTGTTCAGACAGTGCTGTCACGCACACTCGAATAAATTTTGGCCGCACTTCCATGTTCCGAGCGCGGTATCTGTTTACTACATCTGTGGCTCTAATACACTAGAGCTACGTTTTTTCTAACCCGAATGTAGGTGGCGCTACGCGTTTAGTTTTTTCTCTAATACTGCAAATCGGCAATGTATTAGTATATTAAATATGCCTGAAATTATACCTTTATGTAAGTTTTTGTACAGCTTTTGATGTAAAGTCGTGTTCGAGGTAACACCCGGGATAAAGTTGGTCTACGAAAAGCAACTTTGGTACTAAATTTTGATAGTAAAAATTAAATAATTTTTTTTTTTTAACTCAGGTTGATAGTGGCTATTCGAAGATGCCTCACAAGCCTAGGTTAAGCTAAAAAAAATTACCGCCCATTTTGTAATAGCGCCCCTGTTTATTAAGGATTTTTATAACTTTTTATATAATTTTAGCTTTAGGCCATCGATTAATTATGAATATATTCAATAATTCAGAAGTCATAAGGCTCTGACAGACGGACGAACGGACGGACTGACGGAGGGATGAACGGACCGACGGACGGACCGATGGACATGTTCCAATTCATCAAAGTAGACTTCGCTAGGGAAATAAACTTAGAGGAATCGCAAAATATCGTTTTAGTTTTTCAAAATACGTAGGTAGGTAAGTATTTTCTCCTAGGGAAAATCATATAGAGTGAGATCGATCATTCTTCAATATCTTAGGAGAAAATAACCAGAGCATTTTTAAAATTCTTTTCAGACCTGTCTTTCAATAAAATGTCAAGTTGCCAGTATAGATCCACGTCTCCGGTAATACCCATCTTCATATTGATGTCTATACAGGTATTATTTACGACTTTCGCAAGTGCTCTTTACTTTACTCTAGTCGCATTTTTATTGAAAATACGTCAGTCAAAATAATATGCTGCGAGCACTAAATGTTTGACTTACTCTACTCGTTTATCTATCTGGGTATGCTACCTAGGGACTAGGGTAAGTAGTACTTAGGTAAATATTTAGTATCACCTTGTAAAGTAGACGTTACAACAAGATACCTACTTAGTTATGTCCAGCAGCTGTGGACGTATATCGGTTGGCGACGACGTCAATCATTTTATCAAGTATAGCTTCCAACGCCGATGTAGCGATGAATGATTTTATTGACAATCAATAATTCTATGATACTACTTACATCCATGTTGTGATAATCTTACCTGTATTTCATTGACTTTGCTGTAGATACTGCTTTCTAGACTTCGGGCTTGAACTCGCGCTAGCGCGTCCAGGCCGTCCTGTTAAAATAGGCACTACATTTTATCAATGATAATATTTAAATGGAAGGCAATTATAAAACTGCCTGCTGTAAGTCAACATAGAGTTACATTTTATTAGGGACTAGCTGATGCCCGCGACTTCGTCCGCGTGGATATAGGTACCAAGTTTCATCGAAATAACTTGAGAAATGAAGGACTTTCATGCAAACTTTCAACCCCTATTTCACCCCTTTGAGGGTGAAATTTTGAAAAACTGTGAAACACGTATGTCTTCATTTTTAACCTGCAGCTCATATACCAAGTTTCATGGCTATAACTTGAGAAATGAAGGACTTTCATACAAACTTTCAACCCCTATTTCACCCCTTCGGGGGTAAAATTTGCAAATCTGTGAAACACTTATTTCTTAATTTTCAACCGGTAGCTTGTATACCAAGTTTAATCGACATAACTTGAGAAATGACGGACTTTCATACAAACTTTCACCCCCTATTTCACCCCCTTAGGGGTGGAATTTTGAAAAACTGTGACACACGTACTTCTTTATTTTTTACCGTTAGCCAAAATAAAAAGTTTCGTTGATATAACTTGTAAAACATCTTGAGAAACGAAGAACTTTCATACCAACTTTCATCCCCTATTTCACCCTTTTGGGGGTTTTTCACACGTATGTCTCTATTTTTAACCCGCAGCTCATATATCAAGTTTCATGGCTATAACTTGAGAAATTAAGGACTTTCATACAAACTTTCAACCCCTATTTCACCCCTTCAGGGGTAGAATTTCGGGATAAAAAGTATCCTATGTCCTACCTCGTAGTATGGGCTCAAATCGTGCCAAGTGTCGTTTGAATTCATTCAGTAGTTTCGGCGTGATGCGCGGCCAAGATACAGACAGACAGACAGACAGACAGACAGACAGACAGACAGACAAAAATGAAAAAAATTACAGATTTGGCTTCAGTATCGACTAATGAGTGCCCTCCAAAAAAAATTTCAAAATATCTTCAATGTACAGAATTGGACCTGTTACAGTTTTATTATAAGTATAGATATAGGCAATGGATGTAGGCAACTAATTCAATTAGCAACTCTTTATCAAACGTCAAAAAGTACCCTATGTACTGCAGGAGCTTGTATACAAAGCTATGAGCTTGAAATGTGACGGCATTTGGCGTGCTTTCGAAAATTTAATATGGTTAGCAAACTTAAAACTAACGTGGTTTATAAGTCTTTCTTGGTATTACCTGCAATTGCTTAATTTGTAGTTCTAAATCTATAGCGTCTTTTCGAAGCTGCTCATAGTTCAGACGTGCCTGTCCACCAGCCATCCGATCCAGCAGCATCTCTCCGCGCAGAACCGGTGGCATGCATTCCTGAGAACAGAAAAATTCTTAAGAACAGGATTTAATATTTTCTTATCAATAGAAGGGTTTTGGCCTATTGTATTGTAGGTTTAATTTTCGTTTTTACAGACTTTTTGGAACATCCAATCTCAGCGAAGTCCAGTCTTACGACGAGTTAGGTACGGACATCGATGCAGATATAGTTACGAAGGATTTTTATGTGAAACCTCATAGTATGTCGGACTATGAGAGTATGGGAATAGAGAGTGCACCTGTTTGGCGTGTTCTTTAGGCAGCAATACTCTGGCCAATCGAAGAGATTAGCAATCTCTGAGGAGATTGGCCGTCAAGCCCGAAATTCGGCCGGGAGGACATTGAGGACAGAATTTATGTTATTGAGCTGCGATTGACATAATTTTTAGTTAGATCAGTCCGATTCTATCGATTAGTTCGTACTTCGATCGTATTAGGGGCACAAACCGGAAAGAATTAGTTCGATCTGTCCCCTCGTCGCTAACAGGGGGACAGATCGAACTTTTTATTCCTATCTGCCCCCCTAAGAAAAGAGCGGGGGGACAGATCAGGGGGACATATCGGAATTATCCCGTTCCAGTAATGAACTGCTAGGTGTTGCGTTCTTTTACAAAAAAAAAAAATCAAATACTTTTTTAGCTTTTTTATAAGCATGTTTCATAATTACTTTTTTAATTACTTTACTGCCACTGTTCACATCAAAGAGAAGCTAAACCCTAATTTAGTTTTATCAAAAAAACTTGGGAAACTTGGGAATACGGAATGAGGCTTTAATTATTATTTGAGTGTAAATGAATGTCAATTTCTGTTAAATAATAATGGCTACAGATTGGCTTTTCGAGCCTCTGTAATTTTATTTTTCATATCACATATTAGGAAAATTGCCATTCTTTATCTAAAATGCGGGTGGAAAGCACTACATTCCTGCCCCGGGTGCGGTAATGAATTCAAAAAAAGAACAGTCGACCAATCTCGATTCTTATTTTTTTTATAGACGATTTACGGCCACGGTGGATTTTGTACCAAATTAAGTTGTAAGCATAAGAAACCTAAAACAGCTCTTTGTTTGCTTTATAATTGAAGGAAATTGTCTAGGTACTTATAATCAAATTAATGTTAATAAATAATTAAATAAATTGTTAGATTCTAACATTCTAACATTTTAAAATAATTAAAATATGAATTGGTTTTCGTAGAAATGTAAGCTAATCCAGACTATATACTATCTCTGTGCCAGATTTTATGCAGATCCATTCAGCCGTTCTGGTGAGATTGAGTAACAAACATCCATCTATCCATCCATCCAAACTTACGCATTTATAATATTAGAATAGATGTACCTACCTATTATTATGTAGGCTTTATGAATATTATGTTAAATTATTACGTACAAGTATAGTAAGTTGTAAATTAGCTTTTAGTTAAAGTTATTAGATACCTAACACGAGGCTTGGACGTAGAGATAACAAAGTTAGCCCATGTGTAAATCGAGTAAGTAATTAACCCGCAAAATTTACACTAAATTACCCTAGGTTTAGCTGATGAGGCCTGGTTACATCAGTGCAGGTAGATTGAATGATCAAATATTTAAAATTGCCATCAAAATTTACTTGAATCTAGTCTACCTCCTGACCCTTTCATAGATTTTTATTTTTCTACGCTTGTCAAGTTTCATTAAGAATTATTACCTTAAGATAACCAAGCAAGGCATTATATATTAATATTATAATTATAATGATTGATTTTCACTACGAATATCACTGCGTCAGCGCAAAAAGTAAGTACCTAAATACTGCTTACATAATATTGAATATTATCACAGCTTTATAAAGGAGATCCGTGTAAAGAACAGCTAATAGAATAAATAAGAAAGTAGCGAATCATGCTCGTTTTACTAAATTTTAACAATATAACAACGATACCTAACTCAATTCCGAAGCAATAAATTCTCACAATACGAGAGGTTATTGTATAAATACGTCATAAATTATTATCCGCGCGTATTTCGGTAAATTGGATTCGATACAATATTCGTTCAAAGGAAATATAATATGCACTGTTTGCTGTGGGAAACGTGATGGAGAGTCATTGCGGTTTTCCCGCAAACAAGGCAATTTTCAATAGTTAGGAATGAAAATGCAACCGACCTCCAATTCAACCCTGCTTAGGCATTTTTATTGACGTCAGTGTGCGTCAGGTGTAGGTACTCTCCGAAGAAAATATGCATTTCTTAGGTCTTAACCTCATTCGTAAAGTCATATTTCGCTTAGGTTAGGTTAGGTTAGATAACAAAATCAGTTTTGTTTATGTACGTTTAAATGAAAAGTCAATACGAAAAAATTAGAAAAGTAAAGTCAATATTTTTACGACTTTAATTGGATGCTCGTCGACTTTTTACCCTACTGTTACGATATATTTACTCTACTGTACGTTCGAATAAAAACCAAGTAAAAACATATATTTTTTAATTCTCTCCATTTTTGACTTCAATTTCTGGTAGCAATTCAGCACATGTCGCTTATAACTCTCTCGTAATAACTTTTAAACTTTAAAATATTTAGATGAGTATGTTTTCTCATAATTATACAATAACAAACTTGAAACGATGTGTACGAGTAGCCTACGTACCTACCTATGACTGCTTTGATTTTTCAATTTGATAAAAATTTGGGAGAAGTAAAATTGAACACGATCGATTCGTCGTTTTAATTTCCGGGCTATACATACATATCTACTGTTAACAACATTTTACCAAGTGAATTCTGAGTAGATATTATTATAAATTATAATAGTTACTTAACAATATGAAAACGTTGATTCTACTACGTACTACGGCGAATACGGTTGCGACATACATTGTTACATTTCATGTTTATACACTTGTATTGTTTTAGATCTAGGCTACAGTTTTTGTGGTTGTGGCTCTAAAAGAATGGCATAGAATGGTAGGATGCGGGATCCTAAGTAGCTCTAATTGCTATGGTTTAGGTTAGATTATATGTAAGAACTTCGAACAAAACCCTTTGCACGATTATGATACCCACTCCTGGTTTAAGCTCTGTTACATACTCTAAGAATACGATAATTTGGAGAGGTATAGCGACCGCACGTAAATTAAAAAAGTATTACCGCTGGCACATCCATTGGCGGATCGTCAGGTTCGGGTGGATACGGCGGCAGGAAGGCTCGTCTAGGCGTCCTTATCGGCGGCTGGATGGTCAGTAGAGTACGAGCTAGGTGAGCCAAGTCTGCCGTGCTTGACACAGCACGTGCTTGAGCACATAGGGACTCATACCGCCGGAGCTGGTTGGTACTCTGAAAGAGGAAAAGCTGTTAAAATTCAAATAAATCACACTACAGGTGGTAGTAGTTTCGATGACCACCTAAAAAAACACTTTGGGTTGCATAGTCAAGGTTTCTTTATATTACTTTTGTTTTGCCAAAATTTGGCATAAAAAAATGTGTGCAAATCACAATGCTATTTTTTAGTTTGTTGTTTGAGCTGGCTTTATGGCTATAAACCACAGATACAATAATATCTAATATATTTTTAAACGATAAGTTCCCTGTGGTGCAACTAGGAAACCCTCAAAAATCTTATTAGGGTTCCGTACCAAAATGCTAAAAATGGAACCCTTATGGGGCGACTTTCTCCGTCCGTCCGTCTGTCACAGTCGATTATTTCAGTAACTATTAAAGCTATCGACATGAAATTTGGAATAGTTGTGTATAATAGTGGCCTAACATCATTAAAATAAAATAAAAATCGAAAATTATTTTTAGTTTTATTAAAAAAGGAGGAAAATCGGGGGTTTGAAATTTCAAAGTATGATAACTATACTGAGTGGGATATCATATTATGAAAGGGCTATACTTCTACATTCTAAAACAGATTTTTATTTATTTTTGTGCATAATAGTTTTTGATTTATCGGGCAAAATGTCGAAAAAAATACCGTCCCCCCCCTTATCTCCGAAGTTTACCAATTGAAAAATCTGAAATAATTATGGTCAATAGAAGCTTATGTATATTTTACAGGAAAAATAAAACCAACGCTCTAACTAGCATAGTTTTTTTTGATATTAACAATAAACCTCTACAAACAAAGTTTTGCGGTTCATTTCGTCTTGTTTTTAATACGTCATAAATCGTAAAACTTACTACAGGTTTGTACGGAACCCTCGGTGCGCGAGTCCGACTCGCACTTGGCCGGTTTTATTTTTAATTTGATTAAGCTAAACAAAGCAGATTCCTTCAGCAAGTTTCGATACGGGGATTTCTAAGGAGCCCAATTTCATCTAGTGCTGCTTATGCTAATCCAAAAAAATCGGAGCCAAGTAAAATATTAGTGGTTGTCAAATTTGCCGACAAAATTATTAATATCTAAATGGTAAATGGTACAACAATGTTTGCTTTTAAAAAATATTACTTCTTTTGAACACTCGAATTATTTACACAAAACAGATAACTTAGAATAAATTGAAGCTCAAGATTTGACTCTGCTAGTTTTACATGCAAGTGATTAATTATCTTTTATTTGGCAAATCTAAATAATCTAATAATGAGTTATCTTCTCTATGCTCGTTAAGTTACTGTTTTTATATTGCAAGGTCGACATCTTACTTTTCTAATTTGGTGTGCTGGTAACAGCTTAACACGGTACCTACCCTGTCTGACATAATTTCACCCTCTTGACAAATGGCGTCGCTGACGGCGGTCGTAACATCAGTCAAAATTTCCTCCAGCTCCTGAAATTTCAGATACACTGTCAATTATACCGCGAGAGGTAATAAAAAGCTTGCGTAAATCTAGAGCACGAAAATAATGTATTAAATTTGTCAAAGGGCTTATATTTATACCTTACCTACCTATCTAATGCGTACTATAATCACACTATTAGGTACCTAATCCATACTAATATTATAAATGCGAAAGTGTGTCTGTCTGTCTGTCTATCTGTCTGTTTGTCTGTCTGTCTGTCTGCTACGCTTTCACGGCCCATCTGTTCAACCGATTTTGACGAAATTTGGCACAGGAATAGTTTGTGTCCCGGAGAAGGACATAGGCTACTTTTAACAACATAGGATTTTAAAAAACGTTAATCCACGTTGACAACGTCGCGGGCGTATTATAATAAATCAAGGTTTCATATTATAAACTACCTAAGGTAAGGCAACTGAGGCAAAGATATCTGGAGCAAATATGTTATATGCAACATCTTACATTAATCCCAGAAGTGCTGAAACATCATTTTAATTAAAATCATTCCATGTTTCTATTCCACTTGAATCTTCCATTGATACCGAGATTAGAGGGGATTGGAGAGAACGTTTATTCAGATTTCGGAAATAAATGAGAGATCAGTCCTAAAATTTATGGATAGAGAGTCGCATAATTTAAATGTACTTATGGTTTTACCACAGCATAAGTATGTACTATATTCTTACAGCAGACCGATGCCCATAGGTACTGATTGCATGCAAAGTAGTTTTAAGTTTTATTATAAATCCTCTGGGTACCCTTAGCTTAAAATGTCTTCCGGGAAAACTATGTAGCCTATGTGTGACATTAGAATTATTGTGATTGTGAATGCAAGTTTTTTACGTTTCAAATTTCGTTAAGTTGAATTTCAAGTCATCATTAATGCAACATTATACCTACTTTATTCACAATATAGTACATTATTACAATTACAATTATATTTATTCGATATTGAAAAATTTGTTTCGGTATATTAAAAATGATAGCTTATTTGGTTGGTTCTTCCTATTAACTTTTTCGATATAGAAAGACGGAAACTTTGTCCAGCCAAAGTTAAATGGACGCATTATATTGGGAGAGTTTCCTAACAAGGATTAAACATCTACCCGAATATTGCTCAGTCATGATTTCGAAGGCAGTTTCAGTTATAATTAAATTGAATTTTGCATCATTTTGTTCTTGTTTTGTTCAGTTTTGGACGAAAATGCTTTGTGCAGACAAAGTTAGATGTACCTACGATAAACTGAGAGTTTAACTAGTTTGTATATAACTACTGCACATGAATACGATACGTAAATGATTTTAATAAACTAATAAACGATATTGTATGAGATATGAAGTATGTCCGCTTTTTACCTGAACCCGTTTAGTTAGTGTTAAGTAGTTTCGTCATTGGACGTCTTTTTGTTAAATTAAACGATGTGAAGTGTTGTCAGAAATTCGGTCAGAAAACATTGTTTCAGGTAGGAAACGTTAGATTTGTAGCATTAAATTAATAGGACTGAGTTTGCTAACGAGTTCGATAACTAAGATTAATTACTGTCTTTACGAATGTTGATGAATAGCGGTTTCAAAGAACGTTTCATATTCATTAAATAAATTGGAAGTTTAGTTCTTCCATCGGTCGATTAATCACGATTGAAATGTACAGAAATGTGGCAAAAATTTGTCATTGTATTATTAGTATTATTACTTTTTACTTTTATATATTTTGTATACTTAGGTATATAATGCCCGCAGCTTCGTCTGCGTGCATTTAGATTCTTTAAAAATCTCGTGGGAAATCTTCCGGGAATTTTCCGGAATATAAAGTAGTCAATATCCATCTCCAGATTGCAAGCTACTTCTGTAGGTACCGAATTTTGATAAAGTCGGTTAAGCGGAAGCAGCTGTGACGTAAAAGGGTAACAGACATATAAACACAATTGTTCGGATTTACTTACAATATTAGTACGGTTATATTTTTTAAAGTAGAGTATTCAATAAGCGTAGCGTCAAATATTCATAAAGGCGTGTTATGTCGCAATTGTTGACGCGTGCTAGCTTGAGCGTAAATCGAAATATTTTCACCGAGATTTTCTGCTTTGAGAGATCCGATGGTGATGTATAAAATAATATTTGTAAAGGAAGGAATAATCTACAGAAATAGGAACGAAAATATGAAAGATTTTTTTCACGGAAAGCTCATGTCGCATAGTATGTTCACAAAAATTAACTTCTTTCAAATATTGTTAGATATCTTTTGATCTTTTAGTACGTACATTACTGCCAAGGCCGGAAATAAAGCAATTCACGGCTGAGTTATATTGGAAGGACGAGGCGAGGCCGAAGACTTTCCAAGTAATTTTAAAAGGCGCTAGCCGAGGCCTATTTATGTAAACAAGGCCGTGAATTGCTATTTCAGCCGAGGCTTGTATGTGCTTTTTTTCTAATTTGCGAGGAAACGATTGTTAAGAAAGCTTTTCTACACTGCCGATAGATGGCGTTGACTCATCTTAACTCACTCTAAAATCTCGTGCTGCATGGGTAATAGTGTGATTTCCTATTTGAAAAGAACCAACCACGTAGTGTTTTTTTAAATAATGAAGCATTTCCGAGCAATAAAGAAAAGATGATTTCGGCAGATTAAAATATGTTTACAGGAATTTTTTTTTTTAAGACGATCAAACATATTGTTTTGATTATGCAACTCTCTCCAGAATTCTCTTCTGACTGAATCTTTCTCGAGCATGCAGGTTTCCTCACGATGTTTCCTTCACTGTTAAGGAGTAAGTGAGTGTTTCGGCAGTGAAAGTTGGTATATAAATTTGTCAGCGATTCTCTCAAATTGCTATAGATTTAGAATTAATCATAATATAGCTTAATGTATGTAGCGTGTAACGATAGGGCTGACATATACACCTATAAAAGCCCTTTAAAAAGCAAAATAAAAAAAATAAAAAAGTAGTATTTGATTGCTCATAACACACGTACTGAATGCAGAAATGTTGGTAGTACGTGGCCGAGGATAAAATCGCGTACATGCGTCCACCTATCCGGAGGCTGAACGTTTAAAACCATTATAAGTTATTACTGCTATCCCTGAAGTTGTAATGGTAAACTATGTAATCTCACCTGCAATATAGTAGGTAACGTGTGCTTATGGTACTGCTCGATCATGGCATTGGTGGCCGTCAGTTGCTGCACGTAGCTGTTGTGCGAATCGTAGTACATCGCTAGATTGGTCGGGTTGGAGTTGCTACAGTAGTTGAGGAACGCCGTCCGGTAATCTTGGCGGCTCTGAAAACAACAGACAACTATATTAGGTATAACTTTTTTGAACATTATTCAGCTGAGGTGATTGGGGAAGTGAGTATGAAATTAGGCGCGACATGTCTTTAGACGATATGCCACTGGACTGCTACTGCCAGATGCTTCAACCATTGAACCGTTAAAGACATACCTACAAGTTACAGCACTTAGTTTAAAAATAATTTTGCAAGTATTAAAATTTTTGTAACTTGTTTTGATTTTATCGAACTTTTGCTTTCAAATTTTAACCGCGGAATCTACAATATTTTTCAAATTAACTGGAACCTAATAATTTCGTGCTTATGAACATAAGTCCACTTGGCCTAGAAACCAGTCCATCTAACATTGCATTGCATCTTATCTTTCGATCGTTGCGAACTCTTGGATCGGACCCCACGAGAACATAAAGTTCTATCTAGTTACTTAAAACTTTTTTAATACAGGCACTATTCACATCGTACTTACTTATTAATAAATTTTGACAAAGGTACCTACTTGAATCTTATTTATAACAATTCTCACGATAAATATTACGATAATATTATGTAAGTTTTTATTATATTGTATAATATAGTGCCCTAGGTTCAATTTCATAATGAGGATAACTGACACGACTGACGAATAATATTATTGCCACCATTACTAAAATTCTACATCAATGATTGCCACGGTATTTTAAAAAGATAATATCAATGATGATTCGATATTATATAAACACGGACAATCTGCAATATTTTGTCATACAGGAACTACTTTTTTAAATGAAAATTTCAAATTAATCTTATACCT
The DNA here is from genome assembly GCA_917051295.2 of Erebia ligea. Taxonomy (NCBI): domain Eukaryota; kingdom Metazoa; phylum Arthropoda; class Insecta; order Lepidoptera; family Nymphalidae; genus Erebia; species Erebia ligea. Next base: position 8,506,171 of record OU785225.1, read on the forward strand.
AACTTAACCTTATTAGTAAAGGTAGGTAGGTACTAAACTTATAAGTCTTACGGCCGGTGGTAAAATCTAGATGTTTTTCCACGCGCTGATCAACCGGTCTGATTATGGTCTGATTCTTGGCATGAATAATGAGCGAGCCAGGTTATGTTACATAGTCAAGACAAACGATATTTAACAATATTCTTATGTGCTTATAATAAAATGCTTGATAAAAGATTATTTTTACTCAAGGAACGTAGAATTAATCAATTTCATGAATAACTATGGCGGCCTTTGTCAGTCCACTCTGTACCTGCTTGTATATTCATCCACGTAGGTACCTATGTTGTACTACATCTATTATGCGATTTGACGTATGGGTAGCTAGTAGGTAATAAACTTAAAGGAAGGGCAGGCCTTTGTGGCTTATACTCCGTGAGCTTTTGTACGATAAAAGGTAGAAAACCCAATTTATTTGAAAGTACAAAAATGTAGAACATACGAAATATTTTTTGTAATGGTTATTTTTTACGTACGATAATATTTTATCTTAAAGATAAAGCTGGATCCCACAAAGTATTAGGAAAAGTATAAGGTCCGGTTCTGTATTTTTTACGCACCTGTGACATCCCAGTTTCTTATAACAGAGGAACATAATATAACTAAAAAAGCAGGCTAAGAGCGAGTCGGACTCGCGCACCGAGGGTTGCGTAGGTACCTTGGAAGGATTCGACCTCTAAATTATGAAGACGGTGCTACAATAATTAAAGAAGTTAAAAAAAATTTATGGTTTACCGCTGATTTATAAATAAACTGTCCTAGGTAAAGACTTCCTTTTATTTTTTCCGTAAAGTTTACCTAAATCTCTGAAAAAAACCCCTCTTGTTTCGGACTGCAATACTAGTAAAGTTTGTTTGTAAAGTTTTATGGCTGATTACTCAAAAATTATTTTGGCTAGAAACTTCGTAATATTTTTCGTGTTCGTTGATAGAAGTTTATCATAAACTTTTCAACTCATCAACTCAAATTTTTGCGGATTTTTTACTTTGCAATCTTCGAAATAAATGGGGTACCGGTATTTTTATTTAAAATTTTTCACCACAAGTTAAAAACTAAGAGAAAAAAATTAAAAAAATTTAAGAATGTGCCTAGTACCTAAGCCCACTCTAAAATTTCAACCCTCACATTTCAACCCCTTTTGTAACAGTAATAATATTATTTTTAAAATTTTATTTCATTTGCAATAAGGTTGGGTAAGCATTAATTACTCGTATACATATATTCCAAATTTCAAGTCTGTAGCTAAACAAGTTACTAAAATGCAAAATGTGACCAGACGGATATAGTCGGCGGTCGCACCATAAGGGTTGCAAACCTACCTTTCAGGCTTTCAGGTACGCAATCCTAAAAATCAGCTAGTCAGCATCTATAGTTGAGAACCTGGAGAGTGATAAGCTACTTTTATGGTATTTGATATTTCAAAACCTAAATCCACGCGGATGAAGTCGCGGGCATCCGCATCTAGTATCGTATTAAAATATAAGCTGATTAGGAGCTTGGCAGATAAACAGAATTCGATAATAAATTGCTTATTTAGTTAAATTGAAGCCAATCACATAGAAAAGTGTTACATGCCGCAAAGCAAATGACATGATGTGCTCCCTACTGTAGAAAGCAATCACGTTTGCGGTCACTGTACACAGGTCTGTGGTACAGATTAATTTAGTAGCGTATCTTGTTTTGATAATAATAGGCTATACGAGTGTTGATTAAGTATTTACTATTGCAAAATCCACAAAAAAGTCGTTTGTAGATAAATACGTCATTAGTCAAGTCTTTTACGTATTTCACCATTGTAATTTTCTCATCCGGCCGACTAGTGGTGTATTCTAAGAATGAGAAACGTTGAGGCCATAAACCACCGTTACTATTTGCAGACAGTACAGTACGTATAGGTACGTTTGAGAACGTTATGGAGAACTCTCTCCCGTGCAGGTTTCCTCACGATGGTTTCCTATATCATCGAACTCTGAACAAACGAATAGGAGGCCGAATTATTTACCACTTGTCCAACACCGCTTCTTGATGTACTTACCTATAATCTGAGTCAGTGTTTATGTACTAATAATTTGAGTTTCTTACAGAGAACTGCGATATATTGTTCTTAATTCGGTTGGTGATGTCACTCAATGAACCCAGGATTACATCATCACTGGATCATATTGATAGTGCAAAATTGGTTTTTGTTTGAAACTTTACAGTGTACAAAGCTGTAGGTTGAAGTAGAGACTAATACCAATAAATCCCAAAAAACACCACTGCGAAAAAGCGGATTTAACAATCACCGTGATACGAAACGAAAGCTCTTTGGGTATAACATTTATGGCACGTAGTCGCTATATTGGCTTTGCATAGACAAAGACTGCACTAGCTCCGTTTTCACATTTTTGGAACGTATTCTCTTTCAAGGCTTTCTGCGTCATGATTTACTTATCGAGGCTTTGAGTGAAATTCACCAAGAGGAGCAAAGTTCATCGTCATCAAGGCGTCAAAAACGTTCCCACGTTTATTTGAAAGACTAATCGGTACGAATAATAACAAGTGAATAGTGTGTATGTCTTTATTTCTTCGCAACGCATCTGCCTAACCGATTTTGGCAAAATTTTAACGGACCTAGCTACTTTTTATCCCGGAAAATCATAGGTTGTTATAGAATTAATAATTAAAAGTAAAACCACGCGGACGAAGTTGTGGGTATCATCTATAGTAATGTCTATATTTCTTCAATACATTATACTCTTTTTCTCTTAGCATGCGTTCTATTATTCACCAGTCAGGTTTCTGGTTGAAGCAGTTTTATTTTCGTTGTCCAGTGATTTTTGGGACGTAGGTATATTGCCTTTCGAGGGCGGGATTTGGGTGTCAAAGGCTCTTTAACATCAAATATCTATAGAGTTCAACTGATCCTTCTCTCTTTGGATTTTGGAAAATTGCATTTTTGACCTATCCTCAATTTATTTAATTTGATTTCTAGCTTTTATAGATTAGGTATGGTTATAAGCGAACTGGCTTAGCCTGCGTGATTAACTTTAAGGGCCTGGATTGACTTTGTGAATAAACATAATTAAACTTCTTAATCTTTATGCTGCAGGGATTATAGATAGGAAGGGTCTATGGATTATTATGAACTAGTTACTGTGACTTCGTCCTCATTAGTCGTCGTTGAAATTTCTTAAACATCTGTCGTACCCACTGCAGTGTTTCGTACTTAACTTCAAGTTTGTAGGTCCACTAGTTTAGGTTTATAATGTGGCCAGTTTACTCACTGCTGCGGACCCAGATCTCTAAATTAAACTAAACTAACACATCTAATTTTATTGCTATCCCATCCAATATGGTACCTGCGGAACAGGATTAGTCAGTCAGGCTCTACTGAAGCCTACCGAAGTGGAACAATAGCCACGCTTTGGTGCACGCACGCATTGAGTGTTTGCCAGTGATCTTAGTGGGTCCCAGTAATCCACGAATGAGGGTTCAAGGGTCATTACTAAAGGCCAGTAATGCTAGGGATTACAATTCGATAATTATTTTATACTAGATGATGCCCGCGACTTCGTCCGCGTGGATTAAGGTTTTTGATTCCCGCGGGTACTCTTTAGATTTCCGTGATAAAAAGTAGCATAATGTCCTTCCCCTGGATGTAACCTACCTCTATACCTACCAAATTTCATCAAAATCGGTTGAACAGCTGGGCCGTGAAAGCGTAACAGACAGACAGACACACTTTCGCATTTATAATATTAGTATGGATTCCTGACCATTTCGAATTTCGATAGTATCAAACCATTAGTTTACTTTTATTACCTTGTTCAGTTGGTCATCGGCTTTGCTCAGAATCAGTTCGCAGCCCTCTCGATGCGCGAAGAGTTTCCTCGCCTGCACCTTCATGTGGAAGGTCTTCTCTATGAGAGGAGTGGCCACAACCCGTTCTAGCGAAGCGGAGGCGTTGCTGTACCCGACCACATCGGCTTCTACTTCTTGCAGGAGGGTCTCCCACGTGTGGAATAGAGATGACGGGCAGGTGGCTCTGTTAACAAATAAACTCAAACTCAAAACATATTTATTCAAAATATAGGTACCTACAAAGAACGTCATGCTTACAAAGTATAAGACGTGATGGTGATAATTAACTACGGTATCTTAAAACTAAGCTACAAGGGATGCAAACGCGCCCTGGTCTGAGAAGAGCCCACAACAAACTCAGCCGGGTTTTTCTTTATTATCACCATCTCACAAAATATCGGAAATTACATAATTAGATTTATAAATATAAAAGTTACATAGTCAGCCGCTGGAGAAGTACCTAATGTAGATGAGGAGGAGGAAAGTATTTAATGCTTAATTTTTCAGTAACGGCAGGAGGGTTATTATTACACGACTTCCAAAAAAAGGAGTGTAATGTTTTCAGGGTTCAAGCATGTATGTGAGTTTCTTTATTCCACTATAACTTCTAAATGTTTGGTAAGATTGAATTTATGGGGTGAGTATCTTAGAATAAAAAAAAATCAATATGGGTGTTTTTTTACAACATACCTAATTATTTTCCTATATTATAGAGCTTTTAGTCAAATGCACTAACTACTCAGTTTTAAAATACATTGATAAAAGGTTTTAATAGTTGTTTAGCGGCTATTTTAAATATTGCCACACTAGTTTGATCATGAAAATTTACGATCGGATTTGTAGGTCAATAATAGTAGATTAGTAGCCAAGGGCTGTAAGGCATCAATTGCAGCCCGAGATATTTAGGCGCACGAGCGCAGGGAGGGCGCCTATAGTTCGAGGGTGCAATTGATGCTTACACCCGAGCTAACTACTCTGCTTTACATCTTGATTGTGAGGTAAAGTAGGTCCTTATTACCCCCAAATGGAGCTTGTAGGTGACCAATTAGCGCTCTAAGGTAATAATGTAGCTAGAAAAGCCCAAGGGCGGTAAGTAATTAAAAAAAAAAACTCTTCACTCTTTCAAAAAGTTCGCGTACATCTAACCATCATACTTTTTTTAATTACTTACCGCCCTAGGGCTTTTCTAGCTACATTATTACCCTAGAGCGCTAATTGGTCACCTACAAGCTCCATTTGGGGGTAATAAGGACCTACTTACCGAATATGAGAGATGTAAATGTGCATTAATGTGTGGTAAAAGTAACTTTATGGTTTTATGGGAGGTCCTTCCCCGGGATGCAACCTATCACTCAAAGATGGGGCGTGAAAGCGTAGCAGATAGTCAGACAGGCAATTTTTTCCTGGTGGGAGGCTTCGGCCGTGGCTAGTTACCACCCTACAGGCAAAGACGTGCCGCCAAGCGATTTAGCGTTCCGGTACGATGCTGTGTATAAACCGAATGGGGTATGGGTATAATATAACTGCCATGCCCATAACAGGTTAGCCCGCTACCATCTTAGACTGCATCAACACTTACCGTCAGGTGAGATCACAGTCAAAGGGCTAACTTGTAAGTTATGTTGTTAGTTAATAATTCATCTGATATGATTTCGCACTATAAAAGTGTTAGCATAGTTAATGTTGGTAAGTTTAACATAAATATAATTTTATAAATTTCGTAGAGATACCAATGCCTTTTAGCGACATCAAAGTTTGAGGGAGAATCGACGAGATGCGACGCATCTGTTCAAATGCTTTATGTTGAACTAGCTGATGCCCGCGACTTCGTCCGCGTGGTTTAAGTTTTTTTGATTCCCGCGGAAACTCCTTAATTTTCCGGGATAAAAAGTAGCTTGTCACTCTCCAGGTCCTTAACTATACCCATGCCAAAAATCACGTCGATCCGTTGCTCCGTTGCGGCGTGATTGAAGGACAAACCAATAAACCAACGAACAAACACACTTTCGCATTCATAATATTAGTATGATTATTATATTTCCATTGCGTAATGCACCTGCACATTCAACATCAGAAAAACAAATCGCCACGCGTAATCTCGTCTTCTTTCCAATTGGCTTCACACTATCTTGCAGTACATTATACATAATATAGGTAAAGTTCAGTTTATAGGTAAACTGTAGGTATGTTATAAACTAAATACAGTATTTACATTTGTTAAAAATTGACGCGTCGCTTTACTTTTGCCTTGAGGTTTAACCATAATTAAAATTTAAAGCTATGTTTGAGTAATGTCATTTTAATCAATGTGTTAATTAAAAATATTGAACCGCGACCTTTTATGATGATCGCCATTAATTTTCATTATCGATGTATATATTTAAGGGGAACAAAATAATAATTATGCGTGTTATCCTTGTACCGTAAATTTTATTAAATGGAATATCGATAATAAAGTTGAAAGCTTTCAGCCTAATGGAACCCTACCGCATTCTCGCTTATGGCGAACTTTCATATTTTGTAACAAAAATTCTTGTAAAAACTTTATACCTAAGTATTTTAAATAAGTATGCAGGTAATTAATTTAATAATGTTATCTTCCTTTCTTCTTCTTTAATCTTTTGCATTCAGTGACTCTACAGTGACAAATTATTTTCCACATAATTTTTTGACTTTCCATTAATTTCAAAATTCAAAGTAATAGTAAGTAGTAGTAAGGGCTAGTTTTGGGAATTAATAGTGTCTTAAATATCTGTGATCTGGTCTAGTGCGAGGCTTCAGCAGTGGCTGGTTACCACCCTACCGGCAAAGACGTGCCACCAAGCCATTTACCGTTCCAGTGCACAATACAGCGTAGAAACCAATTATTGCAATACCCCTAACAGATTAGCCCACTATCACAGACCATACTTGACCAACCCACTATCATCTGAGACTACATCATAATATACCACTTAGTAAGAACCAATCGCAGTCAAAGGCTAACTAGAAGTATAATAAATCTGTCTGTCTGTCTGTCTGCTACGCTTTCACGGTCCACCTGTTCAACCGATTTTGATGAAATTTTGTACAGGGATAGGTTGTACCCCGGAGAAGGACATAGGCTAATTATCCCGGAAAATTAGAGTTCCCGCGGCAATAAAAAAAACCTAATCCACGCAGACGAAGTCGCGGGCATCATCTAGTAAAAAATAAACTATATCGATACACACTAAAAGGTTCGTCAATATCTACTGTATCAAAGTATAAAGAAACTGACTTTTGACATAGTCGGGGCTAACATCGTAAGTAAGAGGGTAGATAGAGGAGACGGGAGACCGGAACGGGGTCGTATAGAATTGGGGCGAACTATATGAAATTTCGATAGCGCTGCTCGTATTTGCCAGCCATAAGTATAGTGAAATTCTAATAGTTATAGTTTGTCGTCGATCGTTTTGTATAAGCATTTTTTTACAGTACATAATATTAATATGGATGAAGAATAGGCAAATTAAAGTTTTTTTATTTGTTATAAAAGACATACCACGATAGTAACCTGGTTATGATTTGTCTATATTAAACCCAGCTATTGCATAGATCGTTGTCATATTAGGATTGCAGCTATAGTGCTGTACCAGAAAATCGCTGAACTACTCTTTTCGGCGTTTTTCACTGACGACACAACAGTGCTTTCCTAAAAACTACATAATATGATTCAAATTCGATTTTCAAGTTGAATTCCTTTACAGTCCCTTGACTTAATATGTTGTCGCAAACAAAATCTATCTGCCTGCCTTCAATTTCGATTGAAGGAATTGATTTACTCTATTGTTCTGTGTTAAATAGTAGGACTCGAGGAGGACCTAGGAGGCTCGATGTACAAACAGACGGACATAAATGTAATAGATACGTAGTGTAATTTCATGAATGAGTTCACCCACTTTCACCTTATCACTATAAAAACTAACGTATTTACCCCATCTACGTGCCTCCACGTACAATTTGTTAACGACACGTATACCTAGTCATGCTATTCCCTTAGGAGTAATATGTTTTGCCGGGTTGTACTCCCAAATGGCCACATTAATGTTTTTAATATCGAGGGTATTAGAGTATTCATAGAATAATTTATTATTGCATGCTATGTTAGTAGACCTCCGAGATATTTATTGAGGTTTTGTATTTAACTGATTGATGAATTGCGTTAGCATGGTGTTGGAAATTAATCGACCAAGTATCTATTCAGGTGCTAAAAACAGTAATAAAATACCTCGAATCCCTACTTTATTTTCCTCGAAGAACTTTTTGGGTTACAGTACCTAACACCTTTTTCAGCTGAGCCAAGCCTTCTCATCATTTATTCCTGATGACGTGATCCGTTTTCTAGTCTTTACCATTTGTGTGTTATGGAGCTGACTGACAAACTATCACATCAATAAATAATTCAAAATTATAAAGATTTTCCGGGGATTCGATGCCATGGATATAAAGACCCGCACGAAAGTCAAGGTCATCGGTCTAGCCCGAACCTGGATATTAAATAATGAGACATGGGTCTTTTGCAAGGCTTACGCTGCCTTAACAACGTTGTAATTGCTGATCTGATCGTGTAAAAAACTCAACGAGCATATAGTTCTTTTCTTCGCCTGCTGAGCCTGAGCTTGGCCGAAATAATTCATTAAAAGTATGTTTACCATAAAATAGTTACATGCTTATAAATTCTGGTACTCAGAAACTGCTAAATCAAAGTTTACCAAACCTTATTGACTCTACAATTCCAAGTCCAATACAAACTCGATGCTCAGACATTTGATATTGCAATATTTATTGGGAGTAGTTCAGAGCACCTTTGAAGCAATAATTTCAATTCCATAGCAATAGTGTAAGTTTTGAAACTAATATCTGGGAATTGAGATGGCAAATTAAATCCCCTAATCTATGTTGAATGTTGAAAAAGTGCTATTGCTATGCGCTTAGTAGAACCTACTGCATTGATTGAGAAGAGGCTTGCAGAGTGAAATTATGGTGCATAGATTGCTCTAGGCTAGAACCCTAGAATGCATTAGCATCAAATTGAATAATTTAATGTGAGTAGGTACAGTCTAGTTTGACATAATATCAACATACAATAATTAATCAAAGTTTCTGTATATACTTATTTATTTGTACAGAGGGATAGGAGGGATGTACGAGTATACTCGTAAAATAGCAATTTTCTTTTGTATATTATTATGTATTCGTTAATGACTTCTAAAATTCTGCATAGTGAGGAATGTATTAAATATGTACAACATTAATTATGAAACACCCTTGCAAAGCCAGCGAAGCAAGTCAGACAACTTCAAATAAATAATGCAATTTTACAAGCTACAGATGTTTTGCAACCAAGTGAATTTAAAAGCAAGTTAAAATCAAAAGTTAAGTATCCACTAGCAATAAAACTGGCAACAAAGTTTTAGCAATTTAAACTTGCTGATAATAACTATTGACTCTTAATATAATAAATTAAATAAATAATTAATAGGTTGACGGATAACAGAAGTGAGTGGAAGAAGAAAACATGTTGTGCTGACCCCACATAGCGTGGGAAAAGGGAAAGAAGAAGAAGATAATAATTATTGACTCCGCAAGCGCTTACAAGTGACTTGCCGGAGCTGAGTTTCAGCAAGTTTTATTGCTAGTAGACACTCGGCCAAATGCTATAAATTCGTTATGTCGCACTGAAGTTATTCGCTGAAATTATGTTCTCAAATACATTAGGGTAACATTTGCTAACTGCAAACCCAGCATACTCTCGAGTGCACGGTTCTTGAACCACAATATCAAAGTTCAACAGACGCATTTGATATTCAGTCACGTTCCAAACTTACGTTCAGAAGATTTTTAATTGCATTAATTTTCGATACGAACAATGCACTAGAACTTTAATAAAATATGAAAGCAGTTGCATTGAATTTACTTTTAGAAATAACATTTAATAAGAAATACCTCTAATTCATCTAGATGGAATCTTCGAAATAATATTTATTATTAATTGTTTATTTAGATATATTTATTACACACATAAATATACAGTTAAGACAGACAGACAACCTTTGGTGAAAGCCTTAATAAACCGGAGCGCGGGCTGTCTGTCTGTCTGCCTGCTACGCTTTCACGGCTCACTTGTTTTACCAATTTTGATGAAATTTGGTACAGGAATAGTTTGTATCCCGAGGATGGACATAGGCTATCCCGGACTATTAAGGAGTTCCCTTAGGAGGAGGAGGAGACGAAGTCGCGGGCATAATCTATTTAAAAATATATAAATAAGAAATATATAACGCATACATGATAAAATACATAATAATATTATATGAGTTAGGTAAATGTCATGTGCAGCAGTTTATTAAAATACTCCTCATATAACATCAAGCCTTTTCAGACGATGTGATTAACAAAGAACTACGAACCATACTGTCATCCAAACTAAACGCAAAAAAATAACGCAACTAACGTAAATGCAAAATGTCAGCTCAATCGGTTGGAAATAACTGATTTAAAATTCTGTTGCAAGATTTGACCTAAACAAACACACTAACATTGCAAGCTAAATAAAAGCTTGTAAAGGAACTTAATGGTTTTATTATGTACAAGCATGAGATGTACAAAAATGAGATTGATTGGGACTAGAAACCAAAAACGCTGTGTTTGTGCATCGTTCGAGACGAATGACTGTTTATAGTAAAGCAGAGCAGGTTTAAACATAATGAGGGTACGGGCATGTGATTTTTCTCGATTTCTCGAGTCAACATATATAGAACGTTTTAAGGCGATTCGAAAGGCCCAAACCTAATCACCGTCGACCGCTGAAGGGTAATGTCCGGGATAGTGCCGATAAAACTGAATTACTCGCTTTGGAAATGGATGATTGACTATTAGCTACCAATATTAGATTACGAAGCCTCCAAGGAAAATACAGTCGGTATATTTTTAGTTCTTATAATTATATGAAGCGCTGGTCACATAATATAAACAAATATATAAAGTATAATTAATTTTTTTTTTATAAAGTACTAGCTGATGCCCACAACTTGGTCCTAGGAGATTTTGCTTTTTCAAAAATGACGTGAGAATTGGAACCTATTTCTGTAGTCTGTACCAAATATCGTCGAAATTGGTTGAACAGATGGGCTGTGAAAGCGTAGCAGACAGACAGACACACATTCGCTTTTATAATATTAGTATGGATATTGGATAGTATATGACAAAAAGTCGGTATACAATAAACACTATTATAGTTCCTAGTATGCATTTACCTCAAGGCGTAAGCTTGTGCTACGAATAAGTTCATAAGTCCAACGTACTTACGGGATTTGCAACAATTATGGGTTTCAGTTCTCCCCGTAATCTGTTAAATTATTGAGGCTTATAGTTTACCTGACTCACATACAATGACAGGTTTTTAAATAGTAATCGATACCTAAGAAATGGCTATCTGATAGCGGTCGCATCAAGAAACCCGCTTATGACATGTTTCTGTTTAAATAGTACTTGATCTTTTTACTTATAACTACTATTTTAAATATTGATAAGGATTGTACGCACATATAGGTAATTATTTTTTAGTAAAATATACCTACCACAGTAAGTTAAATCACAGTACTTAAAACAGTCAATGTAAATCACATCGCGTTCTTCTGAATAATGCATGTGTCGCCCCAGATCTCGGATTCGGAACACAGTTGTGCCCCAAGCCCAGATGTTTGTATAAAAAATTGTAGGTAAGCTAGTAGATAGATATTATAATGTAACTATCAGAAGTCGTTATGCTATATTTGTGTTAAATTTTTCTTTTCCATTGAAACATCGCACGAAAAAGAAATTTTGACGCTAGTGACACGTTTGTGGCTTCTTTGAGTGTGTGACTAAAAACTTCGACTAAATGTAATATAATATTGCATTAATATTACTTTTTGATAAAGGTATCTTAGTGTGAGACTTATAGACTTAACCTTGCTTATAAGTTCCGTTGGGAGTTCACTTGTTAACAAAAATCATGCTTAAAATCAAAGAGATAAAGTTTAATGCCTATCTTTGCTTAAAATTCAATAAAATTCAATATAGACTTGGTGATGGACTTATGATTATTTCAAAAGATTGATTATCCATTTTTGAAGTAAGAAGATAACTTAAAAGTATTAAAACTAGATTCGCAATCGGTACGTTTTAGGAAACTATTTTAGGAAACTCCTCTTGGTACTAATAGCCTATTTGAGCACGAATAATTTTACTCACTCAAGAATTCTTTAAATAATAACCATAAAAAAAGGTTACATAAAAATAATTACCCTTAGTTGCCGATGCGTTTGTTTAGAATTTGTAGGTATTTTACAAATGTCATATAAGAGACAAGCTCAGAGAAAAGCCTTCAAAACGACTGTCTAACTGCTGAAATCGTTTTGTGAAATAATAAAATCTATATAAAATAGTACTAGACGTCTCCAATCAAATCTAAAGCCATTAAATTAAGGGCTCTTCATATTGACAGACGAACGGACGTGCTAAAGTGGCGACCCATCTCACCGATCATTAACTCAATGGATATCGAAATTAATTGAAAAACGTTAAAAATCTTTTCACTTAAGCATTGATATTGTTGAATGAGCGCTTTATCACAGTTTTAGCATTTTAAGCACGTTATGATACAAAAAAAAAAATGGTGTATGTCAGCTCCGACGCACGACTGGAGTTTACTCTTTACGAACGATTATAAAATATATGGATTAGTAAATGAGGGTAAATGAACGCATTTTTTATATTACTGAAAGCATGCTCATTCATCAAAATCATAGATTTATCATCCGCTGCGCTCAGCGAGACCAAATCAAATCTATGATCAAAATACATATAAGTAAATACATAATAAGTAGAGGGCATAGTCATGGAAACATCAAGTGTTACCATGGAAACATAAAGTCAATAACGTAACGCAGAAAGTTTCATTTTACTTCCTATAAATTTTCATACCCCGGGCTTAATTATATGCAAATCGAAGGAGGTAAACTCCAAAAAATATTCGAAATAAATATAATAGATGATCAAACGAACTTCCTGAAGTGAAGTTCGATCATTATTATATGAGTCGCTTCATTCGAAGATATAATTTTTACATTGTAGTTTCCTCAATCAAGCAGCAACAATCGCACGATTTTTAGAGATGTTTTATTTTAGTATAATGATAAAATTCTCCCGCTTAAGGCATCCCTACCTGGTTACACATTCAATATTTGTTCGTCATTCTTTTTAGAGATATATAAGTACCTAATGTTATTGCAAAAATATATTTCGGGTTGGGTGGGTTGGGAATTTATTTATATATCTTCGAATGAAGCGACTCATATAATAATGATCGAACTTCACTTCAGGAAGTTCGTTTGATCATCTATTATATTTCGTCGCTTCATTCTTCAGATATAATTTTTACATTGTAGATGTTTAGAGATACAGAAAATATCTATTTTTGCAAGAACTGTATCCATGTTGAATAGATACTAATTATTGTTGTCAATATTTTTTTTATTTTTTTTCAATCTCTTATTTGAGTCGTAATGTTTTAAGCAGCTTTATGCTTAAGGTTGGAATCATGTGCGGATTTCTTGATATTCTCATCTACGTATAGTTATATCATATGTATAGTTCATGAGTCTAAGATTTTTCTTAAGTATTCATTTTACTTTAGAAATACAATGTTGCGCTTTTTACATCAGCGCCTGAGTAACAAGCTTACAGGTTGGATGCAAGCAAATGAAACCAATAATTATTGATGTTAATGCTGCAAGATTTATAATCTAATCAAAATTATATTAGCCGGCCCAGTACTTGGTTGTATTTACACACAACAGACGTCCAATGGGACGTTTGAACGTTTGGAAACCTACCCAGAAGGGGGGAGAAAATTATTATTTTTCAAAACGCGGCGGGAAAGGAACGGGTTATTCCGGTCCTGTTGTAGAGGTCCTTTATTGTTGTAGAGGTAAATTATGTGCCTGTAGTAACAGGCACATATTTAATAAAATTATTAATAATGGTACCATTTTATGATGTTTGTCAAAAAATTATGCCATAATCAAGATTATGGAATACGACAAATACCTATTTGTGTATAAGTTCCCCGCAGAATATAAATGAAAAATGATGAATATACTCGGTCGATATTGTGATAGACTACTAGCAGTGGCGTAACTATAGGGTGGCAGGACTGGCAAAATGCCACGGGCCCCCGACCAAAGAGGGCCCCGGCCCAAGAGGCCACGAGCTCAGAAATAACATCAGTGGTTTATTAAAATTAAATTCTAACGTGACTATTTTTACTGGGACGCCGGAGGGCCCCATCCGAAAAATTTGCCACGGGCCTCAGATGGTATAGTTACGCCACTGACTACTAGGTAGTACTAATGTCGACTTGGAGGTGTAAGTCGGTCGGTTTGGGCTTTAAACCCCACTGACGTTAGAAGCTTTAAATTAAGTGAGATATCAGGCTACTATACTTTTTTAACAATGGACAACCTAGTTGTTCATGTCGCTAAAAACATGTGTCATCAGTCATTATAAATTATTTAATATTCATAAGTACCTACTTATTTTTGAATGAATGCGTTAAATCATTTCCCTCCGTCAATTATTAAGGTAGACGCGCTGAGAGCGTGGATCTATACTCTTTACTCTTTTTACAAAAAACAAAGTATTTTAATTTTGCATTAAGCAAGTTATTATGGAGTATGTAAGGCGGAGTAAATTGTATGTTTTCCACGAGTGATAACGATGTACGTATTATAATAACGACAGTGTCATGACGGTTTTTCAAAGATTGTTTCCAATATATGGACGATGCATAGATACTAAAGTTAAGATCCCGCTTCGGGCAGCATGAACTATGCATTATCCCGAGTTTGCAGTAATGCTTGCCCGCTAGCCCGCGAAAAATCTTTTTTAAAAAAACAATAATACGATAAAATTTTACATTGTTAGGTACATCATACGAAGTCTACTTCCGGTCGTAAAAATACTCGCCGTTTAACCGACTTCCAAAACGGAAAAGGTTCTCAATTAGGTTTTTATTTTTCTGCCGTCTTCTAAGTTTAGTCAACCATTCTTACGCGTCATCGGATGTATGATATATTATGCTTCCAGCACGATAGAGATATAAAACTAGAGATTTGAGCCCAAGAACATGTGGGTAGGAAAAACGTAAAACTTGTGGGTAATTTTTGCAATTTTACCACACATTTTTGTTGCAAATTTTCTTTGCACACCACTATGAGGCAAGATACTAGCCGCTTTTATTTTCGTTTTCTGTATCTACAGTATTCGTAAATAAATTGAATTTATATAACGCTAAAGTACCTAGATAACTGATAAAAAGGATAGGTATATTCATTATCTCAGACCTTTTGTTACCTCTCTGACGGTGTATGTACGTTTAATACTGAGAGGTTTTATATTGTGAACAATTACATCTGGAAATTTTGAACCTGAGATCTTGACTATTTCATTCACTGAATGATTTACATTTCTTTCAGGTCTATTCATTTATTATATTTTTCACCAAATTTTGGATCATTTCCTGTCTCTTCTATCTCCGAGTACCCCGAGGAGTTCTGGATCGAGCTCTGGACAAACTTAGAGCATCTATTAAATCTGCGTGTTAACCCCCGGTTAACTGCCAGGTTTTTCGGTTACATAATATTATCGTATGAAATATACAAGGCGTAACTTCTAGCCTCTGTTAAACCTTCGTGATAACTCTCGGATAACCACCAGGTTGTTCGCCTACACCCCATTGTTGTATGGAACGTACAAGACGAAACTTTTAGCGTGTATTTAAACCCTCGTGTTAACTCTCGGTTAACCGCCATGTTGTTCTGTTACATAATATTACAGTCTGAAAATGTAGGTACGAGACTATAAAGTTTTAGTCTCTGTGAAACCTTTGTGTTAACACTCTGTGAATCGCCAGGTTGTTCAGTTACACAATGATTTGTGATTTCTAGAGAAAAATGTTTGTTGTATGTTTTTCTTACACAGGTATGATGAAAAGTAAGGTAGACGGCCATCGTTTTAACTCTTGGTCAACCATCAGGCGTTTGTACGTTCGAATAAGCCGGTTTTCTGCTTTGAAAACGATATAATTTAGCTGTATTTTAATGCAATATTATGATAGTGAAAAATTATTTTTATGCGAGGGTAGGTTGAATTATGAATGCATACCGGGAGTCTGATGAGGATTCTATAATAATCCTTCGACGATTACGTTTCTGTTGTTCGCGTTTTCGTTTCGGCATTTCACTTAAATATTCACTTTTAAAAGTTTTAACAAACAGTGCACGTGCGTTTGCTACGTCGCACGAAAAAAATATAATAAGAGTAAAAAGTAACTTTCTTTATAAGTAGGTAAATAATTAATTTACCTGTGTTCCGGATACTTCTCGAGTATTTGTGAACGAAACGAAATCAATTTGTGTTAGGCTTGCTAAGCCGGTCCTTAGTGACGAATCTGATATAGTTGGTCGTCTTTGACTCTTCACGACTTCCCCCTTGTTCAGAGAATGGTGAATTCGTCTTGTGCATGGTGCTCAACCTCATTTGTATCTCTAAAGAATACAATAAGTGAGCGGACGAATATGGAGGTAGTATGTACGAGTATGTACGCATTTTGCGTTAATTTTGTCTCGCGGACAAAAGCTTGCAGTTAATGTGCATATCTAGTCAAGGTGATAAGTATATATTCACTGCATGAGTGTCATAAGAATATGACTCATAATTAGCTCGCAGCTAATTATGATCTCGCAATTGACTCGCAGTCAATCCCGAGTTAAAAACACTTTTTTAGTTTGCAGTTAATGTGCATATTATCTAGTCCAGGTGGCACATATTCACTGCATGAGTGTCATAAGAATATGACTCATAATTGGCTCGCAGCCAATTATGATCTCGCAATTGACTCGCAGTCAATCCCGAGTTAAAAACACTTTTTAACACTTAGTAATAGAATTTTCGACTAACCTGCAAAGTTCTCGTCATCAGACGAGTCTAACGGGCGCCAATATTTCTCCTTATCCTGCTGTCGCTAGGAGTGTCTAGCTGGAAGGTTTGATTTGCGTCGTGTTACTTCGCTAGTAACCTCCCAGTGGATTAGCGTACTTTAACACGTACTTCGTGTAAGTACTAAGTAACTATAATTACTTAGGCGAGCCATGCTGAAGGGCTTAACCTTCTTCATGGTGCCTCTTGGGCAACCCGCCGGATGGACATTTAGAATAATTAAACGCTGCATAAAAGAATAATTTCATAAGCGTGTTTTATGCTGAAAAGTTTACTCTCCTTCGTTGTTACCTCTCGGGTAAACCCTAGGAAAACCTTTAGTGAGTTAGATATTATAATTATTAATGTAATAAATACGCAAGAGCCACAATAAAAGTGACAGAACTGTTTTGTCTAAGTACCCACATACAACATAGTGTAATTTGACACTGCATGAAAATATAATTTAAATATAATTTCTTAAGCCTGTCAGGCATGAAATAAATTGCTGAAATTGAAAGATTAAAGACTCACCGTTTTCCTGTAAGAAGCAGCGGCTGTTTCTTTTTCAATATTTTTTATTTAGATATAAAATAATAATATTAACTTTGTTGAAAGTGGGAACGTCCGATCGTTGCTACGCACGAAAAAAGAATGACGAACAAATATTGAATGTGTAACCAGGTAGGGATGCCTTAAGCGGGAGAATTTTATCATTATACTAAAATAAAACATCTCTAAAAATCGTGCGATTGTTGCTGCTTGATTGAGGAAACTACAATGTAAAAATTATATCTGAAGAATGAAGCGACGAAATATAATATAAGTAATCGTCATCGTTTCAACGGATAGACATCCAATGCTGAGCATAGGTCTATTGCTTACAAGACCGCTTTTATATAATTATTCCTTTACCGCGACCGCGATATAATTTTGACTTTTTAAAAAGTTAAAATTTACTTAGGTTTACTTATGGTATTATATTATATATATATATATTTTTAACTATACGTCAATCCAATGAAGTAATGTCGTCACGGGAAACTCCTTTACTTATTTCCTTTTCTTTGATACATCCAAAAACACTATCCAAACTTTTTCAGACGAAAGAGCTTTCCTCGAAGATTGGTTGCGTCCCCAACTTTTTATTTACTTACTTCTTTACCGCAACTCTCAAATATCCATTTATCTTCACAGCTGTCCATCTCTCGTATTGAGGTCCACTTTTTAAATCCAGCTTCACGTTAAGATGAATAGAGAATTTCGTTTCAATTTCGAACATTATACTCGTATTTCAAATCATTTTATTCCATTCAACCTATTTTACTAATCCGAAGCAGCATTACACTGCCATTTTAAATAAGCTATAGATTATATATATAATTTATATTTTCAAATAAGCTATAGTTAAAATATGTATCTCCCCCGTAACGGGAATCTTTAATATATATATAGCTGCTCGTGCTGACTGACATATTGATCACCTCTCCTGTACAATTTTGTATGAAAACTTTTTTTTTCACTCATCGTTTCGTATAGAAGACAAAAATTCATGGGGAGGAAAAATACGAAGAGAGCTGATGATTGAGGATTTCGAAGACGGATGAAGAGCACCAGCCAGGGTATCGAAGATAGGTGGGGGGTGCTCGACCAAATGTCACTCGAAACTTCATCCAATTGACAGTGAGCTGAAAAAAAATTCAAAATGGCGGATTTAAGATGGCCGCCATACAAATTTCATCGGTGTCTATCTCGGAGAGTATAAAAGATGGAAGAGTGGTTTCTTGGCAAAAGATGATCAGGACATGAGGGTCTACTTGATGAACAGGAAAAAAATTCAAGATGGCGGAATTTATTTTTCCATAGAAAAGGGTATTGAAGATAGGTGGGGGGTGCTCGACCAAATGTCACTCGAAACTTCATCTAATTGAAAGTGAGCTGAAAAAATTTTCAAAATGGCGGATTTAAGATGGCCGCCATACAAATTTTGTCGGTGTCTATCTCGGAGAGTATAAAAGATGGAAGAGTGGTTTCTTGGCAAAAGATGATCGGGACATGGAGGTCTACTTGATGAACAGGAAAAAAATTCAAGATGGCGGAATTTATTTTTCCATAGAAAATGTATGGCGAATATTGAAGAGGCTACAAGTGTACGGTTCCTTTTAAAAATTTGTTTTTATGGAAGTATTCTCATTTTGACGAATGGTACGGAGAAAAAAATATGGAGAGAGATGATAATCGAAGGTTCGGATGATAAGTGAGGAGCACGGTCAGGGTATTAAAGATAGATAGGGGCTGCTCAAACAAAAAATACTCGAAACTTCATACAATTGGCAGTGAGCTGAAAAAAAAACCAAAATGGCGGATTCAAGATGGCGGCTATCTCAGACAGTATTAATAAAAGATGGAAGAGTGGTTTGTTCATGGCGGAATTAATTTTTCCATAGAAAATGTATGGCGAATATTGAAGAGGCTACAAGTGTAGAACTATGCAAGACTACGGTTCCTTTTCAAGATTTGTTTTTATGGAAGAATTCTCATTTTGACGAATCGTTCGGAGAAAAAAATATGGAGATGATCGAAGGTTCAGATGATGGGTGAGGAGCACGGTCAGGGTATTAAAGATAGGTAGGGGCTGCTCAAACAAAAAATACTCGAAACTTCATACAATTGGCAGTGAGCTGAAAAAAAAATTCAAGATGACGGCTATCTCAGACTATTTAAAAGATGGAAGAGTGGTTTTTGGGTAGAAAATTATCAGGGCCTGAAAGTCTACTTGATGAGCAGAAAAAAATAAGATGGCAGATTCTGCCATTGAAGAGAGTAGAAGAAGTTAGGAAATATGCATGATTTTGAAATGGTTTTTTTACAAGATTTGTTCTTTATGGAAGAACTAGCTGATGCCCGCGACTTCGTCCGCGTGGATTGAGGTTTTTCGGTTCCCGCGGGAACTCTTTAATTTTCCGGGATAAAAAGTAGCCTATGTGCTATTCCAGACTATAATCTATCTCTGTGCCAAATTTCATCCAGATCCGTTCATCCGTTGGAGCGTGATTGAGTAACAAACATACATCCATACATCCATCCATCCAAACTTTCGCATTTATAATATTTATACCTATATACCTATATGGATAATTATTGTCGGTTCGCCATTAAAAAAGCCAAGTTGCCGAAGTTCGATTGCACCCAAAGGTATACAACGGGGTGAGGGGCGGGGGGTTGGTGGTCTTTGTTTTATGTTTTTTCCTTTATGAGAATTTTCTTTTACGTCGGACGCTTGGCGTGCTGGCGCTTCCACTGTGCTCACTAGCATAGCAGTGTGTTGTTTAGATCAGAGCACGTAGACAGTAAACCAGCTGCCCGATTATGTAAGAATTGTCGATCAAATCGTAAAAGTTCGGCGTCAAAGTAAAATAAATCATAACAGCATTGAATTAGAGCTCAATTTCGTGTTTCGAAATTGAGCTCTAATTTAATGCTGTTATGGTTTATTTTACTTTGACGCCGAACTTTGACGATTTGATCGGCCATTCTTACATAATCGGGGGGCAGGATAGTAGGACAGCGAGTAAGTAGACAGTGGACCACGCGCTCCACTACGCGGTCCGCTTTAGCGGGCCGCGCAGCCACGCGCCATACTAGTTAATATATATATAGCTGCTCGTGCTGACTGACTGACTCATTGATCACCTCTCCTGTAAAATTTTGTATGAAAAATTTTTTTTTCACTCATTGTTTCGTATAGAAGACAAAAATTCATTCGGAGGAAAAATACGGAGAGAGCTGATGATTGAGGATTTCGAAGACGGATGAAGAGCACCAGTCAGGGTATCGAAGATAGGTGGGGGGTGCACGACCAAATGTCACTTGAAACTTCATCCAATTGACAGTTAGCTGAAAAAAATTTCAAAATGGCGGATTTAAGATGGCCGCCATACAAATTTCGACGGTGTCTATCTCGGAGAGTATAAAAGATGGAAGAGTGGTTTCTTTGCAAAAGATGATCAGGACATGAGGGTCTACTTGATGAACAGGAAAAAAATTCAAGATGGCGGAATTTATTTTTCCATAGAAAATGTATGGCGAATGTTGACTGGGATTTGGAAATTATGCAAGACCTTTTCAAAGTTTGTATCTTCGTACTGTCATTCTGACAAATGATTCGGAAAAAAAATATGGAGATCGAGGGTTTGCAAGATGGGTGAAGAGCTACTAGCTAGCTAGAGAGCAGGGTATTAAAGATAGGTGGGGGCTGCTCAAGCAAAAAAAGAAAATGAGCTGAAAAAATACTCTAAAATACCGGATACAAGATGGTGATGCCTACAATGTTAAGTGGGCTTGCACAATACAGCGAAGATAATAATTTCAGAGAGTAAAAAGTGTCAGGGTGATTTCGTTTTTTTTTTATTCCACTACAAGTTAGCCCTTGACTGCGATCTCACCTGATGGTAAGTGATGATGCAGTCTAAGATGGTAACGGGCTAACCTGTTAGGGGTATGGCAGTTATATTAAACCCATACCCCTATTCGGTTTCTACACGGCATCGTACCGGAACGCTAAATCGCTTGGCGGCACGTCTTTGCCGGTAGGGTGGTAACTAGCCAAAGCCGAAGCCTCCCACCAGGCCAGACCAGAGAAAATTCAGAAATTATAAATTCCCAAATTGACTCTGCCGGGGATCGAACCCGGGACCTCCGCACGTTAAGGCAACAGCGCTCAACACTGCGCCACGGAGGTCGTCAAGAATTCGCATTTTGACGAATGGGTCGGAGAAAAAAATATGGAGAGAGATGATGATCGAAGGTTCGGATGTTGGGTGAGGACCACGGTCAGGGTATTAAAGATAGGTAGGGGCTGCTCAAACAAAAAATACTCGAAACTTCATAGGTACAATTGGCAGTGAGATGAAAAAAAAATCCAAAATGGCGGATTCAAGATGGCGGCTATCTCAGACAGTATTTAAAAGATGGAAGAGTGGTTTTTGGGTAGCAAATTATCAGGGCCGAAAGTCTACTTGATGAGCAGAAAAAATTAAGATGGCAGAATCTACGGAAATTGAAGAGAGTAGATGAAGTTAGGAAAGGATGCATGATTTTGATATGGGTTTTTTACAAGATTTGTTCTTTATGGAAGAACTAGCTGATGCCCGTTACTTTGTCCGCGTGGTTTAAGTTTTTTTGATTCCCGCGAGAACCCGGGAGAGTGGGGGTCTTTGTTTTATGTTTTTTTCTTCATGAGAATATCTTGCACGTCGGACGCTTGGCGTGCTGGCGGTTCCACTGTGCTCACTAGCATAGCAGTGTGTTGTACAGTTCAGAACACATAGACAGTAAACCAGGATAGTAGGACAGCGAGTAAGTAGACAGTCGACCACGCGGTCCATTACGCGGTCCGCTTTAGCGGGCCGCGCAGCCACGCGCCCTACTAGTTTATTATACTATATATAGCTCAATTACCACTGACTGACTGACTGACTCATTGACATAATTGTTCTCCTAGAAAGAGACAGAAAACGATACAATGATGTACGGGAGATGTGTTCGGGTGCGGGATTCGACTGGGGAAAAATTATGACATTTCGGAAAAACAAGATGGCGGCCGACGTGATTCTTGTAACTCTTTTGTTTTCCAACCGATTTCGTTGTTACTCGCAATTACTGAAGAAATTAGGAAACGATCAATAGAAAAAGTGGAAAAAATTGGAAAAACAAGATGGCGGCCGAGCTGTAGTGCTTTAAAATTTTTGATTTTTCGACCCCGAACCGCGGCGCCACAGATCCGAAACGGCGTGGTCGAGCATGATAAATTTTTCTTTTTTCGACTACAATTATCCTGTATTTTGACAGAATGGGAGTGGTTTTTAAAAATTCAAGATGGCGGCCGTCGCGGCGGCCTTTTTGTTTGAGGTACAAAAAAACGCAATTTTAAAATTCAAATTTCTCACAGTTGGCAACGTCGGAGCGTTTCGACTTCTATGGAGCGATTGTGTGTACGGTTTCGAGGTATGGATTAGGGAAAAAAAATTACCCCATTTCTCGGGAAAATTTCAAGATTTACCCCAAAAATAAAAAAATCGAAATACGGACTTTTTGCAAAATTTGAGTACAAGCAACCACGTGTCTCACTTGTGCGAATGACATTTGGGTATTTTCGTCGCCGAGGTCTGGCAACACTGGAATTTATCAAAGTAAAAGTGATTTTCGACATGGTCTTTTTTCAGGGGCGATCATTTCGGCTGGGTGCGAGCGAGATGAAAAATTTAAACGTCATCAGGAGCGGTATATCCTGTAGTTTACGGGGAAATTATGAAACTATGTAAAATGTTTCTGTGCAACGAGGTGGCGGCCATTTTGTATTCTTTTTGTGTTTTTGAAAATTTCGAACACGTTTTTGAGGCAGTTGGCAACATTTGGGAAAGTTGACATGTATAAATCGATTGTGTAACTCAACCAGCGGTATCGAAATATCTAAACAGTGTTGCCACATTTGGGGTAGTTTTCGAGATTTTCCCAAAAATGTCCTCCTGTAAAATTTTGTATGAAAAATTTTTTTTTCACTGATGGGTCCGTATACTCGTCAAAAAATTAAACTTGAACAGAAATATGGAGACAGCTGATGATTGAGGATTTCGGAGACGGGTAAAGAGCACGGCCGAGGTATTGAAGATAGGTGGGGGGTGCTCGACCAAATGTCATTCGAAACTTCATCCAAAAGACAATGAGCTGAAAAAAAATTCAAAATGGCGGATTTAAGATGGCCGCCATACAAATTTATTTGGTGTCCATCTCAGAAAGTATAAAAGATGCAAGAGTGGTTTCTTGGCAAAAGATAATCAGGACGAGGAGTTCCATTTAGCGAAATGAAAAAAATTCAAGATGGCGGAATATTTTTTTTCATACCAAATTATATGGCGATTAGGACTCATTAGCATAATTTATCGTTCTCCAAGAAAGAGACAGAAAACGATACAATGATGTATGGAAGATGTGTTCGGGTGCAGAATTGGAGTAGGGAAAAATTATGACATTTCGGAAAAACAAGATGGCGGCCGACTTGATTCTTGCAACTCTTTTGTTTTCCAACCGATTTCGTTACAACTCGCAATTATTGAATGAATTAGGAAACGATCAATAGAAAAAGTGGAAAAAATTGCAAAACCAAGATGACGGCCGAGCTGTAGTGTTTTCAAATTTTTGATTTTTCGATCCCGAACCGCGGCGCCGCAGATCCGAAACGGCGTGGTCGAGTATAACAATTTTTCTTTTTTCGACCACAATTATCCTGTTTTTTGACAGAATGGAAGTGGTTTTTAAAAATTCAAGATGGCGGCTGTGGCGGCGGCCGTTCGGTTTGAGGTACGAAAAAACGCAATTTTAAAATTCATATTTCTCACAGTTGGCAACGTCGGATCGTTTCGACTTGTACTGGGCGATTGTGTGTACAGACTTGAGGTATGGATTGGGGAAAAAATTACCCCATTTCTCGGGATATTTTCAAGATTTACCCCAAAAATTAAAAAATCGAAATACGTATTTTTTGCAAAATTCGAGTACGAGCAACCACTTGACCTACTTGTACGAATGACATTTGGGTATTTTCGTCGCCGAGGTCTGGCAACACTGGAATTTATCAAAGTAAAAGTAATTTTCGACATGGTATTGTTTCAGGGGCGATCATTTCGGCTGGGTGTGAGCAAGATGAAAGATTGAAACGTCATCAAGAGCGGTATATCCTGTAGTTTACGGGAAAATTATAAAACTATGTATAATGTTTCTATAAAACGATGTGGCGGCCATTTTGTATTCTTTTTGTGTTTTTCAAAATTTCGATCACGTTTTTGAGGCAGTTGGCAACATTTGGGAAAGTTGACATGTATGGATCGATTGTGTAACTCAACCGGAAATATCGAGATATCTAAACAGTGTTGCCACATTTGGGGTAGTTTTAGAGATTTTCCCCAAAATATCCTCCTGTAAAATTTTGTATGAAAATTTTTTTTTTTTCTGGTGGCTTCGTTTACATGTCAGAAAATTGAACTTGAAGAAAAATATGGAGACAGCTGATGATTGAGGATTTCGGAGATGGGTAAAGAGCACGGCTGAGGTATTGAAGATAGGTGGGGGGCGCTCGACCAAATGTCATTCGAAACTTCATCCAATAGACAATGAGCTGAAAAAAAAGTCAAAATGGCGGATTTAAGATGGCCGCCATACAAAGGGGTTGTTTCAAATTTATATGGAGCCTGAGCCAGGTATTTGTACGGTATTTTAAAATAGTAACATTGTTTTCTTTATTTCTTACTAAAAAGTTCAATTTACGAGGTACAATGCGAAATTATTTTGCAAAATAAAAGCGCAACAACATGCGTCCATTTTGACATTGACGTATATTACACGGGTCATGATGACGTTTGACATAAAAATAACCTGAGAAATGAGAATTAACCTTAAAATATCCAACAGCAGTCAGATGGATGGATGGATGCGCTGCGAGAGTTGCTATTCTACAAATGTACCTTATTAAACATTTTATTTTTGTACCTCTTAATCACTGTAAAACTGCAAAAAAGAATATTTTACTTTGTTTTCTATGCTTTTATACTATTTGTTGGAATACTGTACAAGTACCTGGCCCAAGATGAAACAACCCCTTTATTTGATGTCTATCTCGAAGTGTTTAAGAGATGGAAGTGTGGTTTCTTGGCAAGAGATGATCAGGACGAGGTCTATGTAGCGAAAAAAAAAATTCAAGATGGCGGAATATTTTTTTTCATACAAAATTATATGGCGATTAGGACTCATTGACATAATTTATTGTTCTCCGAGAAAGAGACAGAAAACGATACAATGTACGGGAGATGTGTTCGGGATAAAAAATTATGACATTTCGGAAAAACAAGATGGCGGCCGACGTGTTTCTTGCAACTCTTTTGTTTTCCAACCGATTTCGTTACAACTCGCAATTATTGAAGAAATTAGTAAACGATCAATAGAAAAAGTATAAAAAATTGGAAAAACAAGATGGCGGCTGAGCTGTAGTGTTTTCAAATTTTTGATTTTTCGACCCCGAATCGCGGCGCCACAGATCCGAAACGGTGTAGTTCATGTTCAGGCTGCCATACAAATTTATATTTTGGTGTCTGTCTATCTCAGAAAGTAAGATGAATGAGTGGTTTCTTGGCAAAAGATGATCAGCCCCCCGATTATGTAAGAATGTTCGATCAAATGGTAAAGGTTCAGCGTCAAAGTAATATAAACCATAACTGCATTGAATAAGAGCTCAATTTCGTCTATCCATTCTTATACGTTTGAGTATCGTACATACCTAAACGTATAAGAATGGGTACACGAAATTGAGCTCTAATTTAATGCGGTTATGGTTTATTTACTTTGTCGCAGAACTTTAAAACGATTTCATCGGCCATTTTTACATGATTGGGGGGCTAGACCTGAAGGTCTAATTGATGAACAGGAAAAAAATTCAAGATGGCGGAATTTATTTTTCCAAGATTTTTCAAGATTTTGATACGGTTCCGTTTTACCCACGACCGACTGATACCGAAGTTTAAAATAATCAGCGCCATTTTGAAATTATTTGTTAATTTACCGATTTCGTTCAAAACCGATATCTGAGGATCCGTGGGATCACAAAACAGGGAACAGCCCCCTTATCATGTAAGAATGTCCGATCAAAACGTTACAGTTCGTCGTCAAAGTTTATAAACCATAACAGCATTAAATTAGAGCTCAATTTCGTGTATCCATTCTTATACGTTCGAGTATCGTTCATACCTAAACGTATAAGAATGGGCAGACGAAATTGAGCTCTAATCCAATGCGTCTATGTTTTATTTTACTTTGACAAAAATCTTTAACGTTTAATGAACAATTCTTACGTAATCGGGGGGCTGGTACCTAAAGGAGAAGGTTTACCTTTGGAGCACTCTTTGTACACTCTACCATGAATAGAGGAAAATACATAGATTGTATTAAAAATATAATAATTTAGAATATTAAAGTAATTAACGCGAAATAAAATAAAATGTATTTCAAGTTTTCGATACGTTTCTAAGATGGCAACCTTTAGCCATAGAGATGGCAGTAGGCGCGAAATGTATCAAATGTCATTTCTGACAGTCACTGTCAAAATAACGTGTTTTCCTTACGGTTTTTCCGGTGTTGTGTTGACACTTGACAGAAAACGTCAAAAAATATGAATCCGCCATTGTTACCCACTCGTGTTTAGTGTTGCTTATCGTGGAAAGATTAAATAATTACACCGCTGAAATTACGACGAATTCGTAGATTTGAATGATCAAAACTGGTTTAGTACTTTTTTTTCTTTCATTTCTCTACTTGTAAAAGGACTGGACCAACGCTCCATACAAATCTGGACCGTCTCCTTTTAAAAAATCAGCGCCATTTTGAAATTCTTTGTTAATTGCCCGATTTCGTTCAAAATCGATATTAAGGGCTTTCTTGGATCACGATACAGGAAACTGATACCAAAATTTTAAAAAATCAGCGCCATTTTGAAATTATTTATCAATTGACCGATTTCGTTCAAAGTCGATATTTAGGGCTCCCTGGGATTACAAAACAGGAAAATGGCACCAATATTTTAAAAAATCAGCGCCATTTTGAAATTATTTATCAATTGACCGATTTCGTTCAAAGTCGATATTTAGGGCTCCCTGGGATTACAAAACAGGAAAATGGCACCAATATTTAAAAAAATCAGCGCCTTTTTGAAATTATTTGTTAATTTACCGATTTCGTTCAAAATCGATATTAAGGACTCCCTGGGATTACAAAACAGGAAACAGATACCAACGTTTTAACAAATCAGCGCCATTTTGAAATTCTTTGTTAATTGACCGATGTCGTTCAAAATCGATATATTGGGCTCCCTGGGATCACAAAACAGGAAACTGATACCAAAGTTTTAAAAAATCAGTGCCATTTTGAAATTCTTTGTTAATATTATTGACCGATTTCGTTCAAAATCGATATTTAGGACTCCCTGGGATAACAAAGCAGGAAACTGATACTAAAGTTTTAAAAAGTCTGCGCCATTTTGAAATTCTTGGTAAATTTACCAATTTCGTTCAAAATCGATATTACAAAACCTACCTGGGATTACAAAACGAAACTGATACCAAAGTTTTAAAAAATCAGCGCCATTTTGAAATTCTTTGTTAATTGACCGATTTCGTTCAAAATCGATATTTAGTACTGCCTGGGATCACAAAACAGGAAACTGATACCAAAGTTTTAAAAAATCAGCGCCATTTTGAAATTCTTTGTTATTGACCGATTTGGTTCAAAATCGATATATTGGGCTCCCTGGGATCACAAAACAGGAAACTGATACCAAAGTTTTAAATAATCAGCGCCATTTTTAAATTCTTTGTTAATTGACCGATTTCGTTCAAAATCGATATTTAGGACTCCCTGGGATCACAAAACAGGAAACTGATACCAAAGTTTAAAAAAAACAGCGCCAATCTGAAATTCTTTGTTAATTGACAGATTTCGTTCAAAATCGATATTAGGGCTCCCTGGGATTACAAAACAGGAAACTGTTACAAAAAATTAAAAAAATCTGCGCAGTTTTTGAAATTCTTTGTTAATTGACCGATTTCGTTCAAAATCGATACTTAGGACTCCCTGGGATCACAAAACAGGAAACTGATACCAAAGGTTTAAAAGATTAGCGCCATTCTGAAATTCTATGTTAATTGACCAATTTCGTTCAAAATCTATATTTAGGGCTCCTTAGGATTACAAAACAGAAAACTGATGCCAAAGTTTTAAAAAATCAGCGCCATTTTGAAATTATTTGTTAATTGACCGATTTCGTTCCAAATCGATATTTAGTACTCCCTGGGATCACAAAACAGGAAACTGATACCATAGTTTTAAAAAATCAGCGCCATATTGAAATTCCTTGTTAATTGACCGATTTCATTCAAAATCGATATTTAGTACTCCCTGGGATCACAAAACAGGAAACTGATACCAAAGTTTTAAAAAATCAGTGCCATTTTGAAATTCTTTGTTAATATTATTGACCGATTTCGTTCAAAATCGATATTTAGGACTCCCTGGGATAACAAAGCAGGAAACTGATACTAAAGTTTTAAAAAGTCTGCGCCATTTTGAAATTCTTGGTAAATTTACCGATTTCGTTCAAAATCGATATTACAAAACCTACCTGGGATTACAAAACGAAACTGATACCAAAGTTCACACAGCGTCACCCGCCACGCGCCCGACCCGCACGCGCGTCCTGTGTGTTGTCGTCCATATAAATACAAGGAATTCAACCCGCCGCGCACCCGACCCGGCCCGCGCCCGACCCGCGCCCGCGTCCTGTGTGTTTTGCGCTTTAGGGCTCCCTGGGATTACAAAACAGGAAACTGTTACAAGAATTTAAAAAAATCAGCGCCATGTTGAAATTCTTTGTTAATTGACCGATTTCGTTCAAAATAGATATGTAGGACTCCCTGGGGTTACAAAACAGGAAACTGTTACCAAAATTTAAAAAAATCCGCACCATTTTGAAATTATTTGTTAATTGACCGATTTGGTTCAAAATCGATATTTAGTGCTCCCTGGGATCACAAAACAGGAAACTGATACCAAAGTTTTAAAAAATCAGCGCGATTTTGAAATTCTTTGTTATTGACCGATATCGTTCAAAATCGATATTTAGGGCTCCCTGGGATCACAAAACAGGAAACTGATACCAAAGTTTTAAAAAATCAGCGCCAATCTGAAATTCTTTGTTAATTGACCGATTTCGTTCAAAATCGATATTAGGGCTCCCTGGGATTACAAAACAGGAAAGTGATACTAAAGTTTTAAAAAATCAGCGCCATTTTTAAAATCTTTCTACTTAAAGGTGAATTGTGTATCTAAGTAAATAAATTCGGTGTAATACAATAAAGACGTCAAGTCTGTACTATTTAGTACTAACGTCTAACCACATCTCGTGAGCTGCTTTAGCAGCTCGCGCACAGAGCGAAACACTAGTTAATATATATATAGCTGCTCGTGCTGATTGACTGATTGATCACCTCTCCTGGACAATTTTGTATGAACTTTTTTTTTTTCACTTATCGTTTCGTATAGAAAACAAAAATTCATCCGGAGGAAAAATACGGAGAGAGCTGATGATTGAGGATTTCGAAGACGGATGAAGAGCACCAGCCAGGTTATCGAAGATAGGTGGGGGGTGCTCGACCAAATGTCACTCGAAACTTCATCCAATTGACAGTTAGCTGAAAAAAAATTCAAAATGGCGGATTTAAGATGGCCGCCATACAAATTTCGACGGTGTCTATCTCGGAGAGTATAAAAGATGGAAGAGTGGTTTCTTGGCAAAAGATGATCAGGACGTGAGGGTCTACTTGATGAACAGGAAAAAAATTCAAGATGGCGGAATTTATTTTTCCATAGAAAAGGGTATTGAAGATAGGTGGGGGGTGCTCGACCAAATGTCACTCGAAACTTCATCCAATTGACAGTGAGCTGAAAAAAATTTCAAAATGGCGGATTTAAGATGGCCGCCATACAAATTTCGTCGGTGTCTATCTCGGAGAGTATAAAAGATGGAATAGTGGTTTCTTGGAAAAAGATGATCAGGACATGAAGGTCTACTTGATGAACAGGAAAACAATTCAAGATGGCGGAATTTATTTTTCCATAGAAAATGTATGGCGAATATTGAAGAGGCTACAAGTGTAGAACTATGCAAGACTACGGTTCCTTTTCAAGATTTGTTTTTGTGGAAGAAATCTCATTTTGACGAATGGTTCGGAGAAAAAAATATGGAGAGAGATGATGATCGAAGGTTCGGATGATGGGTGAGGAGCACGGTCAGAGTATAAAAGATAGGTACCTACTTAGGAGCTGCTCAAACAAAAAGGGAGGGGCGGGGGGTTGGTGGTCTTTGTTTTATGTTTTTCCTTTATGAGAATTTTCTTTTACGTCGGACGCTTGGCGTGCTGGCGCTTCCACTGTGCTCTGCACTAGCATAGCAGTGTGTTGTTCAGATCAGAACACGTAGACAGTAAACCAGCTGCCCGATTATGTAAGAATTGTCGATCTAATCGTAAAAGTTCGGCGTCAAAGTAAAATAAACCATAACAGCATTGAATTAGAGCTCAATTTCGTGTTTCGAAATTGAGCTCTAATTTAATGCTGTTGTGGTTTATTTTACTTTGACGCCGAACTTTGACGATTTGATCGGCCATTCTTACATAATCGGGCGGCAGGATAGTAGGACAGCGAGTAAGTAGACAGTGGACCACGCGGTCCATTACGCGGTCCGCTTTAGCGGGCCGCGCAGCCACGCGCCCTACTAGTTTATATATATATAGCTGCTCGTGCTGACTGACTGACTCATTGATCACCTCTCCTATAAAATTTTGTATGAAAAATTTTTTTTTTACTCATCGTTTCGTATAGAAGGCAAAAATTCATTCGGAGGAAAAATACGGAGAGAGCTGATGATTGAGGATTTCGAAGACGGATGAAGAGCACCAGCCAGGGTATCGAAGATAGGTGGGGGGTGCTCGACCAAATGTCACTCGAAACTTCATCCAATTGACAGTGAGCTAAAAAAAAATTCAAAATGGCGGATTTAAGATGGCCGCCATACAAATTTCGTCGGTGTCTATCTCGGAGAGTATAAAAGATGGAAGAGTGGTTTCTTGGCAAAAGATGATCAGGACATGAAGGTCTACTTGATGAACAGGAAAAAAATTCAAGATGGCGGAATTTATTTTTCCATAGAAAAGGGTATTGAAGATAGGTGGGGAGTGCTCGACCAAATGTCACTCGAAACTTCATCCAATTGACAGTGAGTGAAAAAAAAATTCAAAATGGCGGATTTAAGATGGCCGCCATACAAATTTCGTCGGTGTCTATCTCGGAGAGTATCAGAGATGGAAGAGTGGGTTTTTGGCAAAAGATGATCAGGACATGAAGGTCTACTTGATGAACAGGAAAAAAATTCAAGATGGCGGAATTTATTTTTCCATAGAAAATGTATGGCGAATATTGAAGAGGCTACGCCTACAAGTGTAGAACTATGCAAGACTACGGTTCCTTTTCAAGATTTGTTTTTATGGAAGAATTCTCATTTTGACGAATGGTTCGGAGAAAAAATATGGAGAGAGATGTTGATCGAAGGTTCGGATGATGGGTGAGGAGCACGGTCAGGGTATTAAAGATAGGTACCTACTTAGGGGCTGCTCAAACAAAAAGGGAGGGGCGGGGGGTTAGTGGTCTTTGTTTTATGTTTTTCCTTTATGAGAATTTACTTTTACGTCGGACGTTTGGCGTGCTGGCACTTCCACTGTGCTCTGCACTAGCATAGCAGTGTGTTGTTCAGATCAGAACACGTAGACAGTAAACCATCTGCCCGATTATGTAAGAATTGTCGATAAAATCGTAAAAGTTCGGCGTCAAAGTAAAATAAACCATAACAGCATTGAATTAGAGCTCAATTTCGTGTTATATATATAGCTGCTCGTGCTGACTGACTCATTGATCACCTCTCCTGTAAAATTTTGTATGAACATTTTTTTTTTCACTCATCGTTTCGTATAGAAGACAAAAATTCATTAAGAGGAAAAATACAGAGAAAGCTGATGATTGAGGATTTCGAAGACGGATGAAGAGCACCAGCCAGGGTATCGAAGATAGGTGGGGGGTGCTCGACCAAATGTCACTCGAAACTTCATCCAATTGACAGTGAGCGGAAAAAAAATTCAAAATGGCGGATTTAAGATGGCCGCCATACAAATTTCGTCAGTGTCTATCTCGGAGAGTATAAAAGATGGAAGAGTGGTTTCTTGGCAAAAGATGATCAGGACATGAGGGTCTACTTGATGAACAGGAAAAAAATTCAAGATGGCGGAATTTATTTTTCCATAGAAAAGGGTATTGAAGATAGGTGGGGAGTGCTCGACCAAATGTCACTCGAAACTTCATCCAATTGACAGTGAGCGGAAAAAAAAATCAAAATGGCGGATTTAAGATGGTCGCCATACAAATTTCGTCGGTGTCTATCTCGGAGAGTATCAGAGATGGAAGAGTGGTTTCTTGGCAAAAGATGATCAGGACATGAAAGTCTATTTGATGAACAGGAATAAAATTCAAGATGGCGGAATTTATTTTTTCATAGAAAAACTATGCAAGATTACGGTTTCTTTTCAAGATTTGTTTTTATGGAAGAAATCTCATTTTGACGAATGGTTCGGAGAAAAAAATATGGAGAGAGATGATGATCGAAGGTTCGGATGATGGGTGAGGAGCACGGTCAGGGTATTATAGATAGGTACCTACTTAGGGGCTGCTCAAACAAAAAGGGAGGGGCGGGGGTTGGTGGTCTTTGTTTTATGTTTTTCCTTTGTGAGAATTTTCTTTTACGTCGGACGCTTGGAGTGCTGGCGCTTCCACTGTGCTCACTAGCATAGCAGTGTGTTGTTCAGATCAGAACACGTAGACAGTAAACCAGCTGCCCGATTATGTAAGAATTGTCGATCAAATCGTAAAAGTTCGGCGTCAAAGTAAAATAAACCATAACAGCATTGAATTAGAGCTCAATTTCGTGTTTCGAAATTAAGCTCTAATTTAATGCTGTTATGGTTTATTTTACTTTGACGCCGAACTTTGACGATTTGATCGGCCATTCTTACATATTCGGGGGGCAGGATAGTAGGACAGCGAGTAAGTAGACAGTGGACCACGCGCCCCTATACGCGGTCCGCTTTAGCGGGCCGTGCAGCCACGCGCCATACTAGTTAATATATATATAGCTGCTCGTGCTGACTGACTGACTGATTGATCACCTCTCCTGTAAAATTTTGTATGAAAAATTTTTTTTTCACTCATCGTTTCGTATAAAAGACAAAAATTCATTCGGAGGAAAAATACGGAGAGAGCTGATGATTGAGGATTTCGAAGACGGATGAAGAGCACCAGCCAGGGTATCGAAGATAGGTGGGGGATGCTCGACCAAATGTCACTCGAAACTTCATCCGATTGACAGTGAGCTGAAAAAAATTTCAAAATGGCGGATTTAAGATGGCCGCCATACAAATTTCGACGGTGTCTATCTCGGAGAGTATAAAAGATGGAAGAGTGGTTTCTTGGCAAAAGATGATCAGGACATGAGGGTCTACTTGATGAACAGGAAAAAAATTCAAGATGGCGGAATTTATTTTTCCATAGAAAAGGGTATTGAAGATAGGTGGGGGGTGCTCGAACAAATGTCACTCGAAACTTCATTCAATTGACAGTGAGCTGAAAAAAATTTCAAAATGGCGGATTTAAGATGGCCGCCATACAAATTTCGTCAGTGTCTATCTCGGAGAGTATAAAAGATGGAAGAGTGGTTTTTTGGCAAAAGATGATCAGAACATGAAGGTCTACTTGATGAACAGGAAAAAAAATTCAAGATGGCGGAATTTATTTTCCATAGAAAATGTATGCCTGTAAAGCCTGAAGAGGCTACAAGTGTAGAACTATGCAAGACTACGGTTCCTTTTCAAGATTTGTTTTTATGGAAAAAATCTCATTTTGACGAATGGTTTGGAGAAAAAAATATGGAGAGAGATGATGATCGAAGGTTCGGATGATGGGTGAGGAGCACGGTCAGGGTATTAAAGATAGGTACCTACTTAGGGGCTGCTCAAACAAAAAGGGAGGGGCGGGGGGTTGGTGGTCTTTGTTTTATGTTTTTTCCTTTATGAGAATTTTCTTTTACGTCGGACGCTTGGCGTGCTGGCGCTTCCACTGTGCTCACTAGCATAGCAGTGTGTTGTTCAGATCAGAACACGTAGACAGTAAACCAGCTGCCCGATTATGTAAGAATTGTCGATCAAATCGTAAAAGTTCGGCGTCAAAGTAAAAGAAACCATAACAGCATTGAATTAGAGCTCAATTTCGTGTTTCGAAATTGAGCTCTAATTTAATGCTGTTATGGTTTATTTTACTTTGACGCCGAACTTTGACAATTTGATCGGCCATTCTTACATAATCGGGGGGCAGGATAGTAGGACAGCGAGTAAGTAGACAGCGGACCACGCGGTCCACTACGCGGTCCGCTGCAGCGGGCCGCGCACCCACGCGCCATACTAGTCTTATATAAAGGTCTTGGCCCCTTTCTTGAAACACGATGGTTAATAGTAATAATGCCTTTTATCGCCTTAATAAAAACCTTAACTCTCAGTCGTCAGTGGTAATAACAGGTGCACGGAAGAAAAGTAGAAGACCCACAATAAAATAACTGGTAGCTCATTCAGCTATTTAGTTACTGAATTGTTTCAACGGTTAATAGCATCGAATGATTTCATGTGTGCTCTATTTACCACAGCTATGTCGCCGGACCAACATCAAAGGACAGTGCTGCGCCTATTCAGTAACGACAAAAAAAGAAAAAAATAACTAGTATTTTTTAATAGTATCTATACGTTACCAGCTAAAGCCTGTAACTTCGTTCGCTTGGAGAACTTACGAGTTATAATAAATTGAGTTGTAATTAAAAGTAAGTCTCAGGTTGCAAGCTGTTAAAACAGACTGGCAAGCAAGCACACTTAGTTTTCTTCTAGACTGAGCTGAGTAAATATAAGAAATATCAATAATTATGTTATTTACTTATGAAAATAAACGCAAGGATTTGGCGTTTCTTTTTGTTAGTCCATTTATATCAATCATAGAGTATTAGTTAATTATAAAAGTGACTGAATAAATAAAAACCGGCCAAGTGCGAGTCGGACTCGCGCACCGAGGGTTCCGTACAAACCTGTAGTAAGTTTTACGATTTATGACGTATTAAAAACAAGACGAAATGAACCGCAAAACTAACTTTGTTTGTAGGTAGAGGTTTATTGTTAATATCAAAAAATTACGTTTGTTGTATGGGAGCCCCCCTTTAATATTTACTTTATTGATATTTAATTATTTATTTTGAAAGGTAATATACAAGTTAATATTCTGTGAAAATTTGAACCGTCTACCTGTTACCGTTTTTAATATTGAGCAAAAAAATACGAAAAAAACACGTTTATTGTATGGGGACCCCCTTAATATATATATTTTTTTAATTTTT
This sequence comes from Erebia ligea, assembly GCA_917051295.2. Lineage (NCBI taxonomy): Eukaryota > Metazoa > Arthropoda > Insecta > Lepidoptera > Nymphalidae > Erebia > Erebia ligea. The sequence goes on from OU785225.1 coordinate 8,542,223, forward strand.
AGTATTTGTTGTTATAGCGGCAACGGAAATACATCATTTGTGAAAATTTCAGCTTTCTAGCTATCACGGTTTATGAGATACAGCCTGGAGACAGACAGACAGACAGACAGACAGACAGACAGACAGACAGACAGACAGACAGACAGACAGACAGACAGACAGACAGACAGACAGACAGACAGACAGACAGACAGACAGACAGACAGCGGAGTCTTAGTAATAGGGTCCCGTTTTTACCCTTTGGGTACGGAACCCTAAAAAAACGCGGTAACAACTGATCACGCAACGCAAATGCTTAAATATAGAGGACATTAGAAACGTAAGGAAAACACATATGATTCGAATATTGATTTGGTGTTTCTTTTTGTAAGTCTATTTATTAATCATGAAATGTTAGTTAATTACAAAAGTGACTGAATAAATTATAGCGCGGAAACAACAGATCACGCAACGCAAATCTATACTTATAATAAAACTGTAACAGGTCCAATTCTGTACATTGAAGATATTTTGAAAATTTTTTTTGGAGGGCACTCATTATTCGATACTGAAGCCAAATCTGTAATTTTTTTCATTTTTGTCTGTCTGTCTGTCTGTCTGTCTGTCTGTCTGTATCTTGGCCGCGCATCACGCCGAAACTACTGAATGAATTCAAACGAAACTTGGCACGATTTGAGCCCATACTACGAGGTAGGACATAGGATACTTTTTATCCCGAAATTCTACCCCCGAAGGGGTGAAATAGGGGTTGAAAGTTTGTATGAAAGTCCTTAATTTCTCAAGTTATAGCCATGAAACTTGACATATGAGCTGCGGGTTGAAAATGGAGACACACGTGTTTCACAGTTTTTGAAAATTCGACCCCCAAAAGGGTGAAATAGGGGATGAAAGTTAGTATGAAAGTCCTTCGTTTCTCAAGATGTTTTACAAGTTATATCAAGGAAACTTTTTATTTTGGCTTACGGTAAAAAATAAAGAAGTATGTGTGTCACAGTTTTTCAAAATTCCACCCCAAAGAGGGTGAAATAGGAGGTGAAAGTTTGTATGAAAGTCCGTCATTTCTCAAGTTATATCGATTAAACTTGGTATACAAGCTACCGGTTAAAAATTAAGAAATAAGTGTTTCACAGTTTTTGTAAATTTTACCCCCGAAGGGGTGAAATAGGGGTTGAAAGTTTGTATAAAAGTCCTTCATTTCTCAAGTTATAGCCATGAAACTTGGTATATGAGCTGCGGGTTAAAAATGAAGACATACGTGTTTCACAGTTTTTCAAAATTTCACCCTCAAAGGGGTGAAATAGGGGTTGAAAGTTTGTATGAAAGTCCTTTATTTCTCAAGTTATATCAATGAAACTTGGTATACAAGCTACCGGTTAAAAATAAAGAAATACGTGTTTCACAGTTTTCGTAAATTTTACCCCCGAAGGGGTGAAATAGGGGTTGAAAGTTTGTATAAAAGTCCTTCATTTCTCAAGTTATATCCATGAAACTTGGTATATGAGCTGCGGGTTAAAAATGAAAACATACGTGTTTCACAGTTTTTCAAAATTCCACCCCAAAGGGGTGAAATAGGGGTTGAAAGTTTGTATAAAAGTCCGTCATTTCTCAAGTTATTTCGATGAAACTTGGTATATCCACGCGGACGAAGTCGCGGGCATCAGCTAGTGCTTAAATATAGGGCATTAGTCTAACCTAGTTATTTTCATTGAAAATGACGAAAATCGACTGAGAACTCCAAACATGAACAGCTATACATAACTATAGACTTTGAAAGAGCGAAGTAATATCGCAAATAATTGATAATAACGTAAAACTTCAACTAAAATAGACATGTTCAAAACCTGAACTCCTCGTTACGGAACAATAACGTTGAACATACCCTGTTCATAATCTAATGCTACTTAGATAAATCTTGAGTTTATCAAGGTTTATTTAATTAGCATTACATTATGCTGCGTGCCTGCTCAAATGAAAATTAATGTGGTTAACATTACTAACTTCTGTTTAAAGTAAACAGGAGCTGTCGATGTCATCCCATTAGAGTACGGGGTATTACTGAACCTCATTACATGGAGTTGACGAGCATTTAGCTCGGAGTCAACGTCACAAGGCCCAGAACTAATCACCGTCAACCGCCGAAGGGCAACGTCCGGGATTCCACTGATGAAAGTAAATTGCCTCCGCTGAAAATCGTGGTCTATTTGGAAAATGAGCACCTAATGGCGAAACATGTAACGTAACTGCATGACCATTAGCAGTTAATATTAGGATATATGTAATGAACTAGGTAGAACGTTTTAGTTTCCGTCCTGTTATCGGAATACGATGAAATATTACCCATCCTACCTATACGATATATTGTTGCGTTATATACATTTAGTTGCCATGAATAACCTACTCACGAATCCATGTGCCATATCTAACTATGTGGTGCGCGATACCGTGGCTATGTTTCACATACTCATCTGAAATTGGATCGCTTCGTTTTCATTTCTAAGCTTGAATTAGCTCAGGGGATCAATTATGTAAGTGATGCAAAATAATCGCGATTGCTAGTTGGATTCTTACACATTCAACCTAGAAAGGCTGTCTATAGAAACAACATAGAAAAGGAGCTGCCAAAGTAAATACCACGCAAAGGTAAGTAATTAATCATTATGGTGTTTATCCCATGCCCTTATCAAGATTCTCCTGGGTTGTGGCTATGTCCGCTATGCTAGCCATGTGGTGATTCGCAGACTTCACACATCTTTGAGAACATTATGAAGAACTCTCGGGCATGCAGGTTTCCTCACAATATTTTCCTTCACCGTCAGAGAAACCCCGTTATCTATACTAATATTATAAATGCGAAAGTTTGGATGGAGGTATGGATGGATGGATGGATGTTTATTACTCAATAACGCCATAACGGCTAAACGGATCTGGATGAAATTGGGCACAGAGATAGATTATAGTTTGAAATAACAAATAAGGTACTTATACTGGAAAATTAAAGAGTTCCCGCGGGAACCAATAAATCTCATTTCGCGCGGACAAAGTCGCCGGCATCAGCAAGTCAGGTAGTGTTATAGTAAAAATATAAATTATATATTGTTTAAAAAGCACATAACTCCGTCCAAAGTCCGTGTCCCTAGATCGAACCCGAGTGGGAGGCCAACGCGGCCATTCAAACCAGGCTATCGCCGTTGTGATGATTGTGTTATATCCACCATAAAATAAAATCACATTAATTATACGCTCTGTTTAAAGAGATACGCATCGATGGGCGGACGAGGGCAACAAAACGGGTTAAACCCTTCTAGCATGTGTTTGTTCAGGTCCTGTGTTGCAAACATCAAAATTTTACTGTGTATTTCTATTGATAAATTGACATCTATCTCATGACACAGTGTCCGTGCGAAAACTCAGAGCGGAACGACGTTTTCGTGTTTTTGTCCTTTTTTGAGTTCCAGGCTTCAGGATGGTCAATGAGGCATACGTCAGAAGCCACGTACTGGGGGTGGAACCACGTCCAGACTTTGTCCCACTGGTGGGGTAAAGTCTATGAACCCGTATTTTCAACATACTGGACCCACCGACCTAGAGTTTGTAAGATGTATCATGTCGAAAAAGTGGACGAATTTGACCAGCAGTGGGCGCATAATATACCTACACTTATAGATAAACGCTAAGGCGCGAAGGCTAAACGTTAAAATGTAGAGGTGCAAACATAATATAGGATGGTAGCCAGGTATTTCCAATATGCGTCCTAGGATTACAAGTAAAACACTTATAGATCTGAATTCAAAAAGCTTAAGGGTAAAATCATTGCCGTGTAAGCAGGGCTAAACGTTAAAATGTAGAGGTACAAACATAATATAGGATGGTAGCCAGGTATTTTCAATATGCGTCCTAGGATTACAAGTAAACGTAATTAATGGCAAATTTACGAGCAGTGAACAGCGTGACATGAACCTTATTATTAAACAGACAGACAGTAACGACAAATTAGAACTAAGAGGATAATGACACATAATAGATGTACCTACAAAGGGAATACCATATCTACTAACGTGAAAGCACTTTGGATTAAGGTTCAATATTTAAGGCTATAGGAACAGAAAACTGATACCCTAGCGTACATTGTCAAGTGAATTAACGTAATATGATATTATTATAATATGGTGATAGCCTAGTGGTTAAGACACCCAACCTCCTGTACCGGATCGTGGGTCGATCCCCGGGTACGCACCTCCAACTTTTTGAAGTTATGTGCGTTTTAAGAAAATAAATAGATATCACATGCTTCAAACGGTGAAGGGAAACATCGTGAGGAAACCTGCACGCCTTGGAGTTCTTCATAATGTTTTCGAAGTTGTGTAAACACTGCCGATCAGCCCTTGGCCAGCGTGGTGGACTATGGCCAAACCATTCTCATTCCGAGAGGAGACTCGTGCTCATGACCTATACATAACTCCGGGACTCCGGTATGATTTTGGACCATCATGCACGAAACGGCTTAAACTGATTTAGTTAAGTTTTGTGATACTTAACTAAATCACTTAACTTTTGCACTTTTGGAGCAGTTTATTCCCAGATGGATATAAAAAGGATATGGAAATATTTACAGAAAATTTAACTTACACAATTAAAGTCAGTTGTGTACGCAGACTACGCATATTATGGTCAACGTTAAATTTGACCTCCAAAAACGCCACAATGGGTTGCAAACGTCATGGTTCTTCCACTTTTTACAAAAAATATAGGTACAAGCATTTTACGTAACTAAACGTGACCGATACACGTGTTCAATTAATTGTTTTTATAGCTATCCTTTTCATGTTGAGGGGTTGACATACGCTCATCAAAAAGTGACAGCATCAACAAATTTAACTAAGGGTATGTTCCGAAATACACTGCGAGCACTGCAAGGTGTGACGTCAATTTAGTACACTGCGAAGCCGTTCCTTTATAGTTACTGCTTAAAACGGAACGCAGTCAGCACTGAGCTGTGGCACTGAGAGCACCTTACCTCGAAAACGCCAGTGCTCACAGTACAAAGATGGCGTCGATTAATGACGTCATATATTTTCTAGGATACTGCGGCAGTTTACCGTCAGTCATAACGGAACGAATTTCTCCACAGTGAAGAGCACTGAACAGTGCTCGCAGTATACCTATTTCGGAACACACCCTAAATCAGTTTAGGTAGAGTTGTGAAAGTCGGCCTAAGCATACTAAATTGTGCCAGTCACGTTACCGGCTTTTCGTTGGGCAACTTTACTACTTACTACAAGTACTTTACTATAGCGATAAGTTTCTGTGGAGTGTGGTGCAAATTACTCTTGACTTTGTGCAAATTGACCAAAAGCTATAGTAAGCAGAGGCCCTAGATAATTTGCTAGTTAAAAACCGTTACAAAAGCACATTGAATAAGAAAGTTAAGTCAAATTTTCTGGTTCTATATTTGTACGTTTGCCTTACATCAAATACGTTTGGATTTTGAATGTAGGTACTCTAATAAACTTCTTAATTTATTGGGAAAAGTCCTCTTTAAGACCTGCCTGCTTCGACATTAAATAAGCTATAAATTATGTCTGCAAAGTCCTAATAGGATTTGACAAAGATGGCATGAAAGTGTCGATTTCAAATCCTTAGGGAAAATTACACTGAAATTCGGTTGACGTAAGTACTTTTTGAATTTTAGGTAGATCATAATATATTATTTACTCGTATCGAGTAAATAATATATTATGATCTACATTGAATAATTAAATGCTTAATAAGACTTTTTTTTTAAAATCAGTAAAATGTTTAAAAACAACGTTGTACCCTATCACAATAGTAGTAATGAGTAATAACATTGGATGAAACAAGTAATAACTTACTCAAAGTCTCAGGAAAATAGTATAAAATTTTCACATTGTATGTAAAGATAACTTAATCTCATAATAATATTATACCAATTGAATTTTATTTCTTGCACAGCGACGCTTAAGTGCTCGTAGAGGAGTTTTCGTGGCATGCATATAAAAGTAGTTAGGAGTCATAAGAGTTAAACTTATGTATATGTATTATATAGTAAGTACGTTTATTATATAGATGTTATATATAGTATTATTATGTAGTGTGACCTAGATACGACAGAGTATCTTATCAGATGATTGAGCAGTTAGTAGTGTATCTTATTCGAAAGCCCCATCGAAATAAGATCGCCGATTTAATTTCGAACGCAATGGCGCAATTGTGAGCGTTGGGCCTTAAAAGTGACAACCCTGGGCTCGATTCCCGACCTAATGCACCTGCAAAAGCTTAGTTTGAGAAAGCATGAAAAAATATTAATGTGGTAGGTAATAATAAGCTATCTTTATTAACTACCACACCTTTAAACTAACTAACTACTTGAGTATCTTCCAAAACTCGTACTTACTAAACAAAAAATTTTGTACTGTAGTATCAGATGCAAGGTCATTTCAAATGAAACTTCGTTTTGTGTTTTTGTTAAAATATGTAAAGAGGTACTCTAACACACCTTCACACGTGCTTTTGAATCATCAAGTGAATCCATACTAATTTATACTAATTTTATACTAATATTATAAATGGATTTGGATGGATGGATGGATGGATGTGTGGATGTTTGTCAATAACGCCGGAACGGCCGAATGGATCTAGATGAAATTTGGCACAGACATAGGTTATTGTCTGGAAAAACACAATAGGCTAGTTTTTATCCGGGAAAATTAAAGAGTTCCCGCGGGATCCAAAAACCTCATTCCACGCTGACGAAGCCGCGGGCATCATCTAGTAAACTATATTTTCTTAAAGTTAAACCATTTATTTATTTGTCTATTACTAAAGCTAACATAGAGATTTTGAGACACTTTCGCATTTATAATATACTAGCTGATGCCCGCGACTCCGTCCGCGTGGTTAAAGTTTTTTGATTCCCGCGGGAACTCCTTAATTTTCCGGGACCCCACTGTATTCAAATTAGCTTTACTCTTAACAATGTTAAATAGTTAGTTCTACAATTTTAAACGGCTGATGAGTAGTATGCGTAAAACATTTCTGTTTCAATCATTAAAAGGTATTACATAAATGTTTGCCTTACCTTCATATTATGTTTAGCTAAGGCAACCGGGCTCCAATTACCACTAATTATCCCTAAACTCACATAAGTAAATCCCTTACCATAATATATACATAAGCTAGGTTTTCTCTTTCCTATTTCGGTCGGTGTGCGTGGAATACTCTACGGACTCTACGGCTCTGTATTCCAATCACTTATAATTTTGGGCACTTTCCAGTACTAATTAATTAGCGGACCCCTCTGGCGAAGCTATGCGGCTAGTCACATCATACGAGACGTCACAAGCACAGAATAGGTAATTGTCACAAGTTCAGTTCGCTAGTCCAGCATCGAAGTTTTAAAATTTGAATACAAGTTTTATCATTAAATTATCCTACTTCATACTAATATTATAAATGTGAAAGGGTGCTTGTTCGTTTGTCCTTCAATCACGTCGCTACAGAGCATCGGACGACGTAATTTTTTGCCATAGTATATACATATTATATTGGTATAGTTGAGGACATGGAGAGGCTACTTTTTGTTTCGGAAAATCAAGGACTTTCCGCGGAAATTAAAACCCTTACTCCACGCGAATGAAGGCACGGCATCAGCTAGTGTTTCAATAAAACGGAGGTATAGATAGCCTAGCTAGATTTTTCTCATACATCCCACCTGAATAATTATTGCGCATAAATTTTATTTATTCCTTTTGTCTAAGGGCAATAAAACGCGGAGAAATTGCATTTGTCTAGATTCAGTGGTTCGAGCTAGGGTTCGAGCAGAGACGTCAGTCAGTCTGCAGTTTCTTGTTTTACATTTTACTAGACGACGCCCATGTTTTTTGATTCCCGCGGAACTCTTTTTTTCCCGGGGTAAAAGAGCAGTCTTCCCCGGAATGCAACCTACCTCTCATCCGCGTGGATTGAGATTTTTTGGTTCCCGCGGACACTCTTTAATTTCCCGGGATAAAAAGTAGTCTATGTCATATTCCAGACTATAATAATTAGTCTATCTCTGTGCCAATTTTCATTCTGATCCGTTCAGCCCAGTTCCGTTCTGGCGTGATTTAGTAACATATCACATCGATCGATTTATAATATTAGTATAGATGAGAACCTATTTCCTGACATACCTGCGCAAATAGTAGGTAATACTGGACCCACTTCTGTCATAGGACTTTCTAACATTGTTAATTTCCAAAACAAATAACCCTTTGATATTTGCTCCGCACACGGTATGTTGATAGATCAATAACCGTTACACACGTTACAGGCGTGTCGTGTCTTTATGAATAATTTAAAATTCAACGGGCATAGCTCCATTCGTAATACCCACTATATTTAGTTCAATGACCGCGCGACAGTAGATATAATCGATATAGTTAGTTTACAGCTATATTGTAATTGTACAATCTACTCAAAGAAATACCTACTGTCGTTCGTATTTAATTACAATTTCCAAGATCATTCCACAAATACCATTCGACTCAAAGTAAAGTACGATCTTCACCCTGAGGTAAAGTACCTACCTCTACGATAACATGCTCTCCAAAGTACGAAAAATTTAAAAGGCCAAATTCTATTGGAACCTTCAAAGTTATGGGTTCAGCGTCAGGAGTCAAAATTATAGTCTGTTATGGACTTTGCTCAAAAATTAAAGCAGTTACGTCTAGGCTTCATATCATTTGGATAACTCAGGGCTACTGAAGATGTGTCTAATATCTAGAAGTGATATTGAAATTAAAACACATGTCTTTAAATACGCCACCAGCGGAAAAAAGATGTACTAATAAACATCTCAAATCATTATTTAAGAGGATCAATCAGACTCCTGAAAAGCTGTATTGACCCTTAGTTTTATATCTCTGCGAGGTTTGAATTTTAGTCGAGGCATTCAAGATGTGGATAAGTTAATCGAAAGACTCTCCCCATATTTTAACCCAGGTATAGGTGTCAATATGGAGTTAAGCCAAAATCATGATGCTTAGCCATGAAACAATATAGTGGACAACAGTTGAAACAGTCAGAGATCTCTTCTGCTAAACCATGAATAAAGAGAGGTTTAAATAATAGAGATGCACAATGCGAAGAAGAAGAAGACAATAACTGAATACCAATCAAAAAAACTATGCCACTCCATACCCTCATTTCTGTGCAGCATTTCCAATTTATGTCAATGCAGCTCGTCCCTGCTATTTATGCACCTCGCCGCTATGAGAGTTTTACATGCTTAGTCAAGACCACCTGACTTATCTCTTGTATCTTAAAAGGCTGATTCAAGTATGCACTTTAATTTTACATGTATAATGTGAATTTTGTTAGTGAAATTTGTGTGCAAAATGTTATGCATGCTTGTTTATGTATTTTAGCCGTTTGGCAAACGTATGCGCGCGAGTTGAATGAAAAGCTTATGTATGTGTCCATACATAAGCTCTGCATGCAACTCGCAAAATGATTTTCTGACACAATCGTATTATCTATTAAGTGTTTCTAATAGGAAGAAGTAGTTCGTAGCATGATAAAATATAAACTTTCAATATTAACAACAAGCACGAATTCAGATTTCGAGATAAACTAGACCATTTTCGTTTTTCTTTGATATTGAATTGTTCCTATACATTCTTATTTATGAAAACTACAAAATAGAGTTCCTTGATGGGGGGTCAAGTGATTTATTACATAATTAGTTTCCTCGTAGGATGTTAGGTTGGTAATTGGCATCTCAGGGCAGTTCGGAGCTGTGCCATTTTATTTTTTAATTAGTTCCGGTTTCACGCTCTGAATAACGTTACGCATTTTAGGCGTAGCGATAGACGTAGCGTTTTTTTAATCATCCCTTTTTTTAAATCCACTACAATTTTAGCCCTTGACTGCGATCTCACCTGATGGTAAGTGACGATGCAGTCTAAGATGGTAGCGGGCTAACCTGTTAGGGGCATGGCAGTTATATTAAACCCATATCCCTAGTTGGTTTCTTCACGGCATCGTACTGGAACGCTAAATCGCTTGGCGGCACGTCTTTGCCGGTAAGGTGGTAACTAACCACGGCCGAAGCCTCCCACCAGGCCAGACCAGGGAAAATTCAGAAATTATAAATTCTCAAATTGACCCTGCCGGATATCGATCCCGGGACCTCCGCACGTTAAGACAACAGCGCTCAACACTGCGCCACGGAGGTCGTCCTATTTCAAAGGAAACTACTTTTTGTGCGTAAAGATGTTTAATTTTAAGTGCAAAGCTTTATTATCTACATTTCTTCTTAGTCATTTGAAGTGAACTTCCTCTAGACTAGGCTAAAAGGGCTGCATGGCTTTCAGCTCTAAATTATATGAATGATAATAATTACCTACCTATTATATAAATTACTAGCTGATGCCCGCGACTTCATCCGCGTGGGTTGAGGTTTTTTGGTTCCCGCGGGAACTTTTTATTTTTATCCGATGTGTTATTCCAGACTATAATCTATCTCTGTGTTTAATCTCATCCAGATCCGTCCAGCCGTTCTGGTGTGATTGAGTAACAAACATCCATCTATCCATCCAAACTTTCGCATTTATAATATTACTAGCTGATGCCCGCGACTTCGTCCGCGTGGATTGAGGTTTTTCGGTTCCCGCGGGAACTCTTTAATTTTCCGGGATAAAAAGTAGCCTATGTGCTATTCCAGACTATAATCTATCTCTGTGCCAAATTTCATCCAGATCCGTTCATCCGTTGGAGCGTGATTGAGTAACAAACATACATCCATACATCCATCCATCCAAACTTTCGCATTTATAATATTTATTTGACTAGACTAGATACTAGACTAGATGATGCCCGCGACTTCATCCGCGTGGATCAATGTTTTTGATTTCTAGGATTAAGAGTAGCCTATGTCCATCCCCGGGATACAATCTAACCCTGTTCAAAATGTCATCAAAATCAGTTGAAAAGATGAGCCATTAAAGCGTAGCAGACAGACAGACAAACACACTTACGCATTTATAATATTAGTATTGGTTCTTCATGATTACAATCTTCAGTTCAGTTTTTGATATCATAATGCATTATTTTCATTCCATTTCAACAAACATTTTATTTAATTTCATTGAGTTTTGATAGCGCAAGAAATTATTTTCTAACAGAATAAGATTGATTAATCATCAAATTCTGTGAAAGAGTTGAAGGCATGATACCTTATTTAAATCAGCTATTCGAATTATTATAATTATATCAGAGATACAACAAGCCACAGACAAAACGGCTATTCCGAGACAACAAAGGGCTTGGCGTTTGAATCCCTTTGAAATTGCTTGAGGGAATCTGTGCTTTAAAGTTTATTAATTTGGTACAGCGAGCAAATAGATTAATTGGATTGTATTTAAGGTGAAAAGGTGTTTGAGAACGATATGAAAAACTCTTGTGTATGCAGTTTTCCTAACGATCGTTTCCTTCATTGAGCAAGTGATATTCAATTGTTTAAAACTCCTACAACTCAAGAAAATTTAGAAGTGCGTAGACCCGAGGCTCGAACAGGAACACGTAACCAAGTTAGGCCATCATTGCTCTCCGTTAATTTATTTACAACACCAGTTAACACCTCAATTTTTACATGTAAAATTTTCATTTGTCTCACATTTCTATCTTTATACTTTTTCTTCGCTGTCCGGGTTAATCAAGAAAGAATCCATTCTTAACTTTCTCAGTTAGCAGTAGGGTGGATTAGTGTAGGTTGTTACCTTCGTTTGATTAAATTCAGTCGGAAAGCGTTACTACCTAATATGGTACAAAACGACAAAGTGCTCCTGTATGTGTTACTATTTATTCTATAGGGAAGCAGAAAATACATATCATAAAAGACAGTAAGTACCTTGCTAGTATTTTTGTGTAGACCACCTTAAGTAACATTTTGCATACCTAGGTAATAGGTATGCAAAATGTTACTTATATTGGGGTGAGACGCTTACGGTGCGATTTTAATCTGAGAAATCCCAAGATATTATCTATTTAATCACCTATCCGAAGGTGCCGATTTGTATCTACTTTTAAGTTGATCGTTTTCTCATAGTTTTCTGATTTCTCAAATAATAAACAAAAATGAACGACGTGATTAGTGCAACATTGCAAGTACCCACCCTCCCATTGAACATTAATTACCTATAAAGCAGGGAAAAGTCTGAGGGCGGGCGGTGCCAAGTGCTTTTTAATATTGTCTTTTTTCTGTCCTAAACGTATAAAGTAAGCTTCACATACCCTTATTTAAAGAACTATCACTGGTTAGCTTGTAGTTAGTTTGTTGTCCCTCGTGACATGCAAGGGATTTATAGAATTTTGTTAGATTAATTGAAGAACATTGAAGTAAGATGACAAACATTTTTGTACTAAATAACGTGATTGCTGTATTTTGAGTTGCAATTCACACTCGAGCTCACAACAAAGGGAATCAAGGGGCTATAACAACAAGACTTTAACCATTGGCTTTAACAAACATGACATGACCTATCAGATGTTCAGATGTAGAATAGCATCTTGCCTCAGGTCGGCTAGATGGAGGCCCTGTGATTCAATAATTTGGATTGCAAAACCACAGGTGGGCTTTACAATCATCGCTTAAAGCAGTATTGTTTTACTCTTGTTTCAGAATTATAATCCTTATTTCAGGGACGTAAAGGTACGTCATATAAAACGACCATTTTAAAATAATTGTCATAATTCGGCTTGGATACAAATCACAAATTTCTGTCCAATGAATAAAAATTAAACTAAGTACGATAACTTTTGTGTAACCTGAATTTGGAGCAACGCAATTTCGAATGAGGTGTAGCCACATCTTAACTTTTGGTTAAGGTTTTTTTAATAAACCTGGCAACCAATATAATACGTCATGTAAGCTTATTTTTTTAGGACTAAACTTTAGAAGTCAAATTTTTACATCACTCCAGATAATTCGCATTCACATTCCATCGTAAAAAGCCTTTTATGAGGCGCATGTTGAACTCGCAGTACAAAGAAAATCTACATAAGAAAGTGTTATATCATAACATTGACAGATATAACATAAAAGAACATTATTAACATGCATTTATTATGAAACTTCCGAGTTTATTACGCTTAGTAATAAATTACGTGAAAATTGAAATGTTTTACAATGCAGCATAACTACATCCGGAGATGAAAACCACTGATTTGTGGTCATTTAAATTATTATGTGCTTGATTTATGTTTCACTAACTAATTCTAGCGTTTATGGCTGGCTTTCAGGTTTATCAGAAATCCCGTGGGAACTATTTGTTTTTTCTGGGATAAAAAGTGTCTGTAGGTCTCACGGATACAAGCTTGAGGATAGGATATCTCAGGATTGATTGAGTGGTCGGACTGATAATCTGGAGGGGAAAAATTTAATTTAATTTCAGCCCGTCATTAAAATGTTTTGTATATTTACAATGCTTAACGCTTGGGTTGAAATTAATTAACGAAAGGTTTTTGGTTTTTAGTAAATAACACGCACCCGCCCACTTTAATTAGTAAACTGTCATATTACACTGTCGGTATATTAGTCGTAATTAAATATCTATAATATTTTGTTTTAGTTACTCTGGCAGCTTAATGCTGATTTCACTCGCCGGCTTGACAGAAAGGATTGTTAATGTTATTGATTTTCCTACAAAGCATTCCAGAGTTGAAACGCGATAATTAATGTTTGCAGCAATAAAAGCTCCACTAAAGATATAATTTCAATGAGTAGCAGTTTGTAATTTGTATTGTAATTATAAAACTGTAAATGAGTGATTCCGGTCCAAAATAGTACCTATTCTTTATGTCTGAAACTGTCACTAAAACTACGTAGAGGTTAAGTTATAAGTATCTAAGTAAGTAGCAATGAATCTAATAGGCAAATAGTGAAAGTAGAAAGTATGGACTATACTTTACAGTTGATAAAACTAAAAAAAACTAAACTCTAACAATAGTTATAAAAAATATAACAATAGAAAAGGCTCTGAGCCTTTGCAATTTTAATACCAGACAGAGGCCAACAGTGGCTGAATTATTTAGTCTGCGGCAAAACGTTACCGATGCAGTTTAAGTTCCTACAAACAACACGTCTATTGTCACCTATCTATTCAAGTCTACATTAAAGATCGACACTAATTCGGTTTGTTTTGGGCTAGTGCCAACTGCTTGTCAGGGCCGCTGCAAATGCTTTTAGCATCGGCAATCGGTAATTAGATAGTTTTTCGACACTGCCACACTTAACTTCTCATATTATAATAATTATCCGTAAGAAATAAATAATGCAAGCGACTCCGTGCGCGTGGATTTAACTCTTTAATTTTCCGGAATGAATTTATCTGTGTCAATCTCTACTCTCCAGGTCCTTACTCCTCCAGGTCCTTTCCAGGTCTCAGGCTATAACTTTGCAAAAAAATGACATTGAGATTGAAGGATGAGCCAACAAATAAATAAACATTGGCGTTCATAATAATCATACTAATATTATAAATGCGAAAGTGTGTTTGTTTGTTGGTTTGTTGGTTTATTGGTTTGTTGGTTTGTCCTTCAATCACGCTGCAACGGAGCAACGGATTGATGTGATTTTTTGCATGGGTATAGTTAAGGACCTGGAGAGTGACATAGGCTACTTTTTATCCCGGAAAATTGAGGAGTTCCCGTGGGAATTTAAAAAAACTTTTTACACGTGGACGAAGTTGCGGGCATCAGCTAGTATTAGATATTAATGGGAAATTGGAGGATATACATCGATTGTACGTTTCAATCACGTGCGAGCGCTAAATGAAGCGCATTGTCTTTAATTTTAATATCATACTAAAACTCAACAAGTGTCCATCGAAGTATTCGCTAAAACAAACACTTTAAGATCATGTGGCTAATTTTGTATAACACAATCTTTAAACTAAAATGACAGCTCTAAATCTAGTTCTGTCCCTATCCAGTATCCACCGGGAGTATAATGTTAGCAATATATTTAATGCTGTCATTTTAGTTTAGTTTATCGCTAAACTAAACTAAGTTGAACAAAACTAGGCCAATTTGAGAGTGCGCCTCCAAACACGGTCCTCCGCCTCTTCATCCACCTGCTTCGCGCCACCTTTAGGTCTTCTTTGATGCCCTGAAGATATGTATGTTATAAGATGGGTAGGTACCATGTTTTTGTCCTGTAATTTTAGAGTTTTCTCGTGGGAGAATTTTAGTCGTCAAAAGTAAAAACGTGATGAAGCATACAAAAATAGTTGATTCACGAAGCTGAGAGTATCGTATTTGCCGTGTCTCTTAATAAACGAACCTATGTTTATAAACTCGCTTGGCATAATATTCAGTTCGGAAATGCGAAATTATGAAATTGACATCAAAGACGTTAGAAAAAGATAAGTTCCCTTTGATTATTCAATTCACATTCAATAAGCAATTAGGTTACGGGTACTCATTCTATGTGTGATCACTGATCTGATGACTGAGAGTTCTAACGAATTTTAATTTTCCATGATTAATATAATAATTCAATGATTTTTCTTCTTATTTCTCACGGAAAAAATTGTACGTATCCAGGTGAAAATCAGTTGATATCGACTCTAGGAATAACAAAAATGTGATTAAAAACAATACAATCTTCAAAGCTATTTTGCCTCAGGTAGTTAAAAAATTTATATTCTCTTTTTTTTAAGATTTTAGTCAGATACAATATATATAGTTAGATATAGTTTGATGAACACATTACTTACTATCTCTCTTGCTACACACAGACATTTTTTTTTAGTGACATATTTATTTGAATGTCAAGCCCAAAATCAAAACACATCATGAAACGAAGATATCTGAAGGAAGTTACCTCTGCGCTATATAAAAAAAGATAGAGGTCGCAGGGTTATGCGTTTGTAAAGACGTATCGTAAAATTTTATTAACACATCGCTTCTAGTAGCTACGTGGTCTATTTTTGGCGGGTTTTCGTCAAGATCACGATCAAGTGGACGCACTGACACGGTATAACGAGCTTGCGACAGCTGTTCAGATCTCTAATGACATCTCTTGGCCACTTCCGTATCTTATTAACTCAACGCACTAGGTGGTTCAAGGACCGTTACTGGAAAAACATTACTATACAAGGTCCTATGTTAACCTTGATGTATCTTTAAAAACTTGTCTTTCAGCTACTCTTCAAAATTCAAATATTTTTATTCAAATAAGCTTTTACAAGTGCTTTTGAATCGTCAAGTAAATCTACCACTGGTTTGGAATGCTATTCCTACTGAGAAGAACCCACAAAAAACTCGTCGGCTGCTCTTTAAAAAGAATAACAATGATCAAAAAACTTTTTCATCCCACCATCTCGGAAAGAGTATTTTTACTCTTCGATATCTGAAGGTAAAAGCCGTTATTATCCTCTAGAGGACAAAGTAAATTGAATTTAGAACATCGTGTGCACGTTAGTAAATATCACTCGTCTATGAAGTTTGTGAATTCAAAACATCATTAAAACCTATTTACTTGTACCTCTATGGTGCCGAATTTCCATACAATCGTTTTTAATTTATTAAAAACTCACACTCGTAACCTTCTTGGTGTACTTTTTTAATTTGCTTTGCGCGCATCATTTTCTTTCACGTCATATTGTTTAAAATTAAAACCGATTAAAAACAAGAAAATTTAAAATAAGTGATAAACCTAAAATAAGTTATTCTAGTGACGAAGAAATTAACAGATCTTCGGTTGCTCGGTCATCAAAATTGAGCACGCGGTTAAAAAACAACTTTTCACTCTTGTATAACAAATAACTATTAATAGACCTTTGAAACTTGTGTAAAGGCAAGTCTAAAATTGTACGCATTGCCCTTTTTGTAATACAATTTTTTTATATCTGCCGCTATACGTCGCTACCATAGCCCGCTACGCTTTGTAAGATTTTGCAAAGCATAAGTACTACGAAAGTAAGCAAAATATTACATTTTTGCAATTTCGTCGAATCTGACAGCGTAAGCAGCAGAGCTAAGTTTGCATAATTCATTAGTAAATCAGTACTTAACTCTGGCTGCGAAGAATTCTCAGAGTAAAACGTGGCTGGATGAGTTAAACGTTTTGTCCAAAAGTTGCCTGTTGCAACGCCGAGTTTTTATGTTTGTCGCTTTGTAAAAATCAACGGTTTCGAAACGTATAGGTAGGTACGCTTGAGAAATTTAAACGGTTCTAATGTAAACTGTAGTAATTTAAAATTTAAATTTTAAAGGTTCTATACAATCTGAAGATATTCAATGTAATAAATAAATCATTCTTTTGAAAAACACATCTTTCAATTTAGTTCAGTCGTTTGAATTAATGATAGCATTTGTTCGTGAGAAAGGAATCGCTACAGAATTTGGTCTCCACTGCGACTATTCATGAATTTAGGCCGCGACCTCATCTTTAATGTATGACAAGTACGACCCTAAAAGTCCAAATATCGCAAGTGTGAGGGACATAAACACACCAAGTATTAAGAAGTCATAAGTACCCATAAACTTTGACAGTGATAAGTAAGAAGTCTGTTTGTCTACCGTAAACACTTTGTTTGTTTGTCAAAATTTTAGGTGGTAGGTACTTTTAGGAGAATTGCGTACGGTCAAAAAAAAATCTAAATTATTTAGAAATTTTTATCTAACCTTCATAAATAAACTGTAGGGCGATTGTCTAAAAATGACAACTACAGTGTAACGATTGCAATCACCTCTGAATGGTTAACATTCTTCCACTATTGGCAAAAAACCATTGACGCAGCAAAAATACCATAAATTCAGCCAATCAAAACAATTGAAACTGTAACAATGATTGATGCAGGTTTTACACGAGCGCCCTGCTGAACCGCTTGCAATGAAATTAGACCCATTCGAAACTATGTATATTGTCAAATTCATACGATATGGTTCCAACTCTCATGCTGAGATCTATAGAGCGTACCTACTTTGACTTTGCTTAGACTTAAGACATGGTTAAAACGAGACAGATTTATGTAACTCACATAAGTCCATCTCGTTTTAACTCTAAGTAAAGTCTGAGCCAAGTCAAAGTACGCTCTATAGATCTCAGCATCAGCCCCTAGATTAAGCGAGTCTGAAGCAACGTCGCTTTGGTGGTTTTCCTACCAGTCACCGCCCTTTTTAAAATCGTTATTCCAATATCACTATTGGTCTTTATTCTAGAGCTTTCCGATTCCAGCGGTCATCGCTCTTATGACTAGCATGGCCATGGCCTGCCCTTACTGAAACTGGCTGCATACGAGCAAGAAAAAGTAAAAAAGTAATTCACGATTGTTTTGTTGACGAAAAAATGAGTTCACTGAAACTCAACGCTTTGCAAAAATAAAACATATATAGCGTAGCAATTTTCGTTTTCCGAGTCTCTATACGTGAACTGGGATTTGTGAAGTACCTAAAACTTCACTTTAGGGCGCCTTCAAATTTGCCGCAAAGTGCCGCGCGGAAGCAGCGCGGAAGCAGCGCGGCTGCAGCGCTGCGGTCGCGCTGCTTTGTAAATCCATATAAATAAAAAACACGCGACTGCAGCGCTGCACCCGCGCTGCGGCCGCGCATCAGTTCATCGATCGACTAGTGACGGGACTGCGCACGTATTTTTGTTCAAGTCTAAACATGAACGAAAATCAGGTAGAAGAATTTATCGATGAGGTTGAGAGTCGTCCAGCAATATGGGATTCGAAGTCCGACAAGTACAGCAATAAAATCGAAAAGAAAAAGGCTTGGGAAGAAATATGCATTAAATTTATTGACAACTAGATGATGCCCGCGACTTCGTCCGCGTGGTTTAAGTTTTTTGGTATTCCCGCAGGAACTCCTTAATTTTCCGGGATAAAAAGTAGCCATGTCCTTCCCCGGGATATAAACTATCCCTGTACCAAATTTCATCAAAATCGGTTGAATAGGTGGGACGTGAAAGCGTAGCAGACAGACAGACAGACAGACAGACAGACAGACTTACACACTTTCGCATTTATAATATTAGTATGGATTTCACAAACAAGACTCCAAGTGAAAAAAATGAAGCATGTAAGTATAATATTATGTATTATTAACACAACTACTTTATATTTTCGTTGTTTCGTATTAATAGTAACACAGAGCAGACGTGTTTCTTCGTCAGAGTCTATAGTGAAAATAAATATAGGTACAACCCTATGATGTACGAACCTCGCGACAGGAGCACGGCCGCAGCGCTGCAGCCGCGCTGCAGCCGCGCTACGCTTTGCGGCAAATTTGAAGGCGCCTTTAGTAGTGCCTCTTATACAGTTATAGCAGTATACTAAAGTAGGTTAAAATAAGTAGGTAAGATAAAATGGAAATAAATTATGATGTTTAATTAATAAACGTGTCTGTGAAATTTTGCGTTCTTTTACCCTAAATTTTACCTTTTGTATATTTATGTAGGCAACAAAAGTGAAGAAGATGACTGAAAAACAAGAAGGACGTGGACGCGGTGCCATTAAAAATAATTGTAGAGACTTTCTCGTATATTTCGCCGGTCCTATGTCGCACTCAAACAACATCGTCATTAGACCATGCATTAGACCAAGTATAGTGGATTTTGTGGAGACGACCAAATACAGAAGATGTAAGTGGTAAAGGAGTGTGTGAGAACAGAAATTATCATCGCGCATATGCTGAGTGTAGTGCGCGTTTTATAAAAAGACGTGGGTACAATTGTATAAGCACCTACCTTGAAAATTTAATTTAAGACGATTAATGTTTAATATCGAATTATTATAATCGGATAATTCAAGTTTCTTATCGAACTTTTAATGAGTGTTTAGTGTGTGTTTTAGTGAGTTTAGAGATTGTGCACTACAGAATCAGCCCAGGGCTGATTCTGTAGTGCACAATCTCTAAACTAAACTAAAATTAGAGCATTACAAATATTGCTAACCCTTTCATAATACTCCCTACGGAAAGGGACAGAACTAGATTTAAAGCGGCCATTTTAGTTTAATTTAGAGATTGTGTTATACAGAATCTGCCCCATCTAAGCTTGTAAAGGACATGTCCCAGTTTAGTATGGAGGGTGGTTTTTTATTCTGAGTGTCAATGAACCAGAACCAAACTGCCATCACGTGAAAGAGAAAAAAATATAACATTAAACGCCATTTAAATAATAATTTTAGAAAACCCCGTTTTTTTTAAAATTAATTATGAAAAATATCGTTTGTAGAAAATATTTTTTGATGGATGGCAACATTTTCTAATAAAAAGATCTATCAAGGGTATATTCCGATATACACTGCGAGTACTGTTCAGTGCTCTTACTGGGGAGAAATTCGTTCCGTTATGGACTGACAGTATACTGCCGCAGTAACGTAGAGAAATATATGGCGTTTTCATGGTAAGGTGCTCTCAGTGCTGACTGCGTTCCTTTTTGAACAGTTACCAGTATAGCTAACTAAAGGCACGGCTTCGCAATATACTAAATTGACGTCACACCTTACAGTGCTCGCAGTGTATATCGGAACATACCCTATGTACAAAACTGACAGTGACATTTGACAATCACCCTATGACATACGTGACAAAGACAATCAAGTTTTTTTTTACTGTTGATAAGATTCAGGTAAAGATCTAAAACAGCCACAAAATAAAAGAATATTTTTCTCCAAATTGGGGTCCTTTAAAAATGTGTAAATTATTCTATAAGCCATATTTTAGGATCTCTATTCACGTGTATTAAAATCATCTTGGTTCATGTTCAAGGCCCAATCTTGGACAAGTCCTTTTGATATCTGTCAGGTTCAAACAGGTTTACTTTTAATAGAAACCCATTCCTCCTCCGATTTTAATTAAACTGTCGGTTTGCTTGCAGCTATTCTACTATAATATATAAAAGATTTAATCTGGGATATCTCAGTTGGTTGACGGATATTAAATTAGGCTTCAGTTACCATTGAAATCTGTCTAGGTAGCCGTAATTTGTATCAATTACGATTCGATTTTAATAGACCTTACTCCGCCATAAGTACTTATATGAGATTTTATCGACGGTCAGCTAGCACTTTAGAGGAACGAGTTTATTTTATAACCACAAAATCGTAGAGCTATGTAAACAGATCCTAGAGGTACCTACTTTGTATTCAGAGGTACTTTTTCAACTTATCAGTACGTGCTTTCTTGAAATATTCAGGTACTTAACAAGTCAATAAAAAGCGAAGCGGGCTAGATATTGAATAAATGTAAAAGGACCACATCTCTATGTATACTTCCATGACAAACTAGAGAAAAAGATATTAGTATTTTTATATGTTACGACTTGCGTGGCGTAGTTTTATTTAAAACTAATTATAGACCTGTAAAGGTCACCCAAAGTTTTTATTTTGATTTTGACGACATACAACGCATACATAATATGAATGCGAAAGGGACATTGTTTGTTGATTTATCCTTCAATCACCCCAAAGTAGAGCAACGTATCAACGTGATTTTCTGAAACTAACATCCCGGGAAATCAAATAAAATAAGTGTGTGTGCAATTCACACACGGCAGAAGTGAAACTTCAGAAAAGTAGCCTACGAGAGAATGAGAAAAATATAACTTGTATTCTATCTCATTCTCTAGCAGGCTAAATCCTATTTGTGAATAATATGTTTATCTCTTTCTGGTGTCGCGTTTTCGTTTCGTTGAATTTTCAAATCACAACGATTCAAGTTTCACTTCAAAAACAAAATCGTACAATCAAAGAGTTCCCCAAATAAATTTGAAACCTAAATCCAACCGGACGAAGTCGCAGGCATCATCTAGTTACTAATAATCATTTCAGAACAATTTAAATGTCATAATATAAAACGTATCAAGGCTACTCCTTGATACGTTTTATATTATGACATATTTCCAAGTTACTGGAACATTATGTAATAATGTTAGTGCCACTTAACTTAGCCGTGCCATAAAGAATGAGGTACTCCAGTCTGCAGCTTATCTTCGAAGCTAACTAGTGTAATTGCCATAACCGCTTAGTATTGCATTTACCACGATATGTAAGTCTGAAACCCGCTGTTGAACAAGAATTGCCAGTAATGATGCTAACAACGTTGTGCTAACAAAGTCTAACCATAATATTATGACGGCATAGACTTTGACGGCAAGTTACAATTACTCCCCACAGTGTGTTATTAACTCATTAAGTAATTAATAACAATATTAACGACTCAAGAGTTCAATAGCCCATAAAAGTTTATTGTTATCATAGATTTAGTTCTATCTTAGAACTATGATTGTAATGTTTATTATAAAACGTAATTTTTTTAACCGACTTCCAAAAATGGAGGAGGTTCTCAATTCAGCGCGTTTTTTTTGTTTTTTTTTAATGTATGTCGATGGTTTCTAAACGACGCGAACCTGACGCGTCAGCGTTGCCTATCTTTGTTATACCCGCCCGACTTCAACATAGTGTGTAGAAATCAAAATATTTTTTTACTTTACAGTGGCTTTGGAAGTCGGTTTTTGGAAAGAATTTTTATGTGACGAAACATTCGGGCGCGACAATAGGTAACAAATTGTATGAGCTATTACAGAGCCTCCATCCCATATTTATGCGGCGGTGTGGCGTCCTCCATACATCAGCTGTATGTACGAAAAGATCCTGGGCTGGCCGCAGATGTAATATACGACTAACCTTTCTTTTCGAAGTTCGCTGTTCCGCTTCCGAAAAGTCGCCACAAGGATTTGAAGTTCCGAAGACTGACGCTCGTATAACTGTGACAGCTGTGTCGTGAAGTCGGCAACTAGAACAAAAGTTTGTTATTACTGTTTTTAATGTTGTAATGATAAGCTATTTTCACGTCGTGTTTTTGTTAAATGCAGAACGCATTACGAAAATGGGTTTTGCTGGTTCAATTTTATTGTAGAGATAGAACTGATACTTTTCGGTTTAAAGATATTTATTTCTCATAAAGAACAACTGTTCACTTAACAAGAGATTGAAACATAAGTTTAGTAGTTACACAGAAGCATGCATTATATAATATTATAATTTAATTGTCTTATTACCTAATTTACATTATTGCCTTAATTTTCTAATTTTATTAAGCTATGGTAAATGATAAATATCTTAGTAAATAATAATATCTAGTGGAAAAGGTTAGCTATGTATATTTATACAATATTATCCGCTACATATAACTTCAGCTTTTTCTTTTCATGCTCGCAGCTCATATAGGAACACTAGCTGATGCCCGCGACTTAGTCCGCGTGGATTGAGGTTTTATGATTCCCGCGGGAACTCTTTAATTTTCCGGGATAAAAAGTAGCAGTGTTATTCCAGACTATAATCTATCTCTGTGCCAAATTTCATCCAGATCCGTTTAGCCGTTCCGGCGTGATTGAGTAACAAACATTCATTCATCCATCCATACATACATTCATGCATCCATTCATCCATCCATCCAAACATTCGCATTTATAATATTAGTCTAGTATACTCGTAGATGTAATAAAAGAGAACTTCCATACCTAGATATCGTTCTGTATAATGTTTAACAGTTCCATTCCCTTAAAAAAGACTTACTAAAATGTATCCATTTCAAATTACCTAGATCACCTAGGTATCTAATGATGAAACATGTTTTGTATCTAATCTAATCTAATCTAATCTAGCCTATACTGTCCCAAGACTGGGCTTGTATATACCTTGAAATCTCCTAAGACTGGACTTAGACTTTAATTAAATAAAATTATTGTATGATAGTAAGTAAGCGTGATTTTTATTAACCCATTCCCTTTTGCGGTAAGTACGATATGAGTAAAACTCTAAGTACGAGCCCTATTTTAAGATGTTATCCTCGTGTGTTTGGACAAAATAGTTTGATCGAAGAATTTTGAGTCCTGTTTATTTAGGATGGATGTCGGCTTTACGTGCGTGTCCATGCGCAAGGACAATGTTAGTGAAACGTTTTTTCCCTATTTGATGTTCACGTAAGCATAGCCGAGTGGAAAAATCACCGAAGCTCCAAGCTCCAATGATTTTATTCGCCGGTTTGATGAATTCAGAATTTTTGAAAATTAATAACAAATAGTTCAGTTTATTTATTACCTAGAGTCTAGACGATTAATGAAATAAAACACTATTTTGCTTATTTATTATTTTATACATCAATTTCACAGGCTATTTTACATTAGCATCTCTCCACTGTTTGAAACATAGATAGTAAAAAACTTCTACTATAGAAAGTAATGAACCACCGAAACCAAGTCCAAAGCAGTTTCCCATCGCAACCATTAGATCCAGTCCCGTACGAGCTACTTGTCGAGTGACTCTTTCATAGGGTCTGTTGCTCAAAATGAATTTGACGGTTCTAGCTTTTATATCACTCCCACGATCAATTATTTTCTTAGCTACTGTATTGTATTCAGGCTCTACGCAAGAGGACAGACAATCGCAATTCAGGCCGGTTTCTTTCACACCAGGCACTTTAAGTTTTTTCAGCGTTGCATAGTGCTTTGTCAAACACTGCATTCCTCGTAAGTCACAATAGCTGTCTTTGTATTCATCTGGAGATAAGTGTGAGGTGCAGTTACAAAACTCCAGCTGCGCTTCAATACGGCAGTGAATGATGCACACTGAATAACTGTAGTGTCGATAACTCTTGAAACTATCAGGCGATTCATCAGGTAACCTGCATTGACGGACTTCAGGAGGAATAAGAGAAAGTTCAGGTTCATTCAGAATATCCACGATAGAGAATAATATGGAACCCTCTGTATTACGTAAGACTGATACCCTTCGATCTAATTCCATATTCCAATATGGGACATCTTCGGGTGAATGTAGGAAAGCCTCAAAATCCTGTGCTAGTTCAAGTTGAAGCATGCTTAGTTTACGGATATTTGACGATGCAACATAATACGTTGATCGAATTCCCTCAATTTGGTTATTATTCATGGAATAACAACGCCCATATTCAGTATGAATCGGTTTGAAATGTTGGCAACAGTTCAAAGGTTTGTCATCCCATTTGCAACTAATAAACAGATCTTTGCACTCGGACCGAAATGCAGTGCTATAATTTGCAAACTTGATATCATGAATGGTTAAGTTTTCTAGTGATGAGCAACTCTGACATTCTCCACTAAAAAAAGCGATGTCCTTTGCAAAGAAGACTGACATTCCGCTGTACTGTCGTTCTGGCTTTTGTAGTTTCACTAATATTTTGTCTAAATTGGCAATTTCACACACTGTGACCGAGGGAACGGTGGTATTCCAGTCGAGATAATCCGTCTGGGTTGTAAAACGTATCGTATCTTCCTGATATGTTGAAATGTATTTGTATATAGAGGCAACTGCTGCAACCCAAACGTGTATATAAATTATAAAATAAAATATTCTGTACACAAAATGAACGTCCTTACGAGCCAAAAAACTTGGACCGTGAACTGAAAGATTTTCACAGGTATATTTGAGACGTGGCAGTAACACATTTAGTTTTGCAAGTATAAATTTCATTTTGCCCTTTCGTCACGAATTTCCGCTACGAAATAGGTTTTCGAAATAAGGCGATGGCTTTTATACTCTTACTACATTTAGGCCATGCATTAGCTTAACGTTTTGCTTTTTGAATAATACTTTTATCATTAATTGCGTAATTGACTCCACGTATGAAAGGAAAACGTGAAGATAAAAATGTTTGATAAGGAAGTTTTGGCAATTGTGTATGAAAATGAAATGTTTAGTAAAAACCGATTAGGGGTATGGGATCATGTAAAAAATCTTTTGAGGGTCTCTTGTTGATCATTATACTTACTTAAAATATTGAATTTTAAGTAAGTATGGATCAGTTCCGTACAATTATTATGAACTGGTATGTTTGAATGAGACTATCAAAAAGTTGTATCATCTCTTTTTCAAGAAATTTAATCCGTAGAGTCAAAGTCCTTAAACATTTTGCGAGGTAGTTATATGTATAATTTTATGAAGCTCATTTAATATTCACCTCAGCGGGGAGACTCATTACCAGGTGTTTTTACTACGGCTTGGATGACTTAAAACTTTACTGTGTCAAAATTACCTACCTATCTCACCTTCAGTTAGCTTACGTGCTGACTTATGTCCTAATATTGTAACTTAGTAAGTATATTTTCAATGTCAATTTTCAATTTATTTATAATATGAATAACAGAAAACCCACGAAACACAAATAATATGAACATAAAATAAACATAAAAGTAGAACTTACGTCATAATTTAGCCATTTGCGTTGGTCTGACTCCTAACTAGTTTCCTGTATTTAGGATATCATTCCCAATTCCCGAACTGTTTTGTTCATAGAAACACAAATACCACAATAATTATTTAACTCCTTTTATTTCAATTACTCACAAAAACTTCAATTAAAACAAAAATGTCAAATAATTTGTGCGCCTACCCACACTATTGGAGCGGTCAGTAAGCGGCGCGTAAATATTATGTGATCGATACATAGATCTATGCCACGACAGTATGGTCCTAGATCTTTGCCTGTCCCGAAAGGGGACAAAATGAAAAACAACAACACAGATCTATGCGCATCCTGCAAAAAGAGACACGAGAATTTGATATTGAGCGTAGTTGGTACTAAGTAGTAAAATACAAGCAATTTTTAAAATAACATAATGGATGGCTTGGATGTTATTTTAATAATATTATCATTATAGTAGGCTTAGATTTGTTTAAAATGAATTAGGTACCTACTTTATTTATAGGTACGTGATTTATTTTATTAGTGTGGTAGAAATTTATGTTAGTTAAGTATAATATTAAATTTAAATAAGTAATAGTTTCTTTAGTTTAAATAAGTAATTATTTTATTAGTATCCTTTCGGTTTAGGAACGTAAAAAGTACTTTATTTTATAATTTAGGTGATTAATTATTTAGGATTAGGTTAAGGTACTTAAAATTAAGTGAGTAGGTACATTGTTTCTTGATTTATGTGTTTTTTTTAAACAGATTATAACTAGTGAAAACATTTGTTTGAGTTCGATCTTTTTGAGCACCATCAGAGAAAATTTGTGATCAGAGAAAGTGTGTTTGTTTGTTGATTTGTCTTTCAATCTTGCCGGAACAGAGCTACGGATCGATTTGATTGTGGTTCATTGTGGGATTTGATTCATTTTTAGATAAGGCCCTGGAGAGTGACATGGACTACTTTAACTTTTTTTTTGTTTAATCCACTACAAGTTAGCCCTTGACTGCGATCTCACCTGATGGTAAGTGATGATGCAGTCTAAGATGGTAGCGGGCTAACCTGTTAGAGGCATGGCAGTTAATTAAACCCATACCCCTATTCGGTTTCTACACGGCATCGTACCGGAACGCTAAATCGCTTGGCGGCACGTCTTTGCCGGGCTTTACTTAATCAGAAGGGCTGCCTCATTATTTGCGCAAATAATCAGCCTGGCTATCCATCGCGGAAATGTAGCCAGTATTATTGCCACTATTCCACGCGGGCACATTTTATGTCAGGATTTTTAATTTTTAATATTTGTAATAACCTAAATCCACGCGGACCAAGTCGCAAATTACGAGGGAGCGTTTTTATGTTCGCGGAATGAAGAGTAAGGGGTTGAAATAAACTTTATAACGGCACGATATTAGATTTTTTCCATATTTCACTTTTCACTCCTGATTATGTTGCTTGGTTGGCGATAGCTCAAAGACTAATAGTCTAATAACAATGAAATCTCGTATTTATACTAATTATGAGTCACTAAACACGTTACGATCCTAATGAGCCTAATCACCCCCTCCAACCCTCTCATTCCGCGAACTTAAAAACCCTCCCTCGTAGCTAGTCTTTAATATTAAGTTTTGCCAGCAGATAATATGATTTCTCGGTAAATGTTCCTATGGTTTCTATGGTTTCCTATGGTATTATGGTTTTTACCATAGGGTGTTTACCGGGTGTTTCACCCCCGGGGCCCCGTGCCTCGGAGAGCACGTTTAGCCGTCGTCGGTCCCGGTTATTATCACTAACATAATAATAGTCGTTAAAGCCCGCCAACCCGCATTGAAGAAGCGTAGTGGGTGTAAGGTCTAATTCCCTCTCTCCTATAGGAGTGGAGGCCTGTCCCCAGCAGTGGGAAGTTAATGGGCTGTAGTGTTGGTGGTGGTTCCTATGGTGTTATTGCAGTGTGAGTCAGCTAGAGTACTGAAAACAAAAGCCCAAAACTTCTAAAACATTTTCATAATAAGAACAAGAGTTCGTTAAACATGCGCCTCACTTGGAAGCCTCGTTAGTCGTTACCAATTGGACCGTGGCTTAGACAACATAAAACTTTACAGTATCTTAATTAATCACCTACGTGCCGGCTGAAATTTTGAACATAAATCGTTCTCGAACATTCTCTTTAATCTGTATGAGGAACTTCTTTATTATGCAGATCAGTTTGGAAATTGAGTAACGTTTACTAGGTAATATTATAATTCACCCGAAAGTAGTATGGTTTTTAAATCTATAACTTGAAGAGGTCCAGATTATTCTGTGCCTAAATGGAGTTGCAACTTGCAAGACACACGTCTTGAGGCAAGTACCTACCTAACATCAAGAGATATTATTATTTTGCTAACTAAGTTGTTGTGTATAATTTTTTCGGACTTTAACGACTCTTATTTGGGAGGTCACAAACTTAAAATGAATTTTCAAAGTACATACACGTATTTACTTGACTATTTAGCTTCAATTAGCCTACATAATGATTAAATAATTTTAGCTACCTATCTATAATCTTATTAGTTACTCTCTGAATAAAACACCTAGCAAACGAACACTTCAAGGTATATTGTTTGTTTATATGAAGTGTTACGGTTACACTTTTTAACCGACTTAAAAAAGGAGGAGGTTCTCAATTCGACTGTATATTTTTTTTGTATGTAAGTATGTTTTTAATTCGATAATTATCTTAAATATCTTAAACCAGATAATTCCGCCAATTATTATGAATAAATTTTTATGATTCCTTTTTTGTTTGGTAGATCATACTTCAGAGGTGGTCCCATATAAATTTATCGAAATTGATTTAGCGGTTTTTGAGAGAATCAACAAAAAACAAAATATATACCCAGATAATATTTTTTACTTTTTTGTTTAAGTTGGTACTTATAGGTATAGTTTTGAAGTCGGTTTTTGTTTTAGATGAAAGCGAATAATAATTATTAATTTTGAGTACGTCTAACGAAACACAATTTAGGTTTAAAATATAATATACTAAAATTAATATTGGCGGTGCAATGCCTCTTAATTTTATTATGGATGCCTGATAGTTACTTGATCAATATAAGCGTCTGCTATATTTTGCGTAGGATAGAAATTATTGCGTAGGGCGGTATTACCTTTGCAGAGGGCATGCAAGAGTTCATTGTGAAGTATTTTAATTGGAAAATCTATTTTAGTTATATGAAATTAATAATGGAAAATTGTAGAAAGTTCTTCATGACGTACTTAACATAAGAAACACCTGTATAGTATCCTACATGTAATAAATAAATTGAGTATTGAGTAGTAGAGCTATTGGGAATTAACTGCTTAATTCACGCTGTATTTTATGATGGAAAATTCATAATAATTATGACCACCTTTACCATTGGTCAATTTAAGTACCTTTTTATTAGTGCAGCTTAAGGGCGTATTTCCGCAAATCCGTTAAGTCGGAGAAAATAAAATGGAACTAAAAATTACTACGTATATAGATTGATCCTTTATCTCCAATTTTTGGAAATGACATTGTTAAAAATCTTTATTTAAACCTACTATAAAAATGATTTTCCGACACCTCTTCACACAAAACATCGCGACTTTCGGTACATTTTTTGCTGTATGTATACCGATTTTTTGTCTTTAAAAAATACCATCTGTTAAGAGATATGTTCACCTCAAAATTTTGGAAAGAAAAATATTAAAAATAGTACAAATAATATAAAAAATAAAATAAACATCGCGCGTATTTTTTCGCATATTTTGCTTACACGCGTAAATCTTACCAAAGTGAAAATAGGGGTTATTTTGATTGTAGTCGGTCCCTGGTTTGATTTCATTTCAAAATTCAATAGCAATTAGTCTGCGTTTGATCGCCGTCGTGAGTGGACCCTGCGTCGGTTGCAAGAAGTCGCTGGTGTCGAAAAGATCGCTGTACATACACGAAATACCTACCTATACCTACTATAATACCTCTATGCCTACCTACTGTGACGATAATTTGAAAAGGTAAGATAGGGTACCTACTACCTACAACATAATATAATTTTATTATTTGGTAGCATTTAGAAATTTATTGCAGTCTCTATTCACCGAGCGTGGTAGTGACCTGAAAGTATACTTCGAAGGTTACTACTGGAACTCCTAGACGCGTAGAGTTAGGTGTGTCCAATTTGGGCTCCTTTCGCTAGTTATGATGAGATCTTGCCTCTAGACTTGGTAGAGTGACCTGAAGGTATACTTCGACGACTACTACTGGAACTCCTAGACGCGTAGCGCTAGGTGTATCGAATTTGGGCTCATTTTGCTAGTTATAATGAGATCTTGCCTCTAAACTTGGTAGAGTGACCTGAAGGTATACTTCGACGATTACTACTGGAACTCCTAGACGCGTAGAGCTAGGTGTATCGAATTTGGGCTCATTTTGCTAGTTATGATGAGATCTTGCCTCCGAACTTGGTAGGGTGACCTGAAGGTATACTTCGACGACTACTACTGGAACTCCTAGACGCGTAGAGCTACGTGTATCGAATTTGGGCTCGTTTAGTAAGTTATGATGAGATCTTACTTCAAGACTTGGTGGAGTGACCTGAAGGTATACTTCGACGACTACTACTGGAACTCCTAGACGCGTATAGCTACGTGTATCGAATATACCTATCTCTACATCACAATGCAGCAAGTCCTTTCGATATTTACTTGGTAAATCAGTGTTGACTGCTTATGAAGTCACGTAGTACTACGACAGATACGTGGTAATGGTAATTGGTTAGGTACTTACCCCATGGTAACTACATGGTAAGTCCTTACTAAGTACTTAATATCGGAAATCAAATGGGTGCTTCTTTCGTAATCTTTGTAATCTTGTATCTCTATAAGCTCAAAGGAAGTAGATTTGTACCTATCGCTTATTTTTCACGGGATAATATGAGCCGCCAAGTACTCTAGTAACAATTCCATATTATTACATAGGTATCTAAAAATTAATCAATGAACTTTACATAATAAGGCAAGGTTATAAGTGCTAGAAAACAAGCTTCCCACGGCTTAGGTTAAGAGTTCTTTTATACACCCACATATTTTTCATATATTTATATTATCCTCTTTCTGATATGGGTAAAATATTATCTCTGTAGTATAATGGAAACTGAAAGCTCAAGCTGAAATAATAAGTTTTATGTGAAAATAATAAGCACGCTCTTGAATAATGCGAACGTGCAAGGTTGAAGGCTCCTCTTAAGAACATAATGAATCACCATAATATAATACAATAGGTAGGTGCTCGTACGTTTTGCTTCAAATTTCTGAGGCGCTTAGCGATTTCACTCGCAGGCACATGTTCATGTCAACTTGACGACGTTATTTTGGAAGGGAAAACACAAATTTTGTTGAAGTGTAAAGCTATGTTAAATCAAAAATTCAAATCTTCTCGTAAAGCACATTGTAGGGAAAACAGAAATTTTGTTGAAATGTAAATCTTAGATGTTAAATTGTCAAAGATTCAAATCTTCTCGTAAAGAACATTGTATTAAAAATACATTTATGTAAAGAGTCTGAAATGAAAATCTACAAAGCATTAAATTTCAGAAAATCTGCTTTTGGGTGCTTTTGTCTCAGGGCCGCTGGCACAAGGACAATTATTAAAACTAATGTAGTAAAAAAATTAAATGCTGTCACTTTTTGCCAAAAGCCATCATATTGCGGTTGCCAAAAGGTAACAGAATTGTAAAATTTAACTAAATCAATATAAGAGTCCTTGTGCAAGTGGGCCATAAAGTTTAAGCCTAGATATTAATGGGACATACTATTAAACATACTATTCATTGGTAGGAGCCTAGTGTTACTTACACCGAAGTTACGATCAAATCATGACGTTAACCCTTATTCTCTGTCCAATCGTTTATTATACTTTTGGCAGATGGAGTCAATGATGTTCTAACTAATGCGTTACTGATTTTTGATAACAATCGACTTTCTTTATAAGGCATTTTTAATCGATTTGACACATTGATATTTACCTTTGCTCAACATTTTTTATTGTTTTATAAACATACCCAAGCATATTTAAGTATGTAAGTATTAAAATTAATCATTTATATACAACCGTAGAGTAAATGTACATGAATCAGTCGGGTCATAGAAACCATCCATCGCCAAAGATGTATGGTGCATAAAGGACTATTAAGAAATATAGTGTTGCAGCTCCGTGACTATTTTGAAAAGGAAAGTCGTATTTGTTGACCGAGCGAAGCGAAGGTCTCTTAGCCTA
The DNA here is from genome assembly GCA_917051295.2 of Erebia ligea. Taxonomy (NCBI): domain Eukaryota; kingdom Metazoa; phylum Arthropoda; class Insecta; order Lepidoptera; family Nymphalidae; genus Erebia; species Erebia ligea. The sequence goes on from OU785225.1 coordinate 8,574,736, forward strand.
CTTGAGTGAATTTGCACTTGTCCGTCCGTCCGTCAGTCCGTCAGATCCTTATAACTTCTGAATTACTGAACGTAATTACTTCAAATTTAAATATAATATGTAAACCGATAGCCTCCCGCCGAATATGGCTTAAAAAGTTATAAAAATCTTTATTTCAGGGGGGCTCTCATAGAAGCGAATGCGGAGTAAAATATTTTTTATAGCGTTACATAGGGTTGCGGTATATCATTTTAAAGATAATTATTAGGAATAGACTCCAAAAATGATTTTTTTAAATTTTTCCCCTAAAATTAATTTCAAAGTGGCGATTTTCTAACGTCCAAAGTTGACCTCAGAACTCTCAATTTTCTGAAAGGCTGAGGCTGAAACTTATCAATTATTTGAATTATATCCTGTACTTGAACAACAAATACTAAAATTAGATAAATATTATAAGGAAACGAAATTATTTAATTTTTAATGAGCTTCAGTATTTTTAACAGAACTTCAAAATGATGTCAATAGATGGCGCTCTGTTCAAGTTTATGGATACCGCGAGGTCTTAGTTCGGGGCGAACCACTAGTAATTACTAGATGAGCATACGAGTTACGAAATATCGCATAAAAGGGCACGTCGCTTCACTATTGAAAAAAACGACATGCGTCTATGGAGTATCGCATTTTTTGTCGATGGTTGCCTGTCAATAATTATGCCACTTCATAGGTGTGTTTACGTCAAAAGTAAAATAAATCGTTGGACAGTGCATTGTGCTGTTTTGGCACTACTGAAAGCCATAAACCAAGAAAAGAAGAAGAAAGCATAGTGTCAGATTTGCAGCAGCGTTTGATTGAGCACATAAAGCAGCAACAAGCATAATCTCTAGCCCAGTGACTCTGCTTATTTAATTTATCATGATTGATTTTTATAAGTTTTACCAATTCCTTTATTATTTTCGAAACATATGCCTATATATGCCTATATCTATCTATTGCATCTATTTTATGACATAACAAAGTCATGGTTTGAACAGATTTTATTAATATCAGCTGTTCATCCCAATTGAATATGATTGATCTGATGTGTAGACAGTAAAGTTTACGGATTCTTTAATTTTTTTCACAACGTCTGCTTCCAAGACCAATTGAAGTATTTATTTATAACGCACCGAAAATTGAACTAATTGAACAATTTGATTAATTTCAGTTCCATTTTGATTTCTATTTTGTTATAGTTTTGGAGGTGCAATCGCAAACTAGACGTAGATAACAGATTTTGCAAAGAATAGGTCTCTTAGCCTACTTGAGTGAATTTGCACTTGTCCGTCCGTCCGTCAGTCCGTCAGATCCTTATAACTTCTGAATTACTGAACGTAATTACTTCAAATTTAAATATAATAATATGTAAACCGATAGCCTCCCGCCGAATATGGCTTAAAAAGTTATAAAAATCTTTATTTCAGGGGGGCTCTCATAGAAGCGAATGCGGAGTAAAATATTTTTTATAGCGTTACATAGGGTTGCGGTATATCATTTTAAAGATAATTATTAGGAATAGACTCCAAAAATGATTTTTTTAAATTTTTCCCCTAAAATTAATTTCAAAGTGGCGATTTTCTAACGTCCAAAGTTGACCTCAGAACTCTCAATTTTCTGAAAGGCTGAGGCTGAAACTTATCAATTATTTGAATTATATCCTGTACTTGAACAACAAATACTAAAATTAGATAAATATTATAAGGAAACGAAATTATTTAATTTTTAATGAGCTTCAGTATTTTTAACAGAACTTCAAAATGATGTCAATAGATGGCGCTCTGTTCAAGTTTATGGATACCGCGAGGTCTTAGTTCGGGGCGAACCACTAGTAATTACTAGATGAGCATACGAGTTACGAAATATCGGATAAAAGGGCACGTCGCTTCACTATTGAAAAAAACGACATGCGTCTATGGAGTATCGCATTTTTTGTCGATGGTTGCCTGTCAATAATTATGCCACTTCATAGGTGTGTTTACGTCAAAAGTAAAATAAATCGTTGGACAGTGCATTGTGCTGTTTTGGCACTACTGAAAGCCATAAACCAAGAAAAGAAGAAGAAAGCATAGTGTCAGATTTGCAGCAGCGTTTGATTGAGCACATAAAGCAGCAACAAGCATAATCTCTAGCCCAGTGACTCTGCTTATTTAATTTATCATGATTGATTTTTATAAGTTTTACCAATTCCTTTATTATTTTCGAAACATATGCCTATATATGCCTATATCTATCTATTGCATCTATTTTATGACATAACAAAGTCATGGTTTGAACAGATTTTATTAATATCAGCTGTTCATCCCAATTGAATATGATTGATCTGATGTGTAGACAGTAAAGTTTACGGATTCTTTAATTTTTTTCACAACGTCTGCTTCCAAGACCAATTGAAGTATTTATTTATAACGCACCGAAAATTGAACTAATTGAACAATTTGATTAATTTCAGTTCCATTTTGATTTCTATTTTGTTATAGTTTTGGAGGTGCAATCGCAAACTAGACGTAGATAACAGATTTTGCAAAGAATATAATCTCTGTACTATTGCGCAAGCATAATCTGTTCGACAATGCATTTTTATTCTAAAAATCGCTTTAACTTATCGATCCAAAAATCGCTAGTTATATAACTTGCTAAAGCTTCCGTAAGATCAATAATACCCTATTGTATTCCACGTTCCCTCTCGGCACGTACACGGACGGATGTGGGCTCTAAGCCACCAATCTTTGAGCCAAAGTTCAAGTGGGGTTACGATCATTCGATATACTTGTAACTGATATTATGCCCCGTGTACATGCTGGCCTATTCGTCCGGCGAATGCACTTGGCGATCGTGAGTCTCCTTTGAAACTTCTTTTGAACGGGAAAAACAGATATATATCATTATACTTCATACTAATATTATAAATGCGAAAGTGTGTTTGTTTGTTGGTTTATTGGTTGGTTGGTTTGTCCTTCAATCACGCCGCAGCAGAGCAACGGATCGACGTGATTTTTTGCATGGGTTATAGTTGAGAACCTGGAGAGTGACAGTCTTACTTAGTTAGGCTAGTGGCGTACTTTTTATCCTGGAAAATAATTTAATTTAATTAATTTTATAGTGGGAATTAAAAAAATTTATCCCAAGCGGACAAAGTAGCGGGCATCAGCTAGTATTCCATAATACAGCAATACCTAGCAGAAACGACGAAGCGTACGGTTTTGAACTAGTCCGTGTATAATTTCGACTATGTACATGGAGGTGTAGACTTTAACAATGCCTCGCGATCGGAATATTAAATGGGTTCGGTAAATACAATATGATAGAATCTTCGCACAAGCACGAACTCGATGTGCCAATAAAAACCGGAGGCATTGGAGATAGTAGTAAGCACTTACCTTTTGTCAAGTACCTACCAATTTAGTAGGAGTAGTTAGCTTTTACTTTATCGAAAAGAGATTTATCCTAGAACCTTCAAATCCCTACAAAAGACCTATGCCCGGCAGTGGGGGGATATGGCAAGTATTTATTCCAAAAAAACAAATAGTAAACTACGTAAGCGAGTAAAATGTTAAGCCTTTTAGTTTAAGATCACTTTAGCCTATATGAAGATTGAACTCCCGAGCTTTCTTGAATTCGTTTGTCCTATAAGACTTCACTCGGAAAATACACTTGGGAGCCGTCCGTTCAATGAATCTAAATGAGGTTTGTATGTAATTGAAAAGCTACAAACACAGTGTATAGATACTTGGCTTTTTTGCACTTTTGAAAACTGCTTATGGAGAATTTATGGATACCTAATACTTAAGTACCTACGTGGAGATTGATAGTGGATACTATTTTGAAACATTCAGTTCATTACTATACATAAGATGATGCCCGCAACCTCGCCCGCGTGCAGTGGCGTGCGTGTCATAGAGATATATATGTATATACATATTTTTGAAAACTTAGCTCGATTTTCCAGGATACTTTTTATCCTTTTCAAAATATTCATGATCGTTTCCAAACTGCAAGTGATCTCTGTTATGACTGTGATGTTAATAGACCGGGAGATGGTCGTAGGTGATAGTCTCCCATTTTCTACTGCATGCCTTTTTAAGAGTTGATAACTAACCCTAAAGTATGAAAGATAGAGGGGTTACTAGCCCTTGCGCGCTTGCACGTCATAAACAAAATGGCTTCTCTTTGTGACAGAATTTTAGTTTTTGCCGTGACATTCTACTGCATGCCTTTGTAATATAACGTAGTTGGAACAAATTTAAGCTATAATAATTGATGGCATGCAATTCGCAACGGCCGACGGGGCTCAAACGGTTACGTAGAAATGTAAAAAAAAATAGAACATTTCCGTGTTTACAAATTGCATGCCGTTGTAAAAAATTACTTTTATTATCTCAAATATACTCTACGAAAATTGGCATGCACCCCTCGTATGACCAAGGGTGGAAAATATTAGGAAAATGTTGTGAAAATTCAATACAGCTTTTCCGTGATTTCAAACTGCATGCCATTTGAACAATACTTAGTTTTTATAATTACTTGACGTTAGCAAATTTGGCATGCACAACAGAAAGTTGTAAATTAGTGGCATGCATGACGAAAATTGCAAAAAACGCTGATATAATTTCCGTGACTTTATTTTGCATGCCATTCAATATTTCATTAAAAAACATTATTTTAAGTTGATAAAAAAAATGGCATGCATATTACACAAGCCTGACATAAAAAATGTGCAAAAATAAAATTAAAAAAAGGTTATTTAACGAAAATTAAAAATAAAGAACATTTCCCTGTTTTTTTTTGCGCCCATTTGAGCCCATACTACGAGGTAGGACATAGGATACTTTTTATTCCGAAATTCTACCCCCGAAGGGGTGAAATAGGGGTTGAAAGTTTGTATGAAAGTCCTTAATTTCTCAAGTTATAGCCATGAAACTTGATATATGAGCTGCGAGTTGAAAATGGAGACATATGTGTTTCACAGTTTTTGAAAATTCGACCCCCAAAAGGGTGAAATAGGGGATGAAAGTTGGTGTGAAAGTCCTTCGTTTCTCAAGATGTTTACCAAGTTATATCAACGAAACTTTTTATTTTGGCTTACAGTAAAAAATAAAGAAGTACGTGTGTCACAGTTTTTCAAAATTCCACCCCTAAGGGGGTGAAATAGGGGGTGAAAGTTTGTATGGAAGTCCGTCATTTCTCAAGTGATATCGATTAAACTTGCTATACAAGCTACCGGTTAAAAATAAAGAAATAAATGTTTCACAGTTTTTCAAAATTTTACCCTCAAAGGGGTGAAATAGGGGTTGAAAGTTTGTATGAAAGTCCTTCATTTCTCAAGGTATATCGATGAAACTTGGTATACAAGCTACCGGTTAAAAATGAAGAAATACGTGTTTTACAGTTCTCGCAAATTTTACCACCGAAGGGGTGAAATAGGGGTTGAAAGTTTATATGAAAGTCCTTCATTTCTCAAGTTATATCCATGAAACTTGGTATATGAGCTGCGGGTTAAAAATGAAAACATACGTGTTTCACAGTTTTTCAAAATTCCACCCCCAAAGGGGTGAAATAGGGGTTGAAAGAACTCCTTAATTTTCCGGGATAAAAAGTAGCCTATGTGTTATTCCAGACTATAATCTATATCTATGCCAAATTTCATCCAGATCCGTTCATCCGTTGGAGCGTGATTGAGTAACAAACATACATCCATACATCCAAACTTTCGCATTTATAATATTTATTTGATAATATGTTTTTATGAAATGCAAAACGGCATGCAAATTAAAAACACGGAAATTTTTATTAAATTTTTGCAACTTTTGTTATTATTTAAAATATGACGGTGTTATTTAATACGCATGCCATTTTCGGTATATACTTAAAATAATATGTTTTTATGAAATACAAAACGGCATGCAAATTAAAAACACGGAATATTTATTAAATTTTTTGCAACTTTCATTATTATTTAAAATATGATGGTATTATTTAATACGCATGCCATTTTCGGTATATACTTAAAATAATACGTTTTTATGAAATACAAAACGGCATGCAAATAAAAAACACGGAAATGTTTATTAAATTTTTGCAACTTTTGTTATTATTTATAATATAATGATCATGAGCAACATGCATGCCATTTGTATTTCAGAATTATTTGGTCATTAAATTAATGTTTATCTTTATTAGAAGTAGTTTGAAATCACGGAAAAGCTGTATTGAATTTTCACAACATTTTCCTAATATTTTCCACCCTTGGTCATACGAGGGGTGCATGCCAATTTTCGTAGAGTATATTTGAGATAATAAAAGTAATTTTTTACAACGGCATGCAATTTGTAAACACGGAAATGTTCTATTTTTTTTTACATTTCTACGTAACCGTTTGAGCCCCGTCGGCCGTTGCGAATTGCATGCCATCAATTATTATAGCTTAAATTTGTTCCAACTACGTTATATTACAAAGTCATGCAGTAGAATGTCACGGCAAAAACTAAAATTCTGTCACAAAGAGAAGCCATTTTGTTTATGACGTGCAAGCGCGCAAGGGCTAGTAACCCCTCTATCTTTCATACTTTAGGGTTAGTTATCAACTCTTAAAAAGGCATGCAGTAGAAAATGGGAGACTATCACCTACGACCATCTCCCGGTCTATAAGGTAATTGTATCGATGAGCCGTGAACAGTTAACTGACCAACACACAGACAGAAATACACACTCGCATAATTTTAATACTCGTATGAAATAAGGATTATGAAAGCCACGGGAGCCCAATGTCTAATGCAATAATGTTATACAAATTCAAACACTACCTTTAATGAAATATTTCGATTTGCTTCAAACGTAGACCCCTAAAAAAAACTATGCTAAAGATTACAGAGATGAAATATTAAAATATTTTTTATGTAGCTGATGTAATCCCACCTGACCTGTACTAACTAAATTGCAATGTTGAAATGAAATTCAGGGAAATAGCAGCCAGCATAACGTCACACGAGGCTTATAAAATAAATAGAGGACACAACGCGTACCTCTCATGGGATGCTGATGTAATGAAACGTTCGTGTGATTTAAATTTTGTTAAACTCTAGTAAAAGTTTTTCATTTCTGTCTAGTAAAATCTGAGAGTCAATTAATTTCTTAAGTTTTTATTAACACACTCAAATGGGCCATTCAATACTCAACTCAAATTTGTAAATCCAACGTATTTTTTTAATTCTCGCTTTTTCTAAAACATCTTACGGACAATTTATTTTGGCACAAACAAGTGGACAAAATCCTGCGCTCGTACTTTATTTATTACTAGCTTATGCCCGCGACTTAAGTTAAAGTTTTTTTGACTCCCGCGAGAACTCCTTTATTTTCCGGGATAAAAAGTAGCCTATGTCACTCTCCAGGTCTTCAACTACACCCGTGCCAAAAATCACATCGATCCGTTGCTCTCTTGCGGCGTGATTGAAGGACAATAAACCAACAAATAAACACACTTTCGCATTTATAATATTAGTTTGATGATGTAGCTGCACAGACCAAAACTAGGTAATTGTTTCTCATAGGTGCGACGCGGGCGTTTCACGCGGTGATTTTGTCCTGTCCTGTTTGTGTGTTTTCGCTCTTACATTTTATAAATTTATTTAGATGGTAAATCGAAAAACTATATAGTTGTTCATGCAAGTGGAACAACAAGCTACATCGCTAAGTACTAATATAGCATTTTCCCATTTCGTATAATATTCATTTTCCCGTTTCTGGCGGTGAGGCCAGACGAAGCTTCGATAACGGCACTTGAAAATGCTTGAATGATTCAAGATTTCCTCCGACTGACTTGTTAATAAGATTTCCATTTATAACCTTTGTACGAAGTTCTGAAGTTGAATTAGAATTTCCTGTTCAAATTAATTATTAAAAATACGATTGACTTGTATTTCCTTTTTTTTATCCAGTTATTAAAATCGACTCTAATTAAACATTATCTTTTTTTTTGTGATTGAGTACGTACATATAGGTATTATTTATCAAGTGCTTTTACAAAACTTTGAAGATTTTATTCAGACTGCAATATCAGTGACATGAGAACGTGCGAAACTAAAGTTTGTACGACATATTTTCTCTGAAGACCATTCGATTTTCATCGGTGCTTCTGATGTATTATTATTTTATTCTCTTGTACTCGTACCTACGGCTCTATGGATTTGACGTAAGATCTCTTATGTGAGCTATCCTCCTAGCTATATCTTCTCACTAAATTAAGCTTGACATAATTAATGATTAAACGAACTTACCTGTAAGTGAAGTTCGATCATAATTATACGAGTATTCGTCCGAAGAGATTAGCATGATATACTTGTAGTACCGTGTACGTACGGCCACTTTCACACGTTAGTTGAGGTAGCTGGAAATAAAAACAAACGCTCCCTCTTACCGGCCGATAGCAGGCCGCTATATATAGGCCCCACTCCTGCACAACTAGTCATTTAGTTCGGAGCTTGACCTTTTTTTTTTTTTTTTACACTTTCATAAACACATATATATTACAAATTTAACCTTGAATTTGAAATTTGACCTTTTCATGACACTGGGGTAACCCGTGGGAGGGTGGGATGCTAATCTCTTCGGACGAATACTCGTATAATTATGATCGAACTTCACTTACAGGTAAGTTCGTTTAATCATTAATTACACTTCGTATTCGTCCTCCGAGATTAGCATGATATACTTGTAGATATTGAGAGACTTGTCATGAAAACAGGTCTTAGTCGTAGTTATTATGCGAAAAACGCACTTTAACCATCAGGTATATCATATTTAATACATAATAATGATTATGTTCTTATTTAATGAACAATTTTATTTATTTTGATAGATATTTACGAGGTACTGTATAACTTTGTTTTTTATAATGCTCGATTTTATTATTACAGGATCATAGTATTTGTAAGAAATGAGTCAACTCAACAATCTGAATTTTCGATAAGGAAAATTATAATTTCAAAAGTATTCGAGCAACTACTTAGTGTCGTGTACTTTGGGCAAAAACAAGGACCAGTCTGTGGATATGCCAAGTGACTGCAACTAAAATATTCTTGTGGATATGGCGGGCTCTTGAGGCCGCGCTGTATTGAGGAATTGTGTCGAAGGTGTTTAATTTTGTCAAGATAACTATTGAGGGTTACACTTACGATAATGTAAAAATTGTATTATATACGGAAGAAACCTGTTCAGAAAGTTTTAATTAAAAATTAAAAATTTTGATTGACGAGAAATTTCGAAGGAAAGTTCTATGTTATATATTATTATTATTACAATTTTGAAAAACTTTTGCATTCTATGTAATGTTCTTGAAGCTCATAAAATTATTTAATGCTTCAAAAGTTCTTTTATAGTTGAAATTTCATCAGATCATTGATTGAGAAAAACAAAACACAAAAAAAAAAAATTAATGCATTTCAAGGATCTCAAGTGATGTTACATTTTAGCATAGAAAGTCAGTATGAATTTGAAAAAAAAAATTTAGAAATTCTATTTATAGTACCTATGTTCAATTTTTTCAATGAAACTGCATATTATACTTAGAGATCACTTATCTCTAATATTACGAGATCTACAACTATTGGTAAAGTTGTGATAAATTTCAACAACTCAAATTCAATTGAATTAATGCTTGCTGAAGACATCCATGGAAGAGATGTATAGTATTGATTGCCGAATTGAAACAACTTAATTGATCAACTATCGTGTCGTTTAAATGAATTTACAGAAGGACAGAAATAAAACTGACTGAAAGGTATTCATCATTTCTATAGATGAGAGTGGGAAATCTCTTATCAATAAAGACTACCGGCGAGCAGCCAGCAGTAGTTTCAACCAGGGTATGTGAGGTGTAATTTGCGGCTGCAGGAACGAGAGAGAAAGAAAAAAAATAAAATAAAAATAAAAATATATATATACTTATGTATATATATAACCACGTCAGATGGTTCAAAGACCAGTGGACCAGTGGGTCCGAAGACAAATTACAGCAAGTAAACCATTAAATATGCGATATGATGGTAGGCTACAAAGAAACAAAAATTATGAACTTTACTTGTGTTTTCTTGATAATACCGAAGAGTGGAAACCCAAGAGATTGAAACCCATGAACGCATTAATGGCGTACGCATCTGAGTCATTCTTACACGAAATATATTAATTTTTATAATTGGTATAACATTGGGACGCAAAAAGGAGAATTTTCGAATTATTTGGACAGTTCCCACTAAATACCTTTGAACGGATTCGTCTTGATTCTCTAATAGCTTTAGTATCGTGACTAGAGCGTTTATATGTAATACAAACATCTTTGTAATCGCATCTATTCAATATATATCTCGTGGGCTCATCTCAAGAGGGGAAGTACCTACCAGCCATGCAGGTTATGAAACCAACTGCAATGGTATTGGCGATCTTGAAAAGATTTTGAAAAAATGTGTAAGTATTCAACAAATACTTGAAACCGAAGTAAGCTGGCAGAATTTCCAACTGGTTAATGTGAAATGCCTCATTTCGTTGGGTGCTAGCAGTTTCCTCACCACAAGCGGCCCCCAACCCCGCAGTTGAGAATCCTATGACAATTTCTACATCATTTCAATTTTGTTTACAGAATTAAGCCGCTCAAAATCTGAAGGACAACAGGATATAGATGCGTTGTTTCTTAACTACCATTTTTTAAATTTAAAACATTTACACCTTCTAAAACTTGGTTGTTTTAGCCGGCCACGATGAAGTAATAAGGCCAACTAATGTAGCAAAGTTCAAAAAAAAAATATTATTATGTATATAAGAATAAATTACGTATTCCAAAAAATAAAGTTGCAGGAGCTCGGTGGCAACTTATTGTTTCTTTTCATTGAAATATTATGTTATATAGACGTTCGTTTTGTGATTTCTTTTTAAAAAGAGAATCAATCATCATCGAACAATAACTATAGGTAGTGTCGGAACTCCTTATACGGAAGTTATTTACTTGTTTTAAAATTAATTATTAAAGAATTATTATGATTAAAAGGAGTAACATTAATTTCTTAGCCTCGAGGAAATTTTTAGAAAAAAAATATTGCAGTTTGGTTTAAATAAACCAAATAACTGTGGAACGTATATTTGGAAAACTATATTCAAACAAAAGCGCAATTAATTTAGTTGCCTTTCTGGTCTGCATGTGTTAGGACCGAAAACTAAGCATCTTTTTGATTGGTTGTGGTCATATAGCAGTTCTCACTAATACAATTATTGTTCTAAATTCTTCAAATAAAGAAAAAAAAATATTGAAATGTTTTTCATTGTTTTATATTAAAGTAAATATGTTCTTGCCGTATGACTCGGAAAAAGAGTACTGCAGTCAAAAATTAATGTACTGCAGGTTCACTTTGTGATATAGCTCCTATAGCTAAGGGACCATCGACTGCCTTTTGAATGAATTTCGAGGCAAAACAAGAAACACTTAAAATAGGAATACTATAGGAAAAAACAACTAACCACTGTAGGGTCATCGGTTATGGATGACCACTGCTTTTTTAAAAATTTTGACAAATTTTTAAAAAAAAATTACCAGTGTTCCTAATCCCGGACAACGATGGCTGCGATGAGAAGTCCTTAGCCGAAATGCTCGCATAACAGGTCTGTTGATTTAAAACTTCCTTTGCGGTTTGGGCTTGAGGCTGTTTCGACTCTGCGCTCTATTTAATTATCGCCTTAGCATCTTTGTAAGTTTCTGAAAGATTCTTGCTAAATAATAAGAATTAGTTTTAATATGCAATAACTAATCCTGAGGACAATTAAACGTCTTGTTAAAGAATCGCTGTATGTCGTAATTAAAGCGTCGTGCGTCCATTAATAGATGCTGTATCCGACGATCCGTATCGTTTTATAAAGCTCTGCTGTAGTAGCTATGCTCAAAACATCATAACAAAAAACTCGAAGGCGTCTTGCTGTCGGGATTCGGGAGTGAAGGCGGGACTTGCGCCTGCGTCATCATGACTTCTCCCAGGGCAGGTAAGATCGTTGGTCTTCATGACATTAGTCATTCATTATTGTTCATTAGAACGCAGTCCCAATAGTGAAGCATATTATGGCAACATGAATGCTTGGATAAGTTTTCGCACCTGATCGAAGATGCTTTGAGATTCAAGCACGTGCGCGCGCACTTTCGTCGTACGAAAAAAGGTGTGCCAATAAAGTGCGTAAAAGGACGCACTTCTCAAAAATAGATTTTGCAATAGTTAGTTCAAACAATCAACGCAATACAGGCATAATTTCATAATATATAATCGTGTACGAAAAAAAAAACACTTCAAAATTAAACAACGCCTGAGAGCCCCCGCTCATGACCCATTGCCAGTCCATTACTTTGTAGGCATGAGATTGCACGCGAAAATATACTTCAAAATTGAGCAATGCCTGAGGGCTTTCGCCCACGACTCATTGTAAGTCTATTACTTTGTAGGCATGTGATTGCACGCGAAAACGTACTCCAAATTGAAACGTACTTCAAATTTGAGAAATGCCTGAGGGCTTTCGCCCACGACTCATTGCAAGTCTATTACTTTGAAGGCATGAGATTGCACGCGAAAACGTACTCCAAATTGAAACGTACTTCAAATTGAGCAATGCCTGAGGGCCCCCGCCTACGACTCATTGTAAGTCTATCATTTTGTAGGCATGAGTTTGCACGCGAAAACGTACTCCGACTTATTGTAAGTCTATTAGGCATGAGATTGCACGCGAAAACGTACTTCAAATTGAGCAATGCCTGAGGGCTTTCGCCCACGACTCATTGTAAGTCTATCATTTTGTAGGCATGAGATTGCACGCGAAAACGTACTTCAAATTGAGCAATGCCTGAGGGCTTTCGCCCACGACTTATTGTAAGTCTATCATTTTGTAGGCATGAGATTGCACGCGAAAACGTACTTCAAATTGAGCAATGCCTGAGGGCTTTCGCCCACGACTTATTGTAAGTCTATTATTTTGTAGGCATTAAATTGCACGCGAAAACGTACTTCAAATTTGAGCAATGCCTGGGGGGCCTCGCCTACGACTTATTGTAAGTCTATTATTTTGTAGGCAAGAGATTGCATGCGAAAACGTACTCCGACTTATTGTAAGTCTATTAGGCATGAGATTGCACGCGAAAACGTACTTCAAATTGAGCAATGCCTGAGGGCTTTCGCCCACGACTCATTGTAAGTCTATCATTTTGTAGGCATGAGATTGCACGCGAAAACGTACTTCAAATTGAGCAATGCCTGAGGGCTTTCGCCCACGACTTATTGTAAGTCTATCATTTTGTAGGCATGAGATTGCACGCGAAAACGTACTTCAAATTGAGCAATGCCTGAGGGCTTTCGCCCACGACTTATTGTAAGTCTATTATTTTGTAGGCATTAAATTGCACGCGAAAACGTACTTCAAATTTGAGCAATGCCTGGGGGGCCTCGCCTACGACTTATTGTAAGTCTATTATTTTGTAGGCAAGAGATTGCATGCGATAACACACTTCAATAGGTAGCCATAGGCAATCCGATTTGCTAAGATTTCATAATATCCACGTCTAGACAGGTAGATTTTAACAGACTTTCTTGCTGATTCTTTTCTGTAGGAATGTTATTCCGAACCAGTGAAAGATTCCACTCGACGACTCAAAAAGGACTTGTAAAAGTCTATTTGAGTAAGAAACATTAATTGAATTTCGGTTTGAGTTTAGGTATATATCTAAAATAAAATCCTATGCGCAAACACACATTATTAGAAAGTTGGCTGACGAGCAATGATGCGACTCGATGGTGGCAGTGTTGGCGATTGCAGTGACTCCAAAGAACTCGATGACAAGCAGTGTAGAAGATTTCAAAAACAAAAGCTCGATGGTGTAGAAGACTCCAAAAAACTCGATGACAAACTTATTCGGTGATAACGTTTACGTGATCGGTTTAATTTCAAATTTCCGAAATCACTTTTACGTTTTTATCACAAAAATAAATAATAAAAATATTAATTTTTAATTTAATAATTTAAAAATAAAATAAAAACTCACCGAATTTGCGGACGTGTGAAGTGGCTGAGCACGAAAACACGAATGACTAGTTGTGCAGGAGTGGGGCCTATATATAGCGGCCTGCTATCGGCCGGTAAGAGGGAGCGTTTGTTTTTATTTCCAGCTACCTCAACTAACGTGTGAAAGTGGCCGTACGTACACGGTACTACAAGTATATCATGCTAATCTCGGAGGACGAATACGAAGTGTAATCTAAAAATATCCTTCTCCATACAAACCAGTTATACCTATAAAGATCACTGCTTCCCGAACTAAATAATATAACCAAACAGATGCTGAAATATTTATTATTGGACCTCATTTTTATCATATATCCTACACAAGTGAGTTCATCATCCGGTAGAAACTGGATGGGGCAATACATTTCTTTGATTTTTGATACACCTCGACTTTTTTGTATCGTTGGGATTTTTGTATTATTGGGATTTTTTTCATTAATTTTTTAAAAGAGGCGGAGAAGTAAAAGTTTGTAAAATATCTTTAACCTAAGTATACAAAGAAAATCACTTGAATTACGTTTGATCCAAAAAATATTCATTTGTTTTGTACTTACAAAGTTTTTCATATTTTAAATACAAAATCTCTGCACACAATTCTCCTGCCCCGGCAACCGTACCGATACGTAAGAAAAATTAATTGCCGTTATGTATAAAAAAAATTGATGAGTTATAGGGTCGGGCCACATCACCGGCGTCGTCAACCATTAGTTACGACACCTAGCTGTGCTGGTGTCTCCTTGCCCTTTTAGTTTTTATCTTTATTTCGGTAAATTTTATTGTACTTCACGTAGTAGTTAGTAGAACTAAATAGACGCAATTACATATAGTCAGAGTCAGACATATGTACCCAGGTATATATTATATTATATACTTTATTTTCACAAAGTAAACACAGACTGCAAGTATTTTCCAAACAGTCGTCGCCGCAAAACCTGGACGGAGATCAATCGTATTTATTCATGACATCGCGGCTTGGAGAAACGGGTGAAATGTTCCGATTTTATGTATATAAATGGCCATCAAATTATGCCAGACTATCGTTGATTAACTGAATTTCAAAGGGCTCAAGATTACGTTACGGTAAGCTTGAAACTTTATCTATCTATCTACAGAAATAAACAAAACCAAAGTGTCTTCCTGTAATGCCAAAATAACTGCTCAGTTACACAAGGTTACACGTTCACGGTTACAAACATCAGTTTTGTAACTTATTGTCTGTTTGTTTGTCCGGACTGTAAGGATGTGTATTTTTAATGGAAATTCTTAAGGCAGTAGAGGACTATGCAAGAAGTGATTCAGAATCCTTTTTGTTTAGGAAAAATAATGGATATTTATTTATGGAACTTAGACAAATAAGCGTCGTGAACACAGTCGAAAAAAAAATAGCTTAAACAAATTATTATCTATCTATATATATAAAATTCAAAGTCCTGACTGACTGGCTTATCATACTAATATTATAAATGCGAAAGTGTGTTTGTTTGTTGGTTTATTGGTTTGTTGGTTTGTCCTTCAATCACGCCGCAACGGAGCAACGGATCGACGTGATTTTTGGCATGGGTATAGTTGAGGACCTGGAGAGTGACATAGGCTACTTTTTATCCCGGAAAATTAAGGAGTTCTCGCGGGAATCAAAAAAACTAAAACCACGCGGACGAAGTCGCGGGCATCAGCTAGTAATTAATATATCAACGCACAGCCTAAACCGCTGGTTCTAGAGACATGCAACTTAGAGAGTGTGTTCTTTGTGAATAGTAGGTATTCACTAAGAAAGGATTTTTCGAAATTCTATCCCCGAAGGGGTTAAATAGGGGTTGAAAGTTAGTATGAAATTCCATCGTTTTTCAAGTTATAGCCATGAAACTTGGTATTTGGGCTGCCGTTTTAAAATTATGAAATACGTATTTCACAATTTTTGTAATTTCTATCCCCAAGGACGTTAAATAGAGAGTTTGTCCTTCACTCACGCCGAAACAGAGCAACGGATTAACGTGATTTTTGCATGGGTATAGATGAGGGCCTGGAGAGTGACATGGGCCCTTTTTATCCCGTAAAATTTAGGAGTGCCTGTGGGAATAACTTATGCCACGCGAACGAAGTCGCGGGCGTCCGCTAGTGTATTTATAAAGTAAGAGCGTTTGTGCATCGATTTTTAACATGGCGTATCGTCATCAACCGATAGACGTCCACAGCTGGACATAGGTCTCTTGCAAGGATTTCCACATGTCGCGGTCTTGCGCCGCCTGGACCCAGCGGCTCCTTGCGACTCGTCTGATGTCGTCCGTCCACCGAGAAGGGGTCTGCCAACGCTGCGCTTTCCAGGTCGCCATTTCAGCACTTTGGGGCCCCAACGTCTATCGGTTCTTCGAACTATGTGCCCCGCCCATTGCCACTTCAGCTACGCAACACGTCAACAATGTCGGTTACTTTAGTTCTTCTGCAGATCTCCTCATTTACGATTTAATTTAAATTGCGCAAAGAAACTCCAAGCATTGCTCTCTCCGTCGCCCGCTGAGTAAGGCGTACCTACTCGATAAAATTTATATAAGGTTTAGCAACCCAGCACACTGAACTGTCAATATCAATTTACGCCAACTTTAAACCAACTTCGTTTTAAGTTTGACTCATACAATGCCAATTGGGTTCAAATAAGTTCAAACTAATACAAACTTTCAGACCAAAATTCTTCGTGTAACTATTTCCATCCAATGTTCAAGTTGCTTCCTACTTGGGAAACTAGTTAGTTTGCCACTGTATTTAGTGAGGTAGAGGGCTGAGCCAACCGCTAAGCCGTGATCTAATAAACCGTAAATATTTAATTCGAATTTAATTTATCATTGGCTAGCTGACTTCGTCCGAGTGGATTCGTTATTTAAAATTCCCATGAGAACTCTTTTATTTTCCGGGATAAAAAGTAGCTCATGTCACTTCAGGTTCTCAACCCAAGGAAAAATCACGTCAATCCGTTGCTCTGTTGCAGCGTGATTGAAGGACAAACAAACACACTTTCGAATTTATTATAATACCTAAGTAGTGTGACATTTACTTATCGAAGATAACTGCGGAAAGGCAACCATCATTAAGATCGTAGGTAAAACCAGGGATGAAACTGGCATAATATTATTTTAAGAGCGTGCACATGTGAAGACCAAAGATGAACGAAAATTAACGAAGAAGATTGTATTATTATTATCAGATTCATCCTGATCCGTATCGCCGGCCTACTACTGAGTACATTTCTCTCCACTGAATGGGGAGGGTTTTGGCCATTGTTCACCACGCTGGTCAATTGCGAATTCTCGACTTATTATGTTTATACAATAAAAACCTATAGATTTAATCCGGTTTATCAGCCTACAACTACAAGATATAAAAAATATAGGAACGTCCTCAGTAATTCAGATTTAAGTTTAAAATTTCCTCGAAGAACACTTGTAAACAAAGTAACGTGCAACTTGTTGAATACACAATTATACACCGATAATGAGGGAAGGAAGGAGGGAAAGAAGTGAGAGCTAGAATTTAAATAAACAACATTAATTAACTTATTCTTGGAATCAACTATCTCGGAGGTGAAAAAACATAGATATAAAACCAATTTCTACTTTTCGCTATTGCGCATTTTAACTCTAGAAATAGATAAATTCTAAAATCAATTTAGTTGAAACTAATTGGTCATTAGAGCTCGGCTTAAAAACTTATCCTAATGATTCTCTAATTAACTTTTATACAATACTAGCTGATGCCCGCGACTTCGTCCGCGTGGATCGAGGTTTTTCGTTTCCCGCGGGAACTCCTTAATTTTCCGGGATAAAAAGTAGCCTATGTGTTATTCCAGACTATAATCTATCTCTGTGCCAAATTTCATCCAGATCCGTTCAGCCGCTGGGGCGTGATTGAGTAACAAACATCCATCCATACATCCATCCAAACTTTCGCATTTATAATATTTATTTGATTATTATTTTGGAAATCGATTAACCTGATTTATACCTAAATTTCGAATTAATTAATATTTCCTATATATTTTACTGTCACGCCCATGTTCATAAACATAAAAACAATTATAAAGGCCAAAAATAAATATAATAAACTTAAATACAAAGAAATATTATTATTATTATTATCCACGTAAAGTATTTTGTTTGTCATTCATTTATTTTGCATTTTATGATTGACAATGCTTTTTATTCACCCAAAAAAAGTATTCTATTGCAAACAGAAATATAATAAAAATCAGCAGACGGTTTTAATTGAATTTTAAGTAATTTCATGCTTCGGTTGTCTCTTTTGTTATTTTCAATGTCTGCTATGGCTCTTCAGAGAAAATAATATAAAGACGTGTGTATCCTTTGATATAAATTATTGAATTCGAAGAAAGTGCAAAATAAGATAAATAAGGGCTACAAAAATAAAAATGTTATATTTAAAAAAGATCCAATTTGTTGCATTGTTGTTCTTCTAGGCAAACGCGCGCCAACCTAGACCTCATCATTGCTTTGCACTAATACATGATTGTCGTCAAGCGCAAGCCTATCCCACAATTAAAAAAAAAAAAAATCCAATTATTCTGTTCAACTAATGAATAATGATGAAATTTGGTACAGAGATTGGTTGTATCCTGATGAAGGAAGTAAGCTACTTTTTATCCCGGAAAATTACTGAGTTATGTTATTCACGCGTACGAAGTCGCAGGCCTCTTAGTAAAATTTGACGAAAATCGTTTTACGATACTCAATACTCAATTTATTTATTACAAGTAGCACATATATAGCCGTCTTCAATGTAACATGTTTTCACTTTACCACCGATTCGGAAAGAACTCTACTGAGAAGAGCCGGCAAGAAACTCAGCAGTTGCTGTTTGAACTGCAAATTATACTATGTACCTAATACATTAAAATCATCCCAACCACTACAATGTGCCCAGAATGCTGGGCTGCGTTACCCCGCTGAATAACCAAACTTTTAACACAGAATAGGTATGGTGTACTTATATTATGTTGGTCGAGGTAACTGCCAGCTCTCCGGTTACCTGTGGACTCTGTCAAACGAGAAGATCGATCCTTAAAAAAGGATCTAGCATCTTCGCCCGACGACCCGAGGGTTTCAACACCAAACGGCAAAAAATTGAACTATTTTCTATATTTTCATACTTGCGCCTCTTGGCTTTGTCTACATTATTGACGGCCGCGCCCGCCACCACGTCGCATGCAAGTGAGACATCGCAAGCGTATCCACGCATCGCTTGCTTCAACGGAACAAGAGTCATAATGTCAAGTCTCTTACTATAAGGTCAAACTATAATGTTCTAAAACTGCAGGCAGTTTAGCGGTGGCAAGAGACCTACGAATGATTTCGTTCAGGGAAGCATGACGCGATACAAGAAAACCCGTGGTGGCCATTCGCGTTCACCAGTAGGTCACAGTAAACAGTTGTGTAAGTACTATAAACTATATAATATAATAATACTAACCTGTGGGGTGCTGGACCCAAACTCGATTGCTTCCATACAACTAGGTATGGATAGGTTTTTCCTTCTTCCAAACCTAATTGTCCATAAGATCTTACCGTGAGTCACGTGGTTTGAGAAGCATACACAGTTTAAACATTTAAATTAGAAAATCCCAATCTACGTACTCGTGGTTTGCACGTAGTTACGCCTGAATTGTTTACATCTCATTAACATAATTTCGCTGGAATTTTGTTTGTAGTGTGACGTGATTAAAAATGCAAATTGCCCTAGGCGAAATTCTATTGTGATTACGTTTCACTATATCATAGATAGTGCCAACGTCAGTGTGGAGTTACTTTGATTAAATCAAAATCTGTTCAGGCGTTGCGATGTACGTTTAAGTTCTTAACAAAGTTTCAAATTCAGAGACATGACCTTTCAAGCTCAACCATAATCTAGACGTCTCAAACACATTAGTGGAAGCTATATGCATCTCATGAAACTAAATATAATCAGGGGGTTATATTATACGAGTAAGTTGACTGTCTGTGTACGTCTATCATAATTTGCACATTTCATGCCTGGATTTGCGCTAATGGGTGCATACATGCCGAGTTGGTTCTTCTCGTTAGGAAGGGCATTCCGAACCAGTAGTAAATTCGCCTTGGAAATTCAATTGACAATTCGCTTGTAAAATTTTATTTGCATCAAAATCTTTTAATTTTCGCTTTGAATAGCATGTTCTAATTTTCTTTGCACTATTTTTAGAACAGTGGGAAGTATTAATAGTTAAAAATCATTATTTGTCAAGTAGGTACATATTTTTTCTCACCTCCGGGCGGAAAGCGTCAATTTTCCTCCCGCTGCGCTAAACGAAAATGCCGCTTTCCGCCTCCGTCGAGGAGAAAAATAGTATACACACCACGGGCAGTAAATAAGAAAGCCTCAGATCACATGTTTATTGACCTCGGCTTCGCCTCGGACAACAATTACATGTGAACTGAGACATTTCTTATTATACTGCCCTAGATGTGTAATATACTATTGTAAGACTACAGTATGAATTTTATAACCCGTTTTATTAGGTGTAAACGTCTCAAAATAATTTTTTACAGGGTTACTACCATCGCTTAAAGCCATATTGTTTTAATATTGTTGACGTTTGTGTTTTAGAATTATACTCCTTATGTTTGGGACGTCGAGGCACATGAGTAGATTTATCTACTCATGTGGTCGAGGTACGCGACATAAAACTGTCTTTTTCCGTTTCAACCAATTTCACCAAAATCAGTTGAATACTTGAGAAGTACCAGCATACTACTAATAATAATCTCCAATATTACTATCGATAGCTCGAAAGTCAAAGTTCATGAACTTCAATGATTGCAAATAAAACTTTCTGTACATACCATGGACTCGCATTTATCGTTATCGACTTTTCCAATTCTTTTGGAAATTTCAGGGGATGTGACACCTCTTCCCTTAAAGCAAAATGTTGACTCATGAAAGATCAAAGTAAACGTACCTTCTTCCTCTTTTCTTGGTTTTTGATTCGATTCAGAAGACCCACTAAGTTCCATTTAACCGTTATAGCGCGTAACAAATATCCATCCATCCAAACTTTCGCATTTAAAGTATTAGTATAGAAGAGTGTAAAATAATAAGACTCTTATGCATTCGTTAAGACCCCTTACATTTAAACAGGGGTTTTACTTATTTGTGTGTCTAATAATTAAGATTGCATCACATGACTAAATGCAGTTAAAGCTTAATTATAAAAAAGTGAACATAATTAAAATTATTAAAAATCACGAGCCATCATAGCCAATTCACTCGGGATGATGACGTAAGGATCCTAACGATACCCCATACATCCAAACCTGTCCAGGCATTTAGAAATAATGGCGGAACTAGCTGATACCCGCGACTTCATCCGCGTGTAATGAGGTTTTTGGGTTCACGCGGGAACTCTTAAATTTTCCGGGAAAAAAATTAGCCTATGTATTATTCCAGACTACAATCTATCTATGTGGCAAATTTCATCCAGATCCGTTTAGTAGTTTTTGCTTGAAAGAGTAACAAACATCCATACAATACAAACTTCCCCGTTTATAATATAAGTAAGGAAGGTTATAGAAGATCACAGTTTTTTTGGGGAGTCGTGTAAAAACAGACGTTTACACCGTTAAAATAGCCCGAAAAAAAATATATACACGCTGTTTACAAGATAACGTCAAAAACATGCGAATATATTTTACGCGGTACGTATAAAGCAAAACCAATTTGAGTTTGCCGTCCTGAATGGGCCGGATATGGAACAAATGGATTTAAATAATCTGAATATCAAAAGGATTTTCACGTTAACATTTTTACAGTTAAAAACACGTCAGTCCATCAAATAATAGGTTGGAGTTTACAGTTATATCAGTTCTTTTTGAAACTATGGAAACAGATACAAAGGAAACCAATCATGCAGGAATAACCAATTTTGAATTCATCGCCTTTAAAATGTTGTGTAAAAAACGTATCTACGTAATGACTAATGTGTATAGAGGTACTCATATATACCGAAATAGGTATAGGTACCTAGGTATACAAGTTTCTTTCTCTTTTATTGTTGGGGCAATATTAAGGTATAATACCTAAAAAAATATTTCTCACTTTTGCTCACTGGTTTTAATTCAAAATACTTTTTCTCACTGACTGAGCAAAAATGCTCACTGGTTTTAAGCAGAAAAGGCGCCCTTTTTGAGCTAGTGAGGTAAAAAACATAATGATAATAGGTATGTTGATAAACAATGATAAATCCATAAGGACGAAAACTCCTTTACCCTAGGGTAAGCGTAATTTTATGGGTGGGATAGTCTTTTTACAAGTTAATTATTTCATTTATGGTATAAAAATAAGAACTTACCAGTTTTGACCAATTTGAACGTGACTTGTTGTTGATTTTTCAGTTGTTCATTATGTGCGGGATGCGTCAGCTCCCGAAGGGCCATCTCTATTGACGGCTGCTGCATGTTGACTGCCCGGGCTGGTGATGGATCTTTCGCTCGAGTAAGCTTTCGGAAAAAGCTAACTTTCTTCGGCTTTGAATTTGTTCCTGATGAATAAAAAATATGTTATGGCTTATACAGGTATGTTAGAGTCATGAATATGTCAAATAAATCAAAAAACGTTACTCAAAACAAAAAAAAAACAATCACTATGACTAAGTAAAGCGTAGTGTTAAAATTTGCAATCACCATGCAATATGGACGTGATCGCCACGGGTTATTATTAATATTAGTCGATGAACAGGCCTTCAAGTCCAAACTCAAACTTTCAGTCAAAAACCTTCGAACGACGATCGTTGAGTCGGAGGCGTAGATGGTGAGGAGTTGCGAGTGGATAGCGTCGGAGAGGAACTCGGAGCGGGCTCTGAGTATGGACGGGGAGGTAGTAAACTAAGGGAAGATGCCGCAGGGGACGGAAAATGCGCCGCCGACACATCAGACCGACGGTCCGGCTCTGGAGTCGTCACGCGTATATTCGCGCAAAATTCGGGTGTGCTAGCAACTTCGAATAGAGCATCAAAGTCCCTGTCAAAAATGTTCTTCCGCGAGAAAGCGGGCGTGGAGAGCGGCGCAGGCAACTCGAATTCATCGGGAGCTGGTGTCCTTACTATTTTTCCAAACTCATTGTCTTCATGACGACCGAGTTTTTTAAAAAGTTTAGTTGCCTTGGTGCGCTCGCGCAGCTTAGCCGGCCGCTCGAGCGACGGCGTCGGCGAAGCCGGCGCGCGCTCCGCAGGCTCCGGGGGCGCCGTTTTGGGAACGGAGGTGGCGCGGGGCGGGGCGGGGTTCGGGGTCAGGAGATTCGCGTTTCTCGGCGAGGGCGGCGGTGGCCCGATGATAATATCGAGCGTCGGTCGCTGCCGAGGCCGTGGCAGCGAATGCGAGCTGTATGTCAGGGAAACTACTTCGTCCGCAGGATATATTACGTACATCCCTGGCGAGACCGCATCGCGCCGGCCCCTCGCGCCCTCCGAAGAGGTTCACGCGCGTTTTGTCTTACTACCTACTTATTTTGCCTTTTGATTTGGCTAAATTTACTATCGCGATGTTTGCAAAACTTTTAGGAAAACGAACACCGTGGAATGTTTTTTAACTATAATGTTTAAATTTAGTTGCGTGATAGGAGTAAGGAATGTTTTGTGGGAGAGATATTGAGCCATGTATAGGAGGTAGGATATTTTCTTCGCATAAATTGTCGCTAGTTCTTAAGATGCCTTCAACCTAAAGAAAAACAATTGAAATGATTTAATATCTAGAAAGCAATACTAAAAAAATAAAAGTATAATAGGTAAATGAAAATATTTATTATATTCAGTAGCAAATATAAAAAAACTTGCAATGTAAGCAAATATTTGGCAACTAAATTTATTCCGAAAGAAACAATTTCAACGGGCTGTTGGAGTCGGTACACGATAAATGTAAACAACGACATTGCCTCGTTGTTGACATTGTAATTTCACGCATGAGTTAACAGTGATAGCAAATAAATTCTATATAAAATTAGTATTAGGTAGTAGGGTGAGAAACCGTGAACGGGAGATGGAAATACTCATCTAATGGTTTTAGACAGTCAAAACTGACTGGTACACATAGGTCCCACTTACATTCGGCGACTGCATCGGTTGACTGCACACAATATAATCAACATTTCTAGAAAAAAGTTAATTCCATTCAAAACGATGTGATCAGCTCATATTGTGTTTATCTAGAGCAAAATATGATGATTTGAAATCTCCTGGATACAAAAAATATGCTTTAAAAGAAGTAGTACTAGATAGAAATGATGTTTAACTTTCGTTCCATTATATTATACTGGGGTTAATTAATTAATGTAATGACGCAGATATGAAAATCATGCGCTCTTGTTATGTACTTGACCTCGTTTCATATCTACTCGTACCTGTCGTTTGTAGAATCATCGTTTATACCACAATCTACTTTTGCATGTGTATACAATGGTCATTTTTTTTTAGGGTTCCGTACCCAAAGGGTAAAAACGGGACCCTATTACTAAGACTCCGCTGTCTGTCTGTCTGTCTGTCTGTCTGTCTGTCTGTCTGTCTGTCTGTCTCCAGGCTGTATCTCATAAGCCGTGATAGCTAGAAAGCTGAAATTTTCACAAATGATGTATTTCCGTTGCCGCTATAACATCAAATACTAAAAATTAAAAAAATATATATATTAAGGGGGGTCCCCATACAATAAACGTGTTTTTTTCGTATTTTATTGCTCAATATTAAAAACGGTAACAGGTAGACGGTTCAAATTTTCACAGAATATTAACTTGTATATTACCTTTCAAAATAAATAATTAAATATCAATAAAGTAAATATTAAAGGGGGGCTCCCATACAACAAACGTAATTTTTATTTTTAATACGTCATAAATCGTAAAACTTACTACAGGTTTGTACGGAACCCTCGGTGCGCGAGTCCGACTCGCACTTGGCCGGTTTTTTTAATTATACCTTTTGACCTGACTGCTTAATGTAGGACATGATCATATCTGACTTCGATTTACTGGATAGAGTATCATTAGGAAAATTCACATATTTATTACATGGGCATATATACATTTGACTAACACACCTATAAGCTTATATCGCTAATTTTGAAAAGTGTAAGTTGAGAGCTCGGTAAATACAATTTTGAAAACTATAAATTGTATTAAAAAACTCATAAATAAAATCATTTTGATTTCGATGTCAACAAAATTTTTGAGTATTCACAAATTTCTCTTAGGCAGTATGTAACAATTGTACGTACTTTATTCAACTTTAGATGCTGTATTGAGCATGATTATAAAACAAGAGAAGCTTTATCATATCAAGATGCTCATTTAATAACAGCTGTTTTCAGTTCGTTAGTAACAATGTTTAAAAAGTAAGTTTCTAGTTAATTTATTTAGAACAACAAGGAAGTAAAAAAAAATCCTTCTTGTTAAAGAAGGAATTTTTTTAAGTTATTAAAAGATACGTCACTTTACAAACACTTATAATTTCCGATATTTTCCTAATTGAAATCGCGTAAAAATTAAATCTAGTTACTTGACATGCAATTTGAACGTGAATTTCAAAAGCTTGTCCTGTCAGCAGCAACGAATCGCCCGTGGCTGCGTTTTCATGGACGCAAAACGAGCGTACATATTGTAAGTGACGTCTAGTTACACTCTCGTAATTGGAATGAATTGAAGTCGGTCAGTGCTCTCCATTTCAATTGTAACTTTAACAAGAGGTCGGGTATGTTACGGTAGCTTCTCACGGTGCGTAAAAATACGAGCCCACAATCTTAATTGGTTTTTGGAAGCACGCGCAGTGACACAGGGAAGGCACAGGGACCTACTGTTTAATTTACAGATAGGATGGTGATCAGAACTCGTAGAGCTGTTAACAGAACCCGTCTTACTCGTATTTTGCGCTGCGAACCCTTCCTTGTACAGCGTATAATAGGGATTCTGATTGAGGTAGGTAGATCATCGACCACACCGGTCGATGAGGTAGATTCATGCTTATGCATAGCTAGCATTCTGTGCCTATGTTTTTCGCTGACGTTTGATTATGACTGCCATTATACCCTGATATCCCAGTATTATCGTGTTTTAAATTGTACCGTGAGAAACCATTCTGAAAATATGAAGTTAGTATGAAGAGATTCCTTTGATATATCTATGTTCTAGCTATTGTAGCACCCGAACGCATGAACTGGTTCAACATAATACCCAGTAGTGTGCACTAGGGCCCCGAGGTGCAGTCGGTTTTCTTCTGTTAGATTATAATTTACCGCACTCACTATAGCACAATGGAATGACGGCTGCATACCTATATTTCTATTTCAAAGCCGCAAATGTAAGGAATGGCACGCTATTAATATTTTCCTTTCATTTGCTGTGTCTGCCGTACCTACTTAGTTATATTTATTTACTTTTGACGACCTCATTAGAGAGCTCTGTGGTCTTATATTGGGCCGTAACGATTGCAATTTTCGGCTTGATCATTTTGGGAATAATTTATAACTAGCTGATGCCGCGACTTCGTCCGCGTATATTAAGGGTTTTATGTATATTCCCGTGGGAACTCTTTAATTTTAAATATTCTAGACTAGATATTGATTGAGTAACAAACATCCATCCAAACTTTCGCATTATCGCATTTATAATATTAGACGGAGAGCTGGCGACGAATTTCGGGAAGGTTTTTTTTTTGAAATATATAGGTTAGCGCTTGCCTGCAATCAGTCTTGCTTGCAAGTGGCGATGTAGCCTAAGGTGGAGCGCGCTTGCCTAAAAGATGCCTATTCACTCTTGTTTTGAAGGTACCCATCTAATCTAGTCAACAAGTGCTTTTTGACTAGACTATATATAGGTGATTTTTTATGGAACGATTTTTTGTTTAAAAATCATAACTTGCATCATAGATTATGTTTCCAAAAAAAATTACATTATCTTATCAACAATGCATTTGTTTACTTATAACAATTTTTCAAACAATAGGAAATAAAAATAATAAAAATCATTTTCATGTGGCTTCTGATCATAAAAGAACGGATCAATAGTAATATTTACAATTTTGAAATTAACTTTTGTGAGCGCCGCTAGATGACAGCGCCGCTCGGTGTTAGTGCCGCTTGCAGACTACAGATGGCGCTGAACCTGTGGCGCGGCAAAGTTGTCTATACGCGTGGTTTTCCGCCATTAATGGCGTGACGTCACAATACTGCTTTGGAAGTTACATTATAGCAACTTCAAAGTCTTTAACCATTCGATACTCAGAGTTGCCTTGAGTAGCAAGTGTTACAGAAAGTAGACCTATCTCTATACCTTGGTCGCGAGTGGTTATTGATCTAGTTGTTGTTATATTGTTACATTGCCATTAATTTAATATATCTTATATGTTATTGTGTTTCTTCCTTAATAAATGATCGAGTCTGTGTATTACATATTGTTAGTTTGCATCTTAAAACCCTATCCATCACCACACGCATGTAGGTCGATATCATCACAAGTGTTGAAGAATGAAGACGCCCATAATTGGTTTGGTAATCAAAGGATAAACTGTAAGTTTTTAAACATTTCTTTACAAATTACAAATGTGGGTTAACGACATTAATATAGTTAACAGAAGTAAACGCATTGCACTGCGTCTTGGCAGTAATTTATTTATTTATTTTTCTTTTGAAAGTAGGTAGTTTACGTATGTACTTGTTTATAGTCAACGCTCGATGAGTATAATTTCCTTTGATAGAATTCGGTTAATTTATTTTTTTATTATTACCTTCATTTTTCTTTTACATCTTATTACGTATTTAACTAGAACCATAGGGAGAGTAGGTATATGGTTTCTTAGTGTGTTAATTGTCAGAGATGCCGAGCGGTACTTATTCAAGCTAAAAGTTTTATCTGTTTACTGTGCTTAAAAGTTACCTGAAAATAATTGCTTTTGATTTCAAAGTGACGTTAAAAACAAGCTCAAGTTTACATAGCGGCTTCCATGAATAAATATATTTTATTTTCTATTTCGAGAAGTAACAATAAATAGTAACGAATTTATTTCAAATTATACCTACAATGTTTAGTTTTATAACTTTAAAATATCGTTTTTCGAACTGAGTTTCCATTAATTACGAATCGTGTTGATACTTGAATCGATTCTTCTACATTGTATTAACAATCCACGTGCAAATAATATTTTTTCGGACTACCTACATTTCTAAAATATATAAACGGTGAGTAACGAAGGTACATAATAATTTACGGATTGTATTAGTTGTGGGTTAAAATATTACTTTTGAAATGAAATTAATTTTTCACAAATTAAAGTTACACTTAACGAAATGATTCAACATATCCGAACTGAATCAATACTGAACAAATAATTACATTAACATTAAAGGTCATCAGTTAACTCTAATCTAGTTTACATTTATTGAATTTTCATTCGGAATGTTACTTCCGGTTTATGAACAAATTTGATTCTTTACATTTAACGAATTGAATATACTTACAATTTGGAACGTTACTTCCGGTTCACGAACAATTTTGATTCTTTACATTTAACGAATTGAATATACAATTTGGAATGTTACTTCCGTTTTACGAAAATTTTTGGACATTTTCAATTTGAATATTGAAAAATCAGTTTTTACAGTAATATAACGTTACGATTATTCATTTTACAATAATATCTCGTTACGGTTATTAACGCTTAACGCATTTTGAAACATTTTAATTTAAAACTTGGTAATTGAATTTACACATGAAATTTTAACTGTAGTTATTATACTAGACTTTTGAGAAATGAAATATTACGATAAATATACACGAAATATTGTGGCTAAAACTTTCGTAGCATTTTTGTAATCGAATTGTAAACTGTGTACAGCTTTTCACGTACCATGTGGTAGGTATGTCGTAAACCCACTTTACTTGACAATTAACTGTGACTATGTACATTACTATATTTACACCACAAAGTTACTTAGCAATTTCTATCAAATTGAGGTTTGCATGTACCATAAGGTCACGTGGTATGTAGTAAATCCACTTTGCACAATATACGGTACATTTTGATAAATTTTATTTTACGAGTCGATACCAAAGTTACTTAGCAATTTGTATCAAATGGTTTAATGATGTTTGCATGTACAATAAGGTCACGTGGTATGTAGTAAATCCACTTTGCACAATATACGGTACATTTGATAAAATTTACTTTACGAGTTGATACTTTCGCTTTGCGTATCGGTTGCATTGTGAGGGATGAGTAGTACTTACCCTAAGCGGAGATGAGAGTTTACAAATTACAACCGCTTGTTAACGATACAGGGTACATGGTGTACAAAACTAGTGATACTGTATGTGTACATCACTTGTTATAGAAACCATGATACACAAGTACAACGTGTAAGTGGATTATGCCAGCGATTCATCTTGCACGTATTGCGCATTAATCACATATGCAAGTCGAGAATGAAGCGAAAGGGATTGACATTAGTTATCGAATCATGAATACAATTTTATCATGCGTTGGACGGTGAGCAAAACAAAAGGCCGAGTGTGAGCGATAAATATTAAGTTTCAAAGTAAAGTATCTGCGCCTTAACTTGTTTTGTTTCATTTGTCTAATGTATTTGCTTTCGAACATGAGATTTCAATATGGTTTCAATCATTAACATGTTTGACGACCTTTACTGGTCTTCAGATCTCAAGTGGTTTAATCCTCCTAATTGTGAATCTTACATTTGCGTTGTCACAAGTTAACCGTTTGTCCCGAATTCATTGTACACATTTGGGATGAACGGATGGTAAACAGAAATTGTAACATTTAGTTTTTTGTTCTCAGCAAATACACCAGACATGAACGCGTTCGGGACGCACGCGTGGTCAGATGGCCGAGTGTGAGCGCCGCTAGATGACAGCGCCGCTCGGTGTTAGTGCCGCTTGCAGACTACAGATGGCGCTGAACCTGTGCCGCGGCAAAGTTGTCTATACGCGTGGTTTTCCGCCATTAATGGCGTGACGTCACAATGCTGCTTTGGAAGTTACATTATAGCAACTTCAAAGTCTTTAACCATTCGATACTCAGAGTTGCCTTGAGTAGCAAGTGTTACAGAAAGTAGACCTATCTCTATACCTTGGTCGCGAGTGGTTATGGATCTAGTTGTTGTTATATTGTTACATTGCCATTAATTTAATATATCTTATATGTTATTGTGTTTCTTCCTTAATAAATGATCGAGTCTGTATATTGTTAGTTTGCATCTTAAAACCCTATCCATCACCACACGCATGTAGGTCTATATCACTTTTGCAATTTTTGCAAGCGGGTCTTTAATTTTGATTTATTCGAAAATAATCTACACGCTAATCCAAATCGAATGATACCACATCCATATTTTTCGGAGGCGGAGAAAAAAGTTTGACCCAAAAAGCACTTGTTGACTAGACTAAAATTAAAAGAGAAAAAACTACTAAACAGAGTCTGGTAGAGCTTTTGCGGTTATTTAGCTACTGCGCAGCATTTGCAAACAACATTTGCAAAAAAAAACAAAAAAAAAATTTTGACAACTTGTTTTTTTTATCTTTTAATTTAGTACCTACTTAAGGAATTCGAAAAAAAATCCCAGACATTTTTGTCGGTTATAAAGTATTACCAGACCTCTTCAAAAATATTTTATTAAAATTTCCAAAAAATATACTTTTGGCAATCTGAAATTTTAATCACGTATTTACCTATTGAATAATTTCAACAATACCTGCAAATCGCCAGACATATTTAGTGGTATTAAACAATTCCCAAACGTGAATAAAGTTTTCAAATGAATACGACATCATACTAATATTATAATTAATGCGAAAGTGTGTTTGTTTGTCGGTTTGTTGGTTTATTGGTTTGTTGGTTTGTCCTTCAATCACGGCGCAACGGAGCAACGTATCGACGTGATTTTTGGCATGGGTATAGTTGAAGACCTGGAGAGTGACATAGGCTAGTTTTTATCCCGGAAAATTAAGGAGTTCCCGCTGGAATCAAAAAAACTTAATCCACGCGGACAAAATCGCGGGCATCAGCTAGTACGAAATAACCGCAAACGCTCTACCAGACTGACAGGACTAGATTCGCCAATTGACGAAATTGTGTTTTTTCACAATTTCAGCTTGCCAAAAGGACCGGACCTTTCCGAAATTCGTCGCCAGCTCTTGGACCATATTAATCATATAGATTTCTGAATTGGCATAGTCTAGTTTAGTGATAGGTTAGTATAGTTACGCGGAAGGCTTTAGCTGCCATCGGCTAGTACTTTGGCTAGTATACGCTTACTACTCGAGTAATCTAAGGGTCCATTTTACATTTGATCCCAGACAAGGGCTACTTTGTCATTGAAATATATAAAATAAAAAACCGGCCAAGTGCGAGTCGGACTCGCGCACCGAGGGTTCCGTACAAACCTGTAGTAAGTTTTACGATTTATGACGTATTAAAAATAAAAATTACGTTTGTTGTATGGGAGCCCCCCTTTAATATTTACTTTATTGATATTTAATTATTTATTTTGAAAGGTAATATAAAAGTTAATATTCTGTGAAAATTTGAACCGTCTACCTGTTACCGTTTTTAATATTGAGCAAAAAAATACGAAAAAAACACGTTTATTGTATGGGGACCCCCTTAATATATATATTTTTTTAATTTTTAGTATTTGCTGTTATAGCGGCAACGGAAATACATCATTTGTGAAAATTTCAGCTTTCTAGCTATCACGGTTTATGAGATACAGCCTGGAGACAGACAGACAGCGGAGTCTTAGTAATAGGGTCCCGTTTTTACCCTTTGGGTACGGAACCCTAAAAACATCAGTTTTTACCCTTTATACCTAATAAGCCTATATAATAAGCCTCGACTTATTTACTAAGATGTTTTTACCAGACTGGACTTTTAGAATTTAGAATATTCAAATCCAAATTCTAAAAGTCCAGTCTGGTTCAGTGTTATTCAATTTTCAACTTCTTGGCATATTGTGTCTAGATTTTACATAACTACCTAAATACGATAACTAGTCTAGGCCAGATAAGCGGGTCAAGCCTTTTCATAGTAGCTGTAGGCGAATCCTTCAGTTTGAAGACCCACTCAAGATTTTCCACTTCGAGATTCTCTCTGCGTCGAATTCCTTATCAATGAAGGTCGTTATTCCTTTCATTAATTACATAATTGTAGATATTTTCCTTAGATCGTGACTAATGTGGTAGAGTCTTTGAGAGATGCTCATGCAAACTAAATACATTTTCAGTTTGCAATGTCTATTACTGGTCTCAATCATTGAGACCTTCGCCGGAGTCGGAGTATACTTCATGAAAATACCCGCATAAATATTTGATTTAACTTTGAAAAAAGTTTTGTAATTGTATTTCTATGTAATTTATGAAAGTTATGTAACGTACCCGTACCGGGTAATGGAGTTCCGTCACAGTTCGATAGAATTTTCATCGCTATAGCCTATTTAAAACTTTAAATTTTTACATAAAACATGACTTTGTATACATTATAGGCCTGGTGTTCAGTGATGGAAGAACGATTGGTTGAGATGATGACATTTTCATAAAGTAAAAGGAAAACCGGCCAAGTGCGAGTCGGACTCGCGCACCGAGGGTTCCGTACAAACCTGTAGTAAGCTTTAAATTATTAAAAAAAACTACTTACTAGATCTCGTTCAAACCAATTTTTGGTGGAAGTTTGCATGGTAATGTACATCATATATGTTTTATAGTTTTATCATTCTCTTATTTTAGAAGTTACAGGGGGTACACACACACACATTTACCACTAGTGTCTCTCGCGCAAACTATTCAGTTTTAAAAAAAATGATATTAGAAACCTCAATATCATTTTTGAATACCTATCCATAGATGGATGGGGCCACACCATGATGATGGGATGGATGGGTTTAATGAAAAAAAAAAATTGAGTTTCAGTTCAAAGTATGGGGAATCCCCAAAATTTATTGTTTTTTTTCTATTTTTGTGTGGAAATCTTAATGCGGTTCACAGAATACATCTACTTACCAAGTTTCAACAGTATAGTTCTTATAGTTTCGGAAAAAAGTGGCTGTGACATACGGACGGACAGACAGACAGATATGACGAATCCATAAGGGTTCCGTTTTTTGTCATTTGGCTACGGAACCCTAAAAATCATGACTGAATCACTCACTGACTGACTCATCAACGCACTGCCCAAAAACTTGGACCTAGATAGCTGAAATGCACGACGGTTTCCTCTTTAATGTAGATATGTGATATGTAATATGAAGCCGGATTTTTCTACATTTCCACGGGGCGTCCGCTAGTACATTTGTACATAATATAATCACAATATGGAAACTACATTTCATATTTTGTTCGAATCGTACCTTAATTCCAAGACATCCGTCCTCTATTATCCCTACATCTTTTCATTATCTTACCTTTTATCATCTAAATAGTTTGTAGGTAGGTAGGTTTGTACGTTACTATTTATTGATGGAAATAATACTGATCCTTCTCAATACCATTGATTTTTGCTTTCTTTTCGATTAAAAGTAAGAATAATACTGCCTACCTATACATTAAAAAAATCTTGTTTAATGACATAGACACTGTCTAAACCTTTTGGCAACTAAAGTTTGTAGGAAAGTCTATCATTTTTCAAGTTATATCCATGAATTTTAGTATTTGGGCTTTCGGTTAAACATGAAGAATAACTTATTTTATGATATATGGAAATTGTACCGGCAAGGGATTATCAAAAATTCTACTTGAAACAGGAGTAGTTCAGCTAAGATTTATATTAGGTATACGACAAGCCGACCCGCCACGCCCCGGCTTCAATCGAGTGTTAGGCTGAAAACACCATAGTGGTCTACGGGCTAACTAATATCTACGTAATATTGGCATAGACCAAGTGTGCTTTTTAAGTTAATAAAGTTTTTAAGTTTTTTATAATATCCTTTTATAAGTGGTTTTGACCAACGTCCATTGTAAAAATTACTTTTGTTTGTTTTTTGCAGTCAATTATGATTCGCAGTCAAAAATAATTGCGACTGTCTTTCATCATTCATAAGTGGTTTTGGCCACCGTCCTAAGGCAAAACTACTAATGAATAGTTTTCGTAGTTAAAATTAGTTTTGACCAGTTAAGAGTTTTGACGGTAACATATCTATTGACTATAATAATTTTTTAGAAGTCCAAGACTCCTCATAATATAATACGATATTTTATACCTCATTAATTTAACTAATTTTTTGTGGAAAATGAAAATTTTAACGTATTAAAATTATTGTAACTTATTTTTATTTTCCGCAAAAAATAGATAACGACCCAATGCGTGGGAGGGGTCAAATTTTAATTTCAATGAAATATTTTAAGGCTCGGAAAATTTTGCACCAAGAAACGACGGCAACAAAATTATTGTTAAACTAGTGGGCCCGGCAGACGTTGCCCTGCCCTGAATCTAGATGCGTTAACCGATTGCAGGGCCACCTACTGGGTTCAATTAAGAATTTAAACCATCCCTGGACCCACTAAAACACAAAAAAAAATCAATCTATAAATCAGTCAAGCCGTTTCTGACTTTTAGCGAGGCTAACGAACAGCAATTCATTTTTATATATTTTAAGAAGATGAAAGTGTTTTCAGACTAAACGCTTTGTATTGAAATACTTAATACGTATGTATATTAATATTACCAAGGACTAAGAAGGCATGCAAACCTCCACGAGGCATACTCGACCTCCTTTTATTTAGATCACTCGAAGAGTCACACCAGTTCTCATAAAGGTTGAAAATAACAAGGCATATCCTGCTTCACGAAGCGGCGCTAATGGTATTCTTATTGGACTCACTGTATTGTAGGAGGTCAGTAAGCTGTGATAATTTCTACAACTCAATAAGAATCCAAGATAAGATACATTTTTAGGGTTCCGTACCAAAATGGTAAAATGGAACCCTTATGGTGCGACTTTCTCCGTCTGTCTGTCCGTCTGTCCGTCCGTCACACTCGATTATTTCAGTAACTACCAAAGCTATCGACATGAAATTTGGAATAGTTGTGTATATTAGTGGCCCAAAGACACTGGAATTAAAAAAAAATGGAAATTATTTTTGTTCTTATTTAAAAAGGGGGGAAAATCGGAGGGTTGAAATTTAAAAGTGAGATAACTGTACTGTGTGGGGTATCATATGAAAGGGTTTACTTTGTACATTCTAAAACAGATTTTTAATTATTATTTTTAGTCATGATAGTTTTTGATTTATCGGGCAAAATGTCGAAAAAAATACCGTTCCCCCCCCCCCCCTTATCTCCGGAGTTTACCAATCGAAAAATCTGAAATAATTATGGTCAATAGGAATTTATGTATATTTTACAGGAAAACTATAGCCAATGCTCTAACTAGCATAGTTTTTTTGATATTAACAGTAAACCTCTACAAACAAAGTTAGTTTTGCGGTTCATTTCGTCTTGTTTTTTAATACGTCATAAATCGTAAAACTTACTACAGGTTTGTACGGAACCCTCGGTGCGCGAGTCCGACTCGCACTTGGCCGGTTTTTATTTATTCAAATCATGCACACTTTTTTTTATTTTTAAACATCAATAAAATATGAAACGTGATGGTGATAATCAAATACGTTGTCTAAATATTAAAGCTACGGGTTTCAAAATGCGCCCTTCTCTGAGAAGAGCCCACTACAAACTCAGCCGGATTTTTCGTTCATAATTTGATCCGAATGTATTGCGGATAGGAACTAAAATACAACGGGAGGCAGTTCTGCAAATATAGTATGTTTTTGACCGGCGCAAATTAGTTAACAATGGTTTGTTCTCATTTCACCATCCTGAAAGCCATTTACTGTGCCAGTAGCAGGCAGCGTATAGTGAATAGTAAGATCCTGTGATATAGGTAGGTACATATTATTGGAGCTGATTCTGTATAACACAATCTCTAAACTAAACTAAAACGGCAGCTTTAAATCTAGTTCTGTCCCTTTCCGTAGCGAGTATTATGAAAGGATTAGCAATATTTGTAATGCTCTAATTTTAGTTTAGTCTAGAGATTGTGCACTACAGAATCAGCCCCATTCTAATAACTAATCTAAAATTACAGCTCTAAATAAATTGCTATCCCTTTCATACAGTTCCTTGTGAAAAAAGACAGCACTAGATTAAGACGTATCTAAAAGTTAAGAGACTGTGTTCAATAGAATGAGCTCAATCATATTTAAGAACTAGCTGATGCCCGCGACTTCTTCCGCGTGGATTTAGGATTTTTGGTTCCCGCGGGAACTCTTTGATTTCCGGGATAAATAGTAGCCTATGTGTTACTCCAGACTATATAATCTATCCCTGGCCAAATTTAATCCAGATCCGTTCAGTCGTTCTGGCGTGATTGAGTAACAAACATCCATCCATAAATCCATCCAAACTTTCGCATTTAATATAATAGAAGTATACTCGTATAGATAGTAGAGTATAATCTTTCTATGTCGCGCTATGTAAACATATTTTGAAATTAATTTGGAGCTTAGAAAGTTACCCCAAAGTTTGGTGAAGGCATTACAGCGGATGTAATTCAAGTTATAATTTGGGTTTCTAGAAAGATATTCAAATTACAGAGTGAATAAGTGAATTATGTTATATCATTCTATAATAATATGTTTAAGATTCCTTTAAGTTTATAGTACTTATCCAATCAGACAGACTCATATATGAAACTAGCTAATGTCCGCGACTTCGTCCGCGTGGTTTAAGATTTTTCCCCACAGGCACTCCTTAATTTTCTGGTTTAAAAAGTAGCCAGTCACTCTTCAGGTCCTCAACTATACTCATGCAATCACGTTGATCCGGTGCTCTGTCGCGGCGTGATTGAAGGACAAACTCTATATTTCACCCCTTTGGGAGTCGAATTTTCAAAAATGGTGAAACACGTACTATTGTATATCTAACTGAAAGCCCTAATGCTAAGTTTCATGGCTATAACTTGAGAGATGACGGAGTTTCATACAAACTTTCGACCCCTATTTCACCCTCTTAGGGGTGGAATTTTCAAAAATCCTTTCTTAGCGGATGCCTACGTTATAATAGCTATCTGAGTGCAAAATTTCAGCCCAATCCGACCAGTGGTTAGAGGTGTGCGTTGATAGACCAGTCAGTCAGTCAGTCAGTCACCTTTGCCTATTATATACTTAGACTAGAGGTCGCCCACGACTTCGTTCGCGTACAATTTTCGATTTCCTGTGAAATTATGAAATTTTCCCGCAGCAAAAAGCCTATCTATAGAGTCTTTATATAGCTTGTGCAGGTTTTCATTATTTAAAACTAATAACCTAAATCCCGATTATCTAGTCTCTATCTTAAAAAAAAACCGGCCAAGTGCGAGTCGGACTCGCGCACCGAGAGATCCATGCAAACCTGTAGTAACTTTTTAATTATTAAAAAAAACTACTTACTAGATCTCGTTCAAACCAATTTTCGGTGGAAGTTTGCATGGTAATGTACATCATATATTTTTTTTAGTTTTATAACACTTTAGATGTGTCTCTCGCGCAAACTATTCAGTGTAGAAAAAAAATTATATTATAAACCTCAATATCATTTTTTAAGACCTATCCACAGATCACTTAAGGGTTTGATGAAAAAAAATTTTTGAGTTTCAGTTCTAAGTTTAT
Organism: Erebia ligea; assembly: GCA_917051295.2. Classification (NCBI taxonomy): domain Eukaryota; kingdom Metazoa; phylum Arthropoda; class Insecta; order Lepidoptera; family Nymphalidae; genus Erebia; species Erebia ligea. Next base: position 8,612,527 of record OU785225.1, read on the forward strand.
TAACCCCCAAAATTTATTGTTTTTTTTTCTATTTTTGTGTGAAAATCTTAATGCGGTTCACAGAATACATCTACTTACCAAGTTTCAACAGTAGGTATAGTTCTTAAAGTTTCGGAAAAAAGTGGCTGTGACATACGGACGGACAGACAGACAGACAGACAGACAGACATGACGATTCCATAAGGGTTCCGTTTTTTTCCATTTGGTTACGGAACCCAAAAAAGGACTTTCATACAAACTTCCAACTCCCATTTCAACCCCAGGGGTGAATTTTTTCAAAACCGTTTCTTAGCTGATGTCTACACCATAGAAGGAACCTACCTTCTAAATTTCAAGTAGTTCCTGAGATATCGTGATTAGTCAGTGAGTGAGTGATTGAATGAGTGGTATTTCGCTTTTATATATATAATATAGATCCGCCAACCCGCATTGGAGCAGCGTGGTGGGTCTAAGCTCTAATTCCCTTTCTCCTATGAGAGTGGAGGCCTTTGCCCAGCAGTGGGACGTTAATGGGCTGTAGTGGATATATAGATCACGATTTATCTACAATTGGGTATTTGACAAATATTCAAATAAATTATTTTTTAGTGATTATTAAATAGAGGATCTCCCAAAAGTAATGTCCACGTCCCTTGTTAGTTTTATGTTGAATAACTATTTTAAACTATCGATTAAAGTAAATAAGTGCGTCGAATTTTCATGACATCACTGTTCAATATTTCATACAAAATCCCATACTATGCCACGCATTTTGACGTTTGAACAAAATTTGCTGATTTGACTAGTTCTCAAATACTTTACAAATACCCAATTTAGTTTAATTGAATAGCATTTTAACAAAACATTCGATAGGAATAAGTACCTACGCGTAATATAATTCTACCTTAACAATAATGTTAAAACTGCCCATTATTAAAAACCGTTTGTTGTGTATTTAGGGATAAGAAAGTCACGAAAAGGGTAGAACGGACTCAATTGAGTTTTATCGTGGCACGGAAGGCTTGCAAGAATTTTCGGTGACACGGAATTTCGTTATTACTTAAAGTTTATTAAGGCCGGAATTACATTATCTCACTTAAATATTATGATCATTGAATGTAATGTAATGGAAAATATAATATGATCATATTTAAATATGATATTAATGTATTTCCGGCCATAAGAAAAAACAATGGACCAGGAAAATGTAATTTCAGACATTTTAAAGTAAAAAATCATATCTCAAATAATTTTAACAAAACTAACTTATAGCTTAACCTTTCAAAGCCTGTGGATAAAGAATCCCGCAACTTCGTCCGCTTGAAAATCCAAATCCAAAGTAACTTCTTTTTAGGGATTTAGCCGAATTCAAAATAGCTCATGTCCTTCCCCGTGATGCAACCTATCTCTGAAACAAATGTCAATTTTAAACTGATCGCGATTGATTTGCTGTTGCCCAAGGAACTTCACACGTATTTTTCAGATTTTTTATGAAATTTAAGAAACCTATCTAGAAAAAGGAATTGTCAAAAGTCGGACGGAGTTGTGGAGTAAAATCGTCAAAAGCTTTCATCCCCTATCCCAAAGGCAGGGTGCCTTTTTTTCGGGATAAAAATACACTATATTATGATAACCCAGTATATTAACCTTTTATTATGCCAAGTTGCATTCAAATCCGTCTATTATTTACAGCGAATAGACATACCATAGAGACAGCCACAAAAATTTAAAAAAAAGTTTGTAAGTAGGTACAGATTTGTGCACCAAATTAACACTGTCGTTAGTCTCCTCATTATCAGTAAAGGTGAGAGAGCTTTCGTAAAAGCTGGTTACAATATAAAACGCTAAGGCATAATGACGCTGGGATGCAAGTCCCGTTGTTCAAGGTACTCGACCCGCTTCCCTTTTCATCACTGGGTAGCTCGCATAAAAATGTGGGACTTTACTATGATTTTTGAGATTTGTAACCATCACATTATCTTCTCTTTTCTAAAACATGTAGTAAAAATCTGCGTTTGTCTTTGATTTTCTGACATCTTTATCATTTTTTTTGATTATTCTTTTATTTAATTTACAGCACTACATAACTCCTGGGTTTTCAATCCAATGCTCACCACCTTTTTAACCGACTTCCAAAAAACGAGGAGGTTCTCAATTCGGCACGTATGTTTTTATGTTCATCATCTTTTGAAAAGTTAAGTAGGGTTGGCCTTAACCCTATAAGCCAGTTACCAACGAATGTTTAATTTAATGGAGAATATATGGATGGATTTAATGAGGAATTTGTAGATACTTATTTTTACGAATTAATTCAAAATATTAAGTAGGCACTTAATAATTTTCTATTGTAGGATTACTTAGCATGAATTCTTTGGCAAATGACGCCCGGAAACATTAAAGTTACTTTTTTATTGTCTTGAAATTCATATGGCCCTCGTAATACCCTTCGGCTAAATTTTAACACACCCTTAGTGTAGGTGTGATAAAGAAAGAAAAAACAGGAAAATAATGTTTTATAGTTAATCACTACATGGAGTTTTAGACTAATTAAATTAATATATGTAGGTTTATGTAAATTGTTGCGAAAATTGATAGCCAAAGAATAAATACAACCTCTTCTTTCATGAAACTATTTGAATTGACGGCTAATTTCAACACAAACCTCCTTTGTGAAAATCAATGGCCAACTATGTGTAGTTTTTTTAAATTTATATTTAAAGATTATCTGTTACTCTTCTTTTGTTTGCAACAATTTGGACGTCTCGCGGGAAGCTTTTCGTGCTATGATTTTCTATGATTATAAACGAGGGTTGACTTTCAAGGAATCTCAAGAAAATTTACAAGCTGCTTTTGGGGAGTCTGCTCCTGCGAGCAACAATTATTTTTTGGTTTCGTGAATTTAAACGTGGTCGAGAGAACTTAAACGATGACCCCAGACCCGTCCGACCACCAACGTTGTTGACGTTGATTTTTAGGGTTCCGTACCCAAAGGGTAAAAACGGGACCCTATTACTAAGACTCCGCTGTCTGTCTGTCTGTCTGTCTGTCTGTCTGTCTGTCTGTCTGTCTGTCTGTCTGTCTGTATGTCTCCAGGCTGTATCTCATAAACCGTGATAGCTAGAAAGCTGAAATTTTCACAAATGATGTATTTCCGTTGCCGCTATAACAACAAATACTAAAAATTAAAAAAATATATATATTAAGGGGGGTCCCCATACAATAAACGTGTTTTTTTCGTATTTTTTTGCTCAATATTAAAAACGCTAACAGGTAGACGGTTCAAATTTTCAGAATATTAACTTGTATATTACCTTTCAAAATAAATAATTAAATATCAATAAAGTAAATATTATAAAGGGGGGCTCCCATACAACAAACGTAATTTTTTGATATTATAACAATAAACCTCTACAAACAAAGTTAGTTTTGCGGTTCATTTCGTCTTGTTTTTAATACGTCATAAATCGTAAAACTTACTACAGGTTTGTACGGAACCCTCGGTGCGCGAGTCCGACTCGCACTTGGCCGGTTTTTTACGTTGATCTTTTACGTTGTTGACGACCTCCGTGGCGCAGTGTGTAGCGCTATTGTCTTAACGTGCGTGCGAGGAGGCGTTGCGTGGAGGTCCCGGGTTCGATCTCCGGCAGTGTCAATTTGGGAATTCATAATTTCTGAATTTTCCCTGGTCTGGCCTGGTGGGAGGCTTCGGTCGTGGCTAGTTACCACCCTACCGGCAAAGACGTGCCGCCAAGCGATTAAGCTTTCCGGTACGATGCCGTGTAGAAACCGAATAGGGGTATGAGTTTATTATAACTGCCATGACCCTAACAGTTTAGCCCGCTACCATCTTAGACTGCATCATCACTTAGGTACCATCAGGTGAGATCGCAGTCAGGGGGTAACTTGTAGTGGTTAAAATAAAAAAAAAGAATAGACACATCGAGAGATACAGGCTGAACTAAACATTGGATCACAGGTAGTTTCCACCATCCTGCATGAACACCTTAAAGTTAGGAAGCTTGCTTCGCGATGGATACCTCATTCTCTCACCTCTTCTTCTTGCCCTTTTCCCACGCTATGTGGGGTCGGCACAACATGTTTTCTTCTTCCACTCACTTCTGTTATCCGTCAATCTCTCATTCACCCCTTTTATACGCATATCTTCTTTTACACAATACATCCATCTTTTCTTTGGTCTCCCTCTACTCTTACATCTTTTCTTTGGTCTCCCTCTACCTCATTCTCTCACCGATGAGCAATAATGCCGTCGTGTTGATTCGTGCAAATTTATGTTAGAAAAGTTCGAAGGAGGAACTTCGCAAAACGTATCCTATATTCTTACAACTGACGAATCATGGATTTATAGCTACGATCCTCTCACGAAGCAGCAATCCACGCAATGGGTGTTTGAAGAGGACGATTTGCCCACAAAAGTTGTTCGCGGTTAAAAAAATTATAGCGGTTTTTTTTCGACGCAGTGGACCAGTTATAGCAGTAATTCCGCTAGATGACCGAAGTTTGTCTGCCTCAAGCTTGCGGGAAGTTGGATAGCGACCGCCCAAGGAGCGGCGTCCGTGGCATTCTTTTTCACCAAGATAACGCGCCCGCTCACACAGCTGCTAGAACCATGGACTATTTGACAACTTCGGGGGTACACAATATGTTACCCCATCCTCCGTACAGCCCAGATTTAGCTCCATGCGATTTTTTTAATTTCCCACGGTAAAAAAAATGCTTCGTGGGCGAAAATTTAGCACTGCAGACGAGGCCGTCGAAGAATTTCGGTGGTTATTTTTCGACCTCCCGCAAGACACATTTTTTAAATGTTTTGAAAGTTGGTTCACAAGAATGCATAAGTGCATTGGGATTAGGTGACCAAACACAGGTCTCCATCTCAGCATCATGCTGCAGCAGAAACTTTTTATTATAAGTGAAGTAATTAGATTTACTGTTAGTATATTAGGAGGCTCCGCGACCTCAAAGAAAGCATCGGTTCCTCTTTTGCGCGACATCGACACCCTTCGACTCGCCCCAAGGAGAATAACCACCAGGACATGCACGTTGAGATGAAATATTGCAAAACCCATAACTCTTAACGGATTGTATTATTTTCAAACCTAATAAGTTCATAACCAAACGTTAATTATGTAAAATAAAAATACAATATTACTATTAGATAATAAGGTTCTTTTATTTCCGCTTACAGCTCGTTAGTAGGAAAGTGCCACTTCCATGATCATAACTCAATTACGAGTGACTAAACTTAACTATGTAACTTCGAGTCTCCTCATCAGCTCTTTAGACTTTAAACTAACATTCCGAAGTTTCGTAGCAGATGGGACCGTAAAAGATCTTGTGGGTTTACACAAAGCACAAAGCCGTTTTAATGTGTTTAAATATTTTCGTGCCAATCCCGGAATAAACTTATCAAAAAGTGACAGCATTACAAAATATAACATCTTGAGCTGCTTAGGATACAATCGTTTCGCTCAGATACGGAAAGTACGGGCACGGTACGGGGTCTACGCTAAGAATATCAATATTCGAATGTCTATACTTATTTATTGTTATGTACTTATACGTGTGGTATTCATATGCTCGCTACTTGGTCCGCTTGGATTTGAATCGCATGGTAACTTTATTTTCTGGAATAATAAAAAGTACTTAATTAAAAAACCGACTGCTTGGATACCAAAAAGGATTTAAAAACTATTATCAATTTACAAGTATAATATTTTTAAAAGTTATTACGTATTTTGGAAAACGATCTAATTTAAATATGACAAAAATATTGGTACTTAAGAAACATGCCTTTCCTTTTATCTATGTCCGTGCAATTTTGAATTATTCTTGTAATTAGTGATGCTCATTTATTTACAAGAGCGCAATCTTTACGTTGTTCACTATTGTTCAATTTTGGTAAGTCCCTACTAAAAATCCAAATCCTGTGCTACATTAGACAGAATACAAATTCTCTTTACATCCTTTTTTGCAGGCACCTTTTTATAAAATTTCTCACGTTTTTGCCTTTACTTAGATAAATGTCTTGGATTTTGTTAAAAGTTTGTTTGCCTTAGCGATCGACCCTACACTCTTTTATTGTGAAAAGTTAAATTGTGTTGAAAATATGATAAAAGTATGGAGAAGTAAAAATGAGATTTGAAATATTGTATTGTATTTATTATTCAATAGAATTCTGTACAATATAAGGTTCGACCAACAGCAAAATCCTGTTTAATGCAATGACTGATTTCACAGAATCTAGCCATTAAACAAAGACACACGGACACGACACGACACAGCCTATTTTTGGAATCCAACAAAAAAATTCATTCAAATTTTGGTGTTCAGTGCCTAGTGGGAGATTTTCGTCCCATTCGATGGCGGCAACGTTAACTACGATTGTTAAGAAATAATTGTCAAGCGCTTGACAGCTGGCGCTCGGGTAATCCATACTAATATTATAAATGCGAAAGTCTGTCTGTCTGTCTGTCTGCTACGCTTTCACGGCCCATCTGTTTAACCGATTTTGCTGAAATTTGGTACAGGGATAGGTTGGATCCCGGGGAAGGACATAGGCTACTTTTTATCCCGGAAAATTAAGGAGTTCCTGCGAGAATCGGAAAAGCTTTGTCCACGCGGATGAAATCGCGGGCATCATCTAGTTCCATATAAATGGCAGTTAACATATGCGCTATCGAATGCGTAAAAAAACTCCCATTCAGTCTGCGGTTCAGGATTGTGATACTATTTTATTATCAGTTATAAAATATTTAACTCAGTACGGTAGGTATTAAGCGCTCTATCTCTTGATACATAAGCTAGAAACTACTGTTTGTACTACACTACTCAGTTTTAGGGGAATCAGTAAAAAGCCGTCGTTGCCAGCTTCGACCTCGTTGCACTAGCATAAATAAGTCGATTTCACTGGTTCAACGTTGATTTCAGTTGGTAAGTTTTATGGTAGTTGAAAAGGTTCTTGGGGGTTCAAAGGCCTTTTTGTTTCACACTTTGGTCGGTCCCGGTTATTATTGAGAATAGTTGAACAATAAGATCCTCATCATTAAGAAATACTTCTTTGCTCTTTGTGCTCAATTCTCGTCAATTTATTGGATTTTGATTGCAAATTTATTTATTTACTAGCTGATGCCCGCGACTTCGTCCGCGTTTTACGGTTCCCGCGGGAATTCTTTAATTTTCCGGGATAAATGTGTGCCTATCTGTTATTCGAGGCTATAATCTATCTCTGTGCCAAATTTCATCCAGATCCGTTCAGCCGTTGGGGTGTGATTGACAAACATCCATCCATACATCCATCCAAACTTTCGCATTTATAATATTTATTTAATGAAATAAGAAATACGTCTCAGGTTTTTGTGCTCAATTCTAGTCAATAATTGTTTGAATTTGATTGAAAATTAATTAGTCTAATCGTGCAGATTGTTCCGTTTCCATAAATAATGATCAAGTAAACATCACATCATATTATTGCAATGCTTGTTGTTCGCTTATTAAACATATAAATATTCAATTTCATAAACTAAATCCAAAAACTATTCATACTCGTATGTAAATAATATCATCTGATTGAGATGAAACTTAGTATAAGTTTTTGTTGGGATTTGCAGAGAGGTTTAATCGGACATACTTACTCGTAGCAATGTCAACATACAATAGGCGACGCAGTAGTTGCATGGAAACGCATGCCACGCATAAGTTGAACATATACATCGGAAAAATCAATGCATAATCAATTCGATAGTGAAAATGCGCGTGACGACAACAGGATTCGTCGCATTGAGAGCTCAGCGAAGAAATAGCTAACGTCAAGAGAGGTTGACCTCTACTTGCATATCATTAAGCAAAGCTGCTAAAATTTTCAGTAGGTACACTGAAAATATAACACACCTCATGTGGTTTTTGCGGCTTTAATGATGCTAATAGCTTTACACTTATTATACTTTACATTTATTACTGATGTTCAACTATTAAGTATTCTTATTATTCATGATGTGATGTACATTAAAATAAATAGCGGGCAGTTCGTACACATTAATGAAATTGTTCATCGATTAATATTTACATTATACAAAATACTACTCATAGATAAATTATTTCCGATGCAAAATGTAATTTTGCCCTATCATACTTCATACTTCATATCATACTAATATTATAAATGCGAAATTGTGTTTGTTTGTTGGTTTGTTGGTTTATTGGTTTGTTGGTTTGACCTTCAATCACGCCGCAACGGAGAAACGGATTGACGTGATTTTAGTATGATATGATATCGGGAGACCATACCTAAAAACCGGGGTATAAAACCTACTTTACCGAGTAGCGTAGGAAGTACATAATAGTGTTGGTTATTCATTTCCTTGGCAATATTAGTTTCCGATTTCCACGACAAAGCTACGACTCGAGTGCGTACAGGTAGGTGTATACCTACTTCAACTCCATTACAAGATGATATTACCATAATAATAGCTTTGATAAATTGTGTGTGCATGTTATCTTTTCACGGCATTTTGACGGGTACAAAAGTAGGTAGCCTTCCGGAGTCAAACAGAGTTTCTCATGAGATTTTTTAAAACCACGCCACGAATTCGCCACCTAGAACCAATAGGGATGATGACAACTCAATCAAATCAGCAACTCTTTATCAAACTTAAAAACGCACTTCTAGTATGAAAGTTGTATGAAATTCATAGTTGTGCCGTCATAAAATTTCAACGCCCTTTTTTTCTTTAATCTATATTTTATAATGGTTATCAAACTTAAAACTAACCGAGGATGTGAATTTTAGGTCTTTTGGAAGACCCTCTATTTAATAATCAGTTAGAAATAATTTATTTTTGATATAGTCATCATCCCTATAAATGTAGAAGCTAAAGTGCTATTTTTTATTTTCCAGTTTTTTAATGGCTAAACTTCTGAAGCGAGCTTTACGAGGCGTAGAGTTTTCTTGCATCGTGGAAACAAACATAAAAAAACCGGCCAAGTGCGAGTCGGACTCGCGCACCGAGGGTTCCGTACAAACCTGTAGTAAGTTTTACGATTTATGACGTATTAAAAACAAGACGAAATGAACCGCAAAACTAACTTTGTTTGTAGAGGTTTATTGTTAATATCAAAAAATTACGTTTGTTGTATGGGAGCCCCCCTTTAATATTTATTTTATTGATATTTAATTATTTATTTTGAAAGGTAATATACAAGTTAATATTCTGTGAAAATTTGAACCGTCTACCTGTTACCGTTTTTAATATTGAGCAAAAAAATACGAAAAAAGCACGTTTATTGTATGGGGACCCCCCTTAATATATATATTTTTTTAATTTTTAGTATTTGTTGTTATAGCGGCAACGGAAATACATCATTTGTGAAAATTTCAGCTTTCTAGCTATCACGGTTTATGAGATACAGCCTGGAGACAGACAGACAGACAGACAGACAGACAGACAGACAGACAGACAGACAGACAGACAGACAGACAGACAGACAGACAGACAGACAGACAGACAGACAGACAGACAGACAGACAGACAGACAGCGGAGTCTTAGTAATAGGGTCCCGTTTTTACCCTATGGGTACGGAACCCTAAAAACGATACTGACTTATTATTTCTAACCAACTAAATTCCGTTGGATTTCTAGTCAAAACCACAACTATTCGAGTGATATACCTACGCTCAGAATGACCAAAACTATTCGACTCCATATACCTAGTGCAAATATTAAACTGGGTTACCGGTTAAGTTAGGCCTATTTTCATCGACGGAAATAATATTTAAAAGAAATTATAGGTTTAAATTTTCCAGAATGCAAATAAAGACCCCATGTAATAGTTATTTGTTATACAAGAGTGAAAAGTTGTTTTTTAACCGCGTGCTCAATTTTGATGACCGAGCAAGCGAAGGATTCAAAAATTAGAATCCTGAGCGTCAGCGAGGGAATCAAAAGAGCACGAGGTGAAAAATCTTTTCACTCGAGTGCAACACGTAACTTTTCATCCCACCTCAGCGAGGAAATGACTAAATGCAAAAAAAAACCACAAGGTAACTTTTCATCCCACCTCAGCGAGGAAATGACTAAATGCAAAAAAATCACAAGATTAAATTCAATTCTGTTAATTTCTTCGTCACTAGAATCACTCATTTTAGGTTTTTCACTTATTTTCAATTTTCTTGTTTTTAATCGGTTTTAATTTTAAACAATATGACGTGAAAGAAAATGGTGCGCGCAAAGCAAATTAAAAAAGTACACCAAGAAGGTTACGAGTGTGAGTTTTTAACAAATTAAAAACGATTGTATGGAAATTCGGCACCATAGAGGTACAAGTAAATAGGTTTTAATGATGTTTTGAATTCACAAACTTCATAGACGAGTGATATTTACTAACGTGCACACGATGTTCTAAATTCAATTTACTTTATCCTCTAGAGGATAATAACGGCTTTTACCATCAGATATCGAAGAATAAAAATACTCTTTCCGAGATGGTGGGATGAAAAAAATATTACACATCTTTTGAAATAAGTGCTGAATCGCGTTTAAACAAAAACAGCAATGATTTTAAATGACAGGTGATGATGATAAAATAAAAAAATACCCAAAACCAAAAAAAATAAGGAAAATTTTAAAATGTCTGTAAAACCTTAAACATCCATGAAAATGGGCCCTTCATAGACAATCATATTGTACTAGATGATGCCCGCGACTTCGTCCACGTGGTTTAAGATTTTTTGATTCCCGCGTGAACTCTTTAATTTTCCGGGATAAAAAGTAGCCTATGTCCTTCCCCGGGATACATCCTACCCCTTTACCAAATTTCATTAAAATCCGTTGAACAGATGGGGCCATGAAAGCGTAGCAGAAAGACACACTTTCGCATTTATAATATTAGTGTGGAAGTATGGATTTAAAGCCAAGTTGATGCTTGCTTCGAGCTAGAAATATTTTATCAAAATCGATTTTGTAGGCCCAGCTGCCTAATAAAAGCGCTACAGAAGATAAAGTACTCACTTAGATTATTTATTGAGAACAACCAAAGAACAACACGCGTTATTACAACGCTAGCTAGCTTAAAGTTTTCTCAACTAACGCCCTGAGCGAGGACAGTGGACCATAACATGAATTTATTACGATAGACTCGTTGTTTTACACGTTTTGGCAACTACGTAGATAGGTACTTACATTTAAAAAGTTTTCGTATGTTATGTTTAAATATTAATTGTTTTAGACCCACAGTACTACCAGGAGTATGGTTTGTGGTTCTGAGGAACTGAAACGACAAATCGTTTCAGTTTCGTGACGTTCATGCTTGTCTTTCACATTCAACTTTGGTTGACAAGCATGAACGTCAGTCTCAAAGGATCAAGATCCTCTTCGGATCACTAAGCCAGCGAAGTAAGTAAGCTTTGCCTACTTTTGATGTTTCGTATATTTTGCGGAATTGTGGTATGTAAATAATAATATTACGATAGATATAATAAAAAATAACATTTTTCAGTTTTAATTTTTACTTCAATGCATATTAATTATTATCATATATATCATTTATTTTATTATGACAGTTTAATTAATCTTTGTTTTATGCGGGATGAACTCTATCTCTTTAACAATTTTCGTCAAAATCGGTTAAACACTAACAACAGGTAACATGCAGACACACATACATAAATATACATAAAGATAGACATTAATTTATTTTTATTCAATATTTCAGGCAACATCGCCTGTATTATTATACATACATAAAATAAAAACAATACAAAATAAAATACTATAAATAGGTAAATACATAGAAAAAAGACTGTTAATACGGTAGGGATTTTTCACTCGCTGCTCTATAGCGACAGTACACAATGCCTTCAGGCCAAAAGTCCAAAGGCCAAGAAATTCTTAGTCCCGAAATTCGGTCGGTAGGATATTTTTATATTTTTTTTAATTCTTATTTCTGTCATGTAAATATTTATTACGTATGTGTCATTTTATGGTAGTCACTATCTTTATGCTTATACCACTTTGCGTGAAATTCGAATCCCCTTATTGTTTTAAGCCGTGTTTGATAATGTGCCTCTTTGATTAATGGCCCGAGCATCGGGCCCGAGAGAGCACTGCCATAATTATTTGAAGCGTTATTTTAGAGATAATTTTGATCATAAATTAACACTAAATAGTTAATAATTATTATTTAAAACGCATTAAATATTATAAAATATACAATTTCCGCATCAAAAAATTGTACGTACGAGTAAGTAAAACATAGTAAAATATTGAATACGTGTGATTTATTTAACTTTCCACACTGAAAAAAAAAATTAGTAAAACTAATTGCTTTTTCGGTAATATACATTGCTTTGGCCAGTAAAAATGGAGCCTATTGTCCAAACAAGTTCAAGTAACCGAAAAAAAAACAGTTGAGTTATAACAGTAGATATTACCGGTTGACTATTCTTACTGTTTGTAAGACAGTAAGTAAGAAAGTAATAGTTAGTATGAACTGTTTGTTTCAGTAAACTTTAAAGTTCAAACAATTAAAATAGCTCGTTAGCTCCTAACTATATTCTAAAAAAAACTGTTCTGAAGCAGTAAAAATAACTGCTACAATATCAGTAAAGCTCTGAAAACGGCAATACTTAAAAATAACCGTTTGCTTCAGTAAACATTAATGTACAAACAATTGAAACAACTGATTAGCTTCTTACTGTTTTTTGCCCATTTCGACGAACTGTCAGTAATCAATTACTTTTACAAAAAATCAGTTTTTTTAACCGAATTAAATTTTACTGTGCCAAAAAAGTAAAAAGTCTCGTGCTATTTTTTTCAGTGCATAGTTACCTATTGCATCTACATACAATATTATTTGAACGTCAATTTAATTTCGTCCTAACGTAGGCTAAGACCTGAGATTAATCGAAGCAAAGTTGATGCAACTTGAGACCAACTCAGGCAACTTGAGGCAAATTAAGCCGAGCAAGATTTTACTCAAATTCAAAAGACAATAAATAAAGCGAATGTAAAGAGCTTTGTTATAAATTCGGGATTGTAAACTGTATTGTATCTAAGTTGGAATCTTGACAGATCAATTTAGACACAAAAGACAACTGTTCGTTTATAAGTGATTTATTTAGGCAATTTATGTGAATGAGATTTCTTAAATTGCAGATATTTACGAATTTACTTTGACATTTTTTCTTATTCAATTCGCGCACCTTGACTGCGACCTCGCCAGGTGGTAGTAAGCAATGGTAGTAAGTGACGATGCTGTCAGACGGAAGTGAGCTGTCATAGACGGGGTATGATTGATACATCATTTCTGTGTGATGGCAGTTTTATCAAACCTTAATCGGTTTTTTTGCTGCAAATTGCTCGTCAGCACATATTTGCCAGTAAGGCGTGTACTAGCCTCCCAGAAGACCAGACCAAGCAGGCACGTAACGTAATTTAGAAATTACAAAATCACAAAGTAACCCTCCTAGGATTCGAGCCCGGTATCTCTCAAATATTTGTTCTTCCTCGGTATATCACTTGTCTCTGAACCAAATTTCATCAAAATCGGTGAAGAAGTTGTGCCGTGAAAGCGCAACAGACAGGCAGACAGGCAGACACACTTTCGCATTTATAATATTAGTATGGATTTGCTACTAGTCTATTATAAAACTGGTACTATATTATAAAGGGTATTTATACCATCAATTTTATCGTAATCAAGAACAAATTATAGACTCATGCCAATCTGAGCATGTTACCTAAAGGAAAGAGATTATCCGCAGTTGCTTGTTAATAATGTACACACTAAAGACATTTCGTATATGTAAATCCTTTATACGAGTATATGTGCTGCGCTCGCTTGCCTTTAACGAAATTAACCGGGAGCTGGGGCACTGTTTGAATTCGAAAAGGTTTTCTTTATCGGCAAAAGAATACAAAGACTTTAACTGAAATCCCTTTGTTCCGCTTTAGAAAATTGCTATAGATATCTATTACTATCTCTACTAAAGCAGATGTATCTATTTTAATATCTGATGCTTGCTACTTCATCCGTGCGGATTTAGGTTTTAAAAAATCCCGTGGGCTATCTTTGACCTGACGGGATATTAAGTATCATAATATGCCCCTGTTCAGGTTTAAAACAATGTTTGTTCAAATTTAAGTAAAAATCCAATAAACCACAAACAGCACTTCGAATTAAAAAATTCAAACCTTTAAAAAATTTATCCGATTGAATCAGATATACAGCTTGACCTTAATTTCTCATTCAAAGCCGAGAGTAAATGGTATAGTACCTACATACTTAATAATATAAATGCGAAAGTGTGTCTGTTTGTTGGTTTATTGGTTTGTTGGTTTGTCCTTCAATCACGCTGGAGCAACTGATTGACGTGATTTTTGGCATGGGTATAGTTCAGGACTTGGAGACTGACATATGCTACTTTTTATCCAGGAAAATTAAGGAGTTCCCGCGGGAATAAAAAAGAACTTAAACCACGCGGACGAAGTCGCGGGCATCAGCTAGTATTAAATATATTTTAGTACGTAGTTCTAACATCACTTATAATCAATATCAGAAGTTTATAAGCATTTAATCTTCATGCGTAAAATCGCGATATTATACTAGCAGTTATGATAACGGAATGATGGAAGCTACGAGTATATTGACGCCGCATTCTGTTAAACACACATTAAACAACTTTATAGCTATCATAAGTCCAGTACCCTTACTCTGAGATTGATCGAATTTAAAATACGGTCTCACTAGGTGAGGTGAATCACATTTGAGTCAAACTAAAATGGACCCAAAGACTCTTGATTTAAAGCCACAAATTCAGTGCAACCGATTCAAATTTCGAAACGTATCGTTTGGAGCGCTAGCTGTGAATGCATACACGAAATTGAGCTCTAAATTAATAATATTAAGATTCATTTTAGTTTGATGCATATGTAATTCACCTCACTTAGTGAGACCGTATTTTAAATTCGATCAATCTCAGAGTAAGGGTACCGTACTAAATCCACGCGTCTTCATTTTCTCATCACTATGAATCTACAGAGAATAAAATGATCTCGTTCTCAGTTTGACCTGTACGTATTCGAGATACACATCGAGATTTAAAAGTTGCAACAAGTTTAATCGAGAAAAAAAGAAGAATTTGTTGACTCTTTCCCACTAGGGCAAGGGCTGGTATCGTTGAATTTGGGTTGTAGGTGTGACTATCTTTGTCGTTTTCGACTAAACCTTATTTGTGCGACATCCAATGTTGGATGAAGATCGCACGATGCATAGCATTTCACAAAATGCGGTCTTGTACGATTCTATAGGTTATAGATAGTCCATCCACCTCAGAGAAGCTAGCAGAATATAGCTATCTGTGCCACCCCGTTCTTGCACGGTTGAAAATTGCATAAATAGGATCATTGATGTAGATTTTTAGGAATGGGATTGACATAAACCATTGATGTTGAATTTTAGTACCTATACAACTTAAAGGTACTAAAATTCTACTCAATATTTTACCTCATTTTTCGTCGCATAAAATCCATAGAACTGCATCTGAATCAGGCGCGTTTATATCCAGCCCATTACCAGAATCGCATCGAAAAAAGATTTTTTACTTCGAAGAGGAGACAAAGTGTTACAAATTATGTTTGATCACGTACACTCAATCACTATTATAGGGAAACGATTTATTACGTTCGAGGATTTAGAAAGAAACTAGAACTGAATGAGAATAATATTATATAATTTTATATCACTTTCCCTAAAATTACCTTTCCATGTTAATATTAAACGTTTTCATTAAGTTTGCAATGTTGAATCCATTGACTTGTATGTATACTACCATATAAGTAAATGGTTGAATCGATGTTATTAATTACAGCTCAGATATGAAATACTAGATGATGCACGCAACTTCGTGCGTGGGGACTTAGGTTTTCGAAAAATCCCGTGGGACCTCTGATTTTCCAGTATAACAGTAAGTAAAGTGAACCGTTAAGGCTGAACAGATGCGCCGTAAAAGCGTAGCAGCTGACATACAGACAAACCTTCGCATTTATAATAATATTAGTTTGAAATAGTACTTGACTATGACTCAATGTTATGGACTTTGAAACGAAAATATCCCTGCCGTCTCTCTCAATTTTTAAACATAATAAATGGTTTCCTGTTTGAGAAATATATTTATTATGCTCCTGAATTGAGAGACAACTCAATTACTTTGCATGGCAGGAAGAATTTACTTAGAATAATTTAATCTAAACTTTTTACAGTCATAAAGAAATAAACGCGTCCTTTTAAAACTCTTTTACCAATCATGTTAAACTAACATTTCCCGGCGAAAAATGTTGCCAAGTCTTAAATACCTACTATACACCTACTTATTCGTCTGTCTGTCACTCGCACAGTAAAAGCATCAGTCATCACAATCCTGCGAGACGTCAATACGTTGTATCCCTCATTCTTGAGGGGCGTGACCCCTCGGTAGGCGGTTTTTTTGGATTATGAGTTCGCTGGCACAGCAAAAATTAGTTCTGCTGCACATGTCTCTCCCAACTGGGTACCATTTGACTCATAGGTATAACAATAGGTAATTATTATTGATTTATCATAATAACCGTGACTGACTGCATAATATACTTTCCGAGTCATAGAGTAAAAGTAAAGGCCAGTTAAATATCCTTCAAATAATTTACCTATTATAGGTACCTATTATAAAAGGCCGGACTACTGTAAATACTGACCTAAAAAAAATATTTTCGTTACACGCAAGCGTTAATTATTTTTGAGGGCGTGTTAATTGAAGTATCAACGCGAAGTAAGCTTGTTATTAGAGTACCTCCATTTTAAATTCCCTGAGGGCTGCGTTCTATGAGAAAAATATGTCCACGAAGCACGTGTTCATTAGAAGTGAAGGGATTCCCCGAGAGCCGATCTAAATGAAAATTTATATGTCATTTACTACTGTGACTGTATCTATAGTCTATACTATATAATATAATATTATAAATGCGAAAGTTTAGATGGATAGATGTATGTATGGATGAATGGATGGATGTTTGTTACTCAATCACGGCAGAACGGATCTGGATGAAATTTGGCACAGAAATAGATTATATAGTCTAGCACATTAATAACACTTTTTACCCCGGAAAATAAAAGAGTTCCCGCGGGAATCGAAAAACCTAGATGTACGCGGACGAAGTCGCGGGCATCTGCTAGTATCGAATAATAAGATTATTACTTCAATAACATAAGATCCTTATAGATTTATTTTTCAATTCTGTTGTATGAAAGGTCAAAGCCCTTCGCGCCCGATCGATGGGAAGCAAGAGTGCAACAGATATTTTCTTGAATTTTCTAACTGGTTAATTTTCCTAGTTATACTCCTCTTTCGGGATTTCCATCAGGTGGGATTGCACTCGAGGGCTAACTTGTAGTGGATAAACCCCTTCATGCTGAAAGCTGTGTATCGAACAAGTCCATAAATTACCTGTCGATTTATTTTCACTCACCTCATCCAACCCATAAAATTTTTATTTGCGATCTTGATTCTTATCAACGTCAATATTTGATTATAATACAATCAGACAAAGTGGCACACGTCACATCTTTCGTTTTTCTTTTCAAGGCCCGCAAAACCGTTCCGTTCATGTCACGTAAAAAGTGAGCCGATTTTTCACTTTGAATATTCGACGCTTCGACGCTTAGAACGTCAGTGTAAAGTAAACACTCCGAGCGAACGCTACAAATTCGTTCTTACAGTGCCTTCCCACGATACGTAAAAGCACAAACTAGGCTTCTGCTTGATTTGTATTGACATGCAGCTGGCAACGATGAGTAGGAGAGCTCAAGTTTATGTTAATACTCAATATCGCACCCCATCCAAGCTATCCGCGAAAACTCAGTACAAAATCATACTTCATATCATACTAATATTATAAATGCAAAAGTGTGTTTGTTTGTTGGTTCTTTCAATCACGCCACAACAGAGCAGCGGATTGACGTGATTTTTTGCAATGAAGTAGTTCCCGTGGGCATCAAAAAACTTATTCCACGCGGACGAAGTCGCGGGCATCAGCTAGTTAACTAATATTGAAGTCTAGCTTCAACGTACACGTGCCCTAGACAAGGTCGTACTTGAGCACGTGTTTACAAAAACTTGGGTGGTAACTCGGTACATACATGGTATCACGTGCCGTGGGTAGCCACTATTGCGAGTACGCTGCTCGTGTTTTTTTTAAATTTTCTTCTTGAAATAACTTCGTGTAACCGCGTTGTCCTAATAGACTAAGAGATAACTGCAATTTTGGTAACCATCGCCAGAAAGGCTGATTCAGTGTTAGATGGATGTAGAGCTCTCCACTGATCTCAAAAGTGGCAGTCTGCCTGCATTTGGATGGCCCTTTCGCTAAATATGGCCGTTCAAAGACGGTTTATTGTTACCAAAAATGAACGATAATTAGAAAAGCTGATTCTTGTACAGTATTAAAGTATGCGCAGTACCTATGTAAACAGCGTAAAAACTGACGCATTTGGATGGGACTTTTTCTAGATATCAGCTTTCAAAGACGTTATAACCTATACTTACTATGCGTTCCTGTAAAAAAATATTAGCAATAACTTTGTCGCCGTTGATCGCTATTAAAAATTATTAACAGCAATCAACGGGACGACATAATAATTGCTAATATTTTTTTACAGGAATGCATAGTAACTATAGGTTATAACGTCTTTGAAAGCTGATATCTAGAAAAAGTCCCATCCAAATGCGTCAGTTTTTACGCTGTTTACATAGGTACTGCGCATACTTTAATACTGTACAAGAATCAGCTTTTCTAATTATCGTTCATTTTTGGTAACAATAAACCGTCTTTGAACGGCCATATTTAGCGAAAGGGCCATCCAAATGCAGGCAGACTGCAACGTTTGTGATCAGTGGAGAGCTCTACATCCACCTAACACTGAATCAGCTTTTCTGGCGATGGTTACCAAAAGTGCAGTTATCTCCTATAATATAAAGAATTCTGGCACGAATAGATAATGAGATGCCAAAATAGACATCGCCAGTGCACGGTTTGACACATTTTGTTACGCGGCCAAGTGCAGCGCTGGATAATATCGGTCAAGTTAATGTTAAACAAATTAATGTAATCGCAAAATTTGCAATTTATAACTCTACCAAAATAATTCGAAATCTGCACCTGTATGCGAAAGTTCGAATCATCCAATTGGCTGACATTTAAATATTATTCTATGAAATTGTCAATATAAGCAAGGGTCTGTGCTCTGAGAGCAGTTTTCAAATTTAAAACCGTGACACTTTAGTTACAGTCAATCGAGATAATTGCCACACAATACATACATACTACAGACCTTGAGCTACGTAACCGCGACGTGCGATACACAACTATCGTACGATCTTATGATAATATTATTATGTAAAACAGTTTTGCATGTCGTTGTCGCTCATGTCAAATGCAGTCAACTGTATGTATCCACCAGCAAATTTTGAAGTAAACTGTATAGGTACAGATAGACTTCGCGCTACATGACCGCCGACGCCACACTTGGGAGGTGACACTTGCGCTACCTTGCGCCAACGTACTATATAATACCTATTCTGTGCTTGCGCGCTGCTTTGTAATTATTGTATAGAAATGTGTGGAGAACGACTGCGACACGACACTTTGCATAAACAGCTACCAATTCGCGCAAAACTGTGTCACTACTCACTTTTATATACTTACATACGTATTTTAATATATTGTTTAAAAAAAAAAGTTTCTTGCCGGCTCTTCTCACCAGAATTTGTTTTCCGATCCGGTGGTAGAGTCAAAACATGACGTAACATAAGAGACACCTGTATGTCTTAAAATTTGTTGTGGTGTTATGTGTTTATTTTAAATAAATAAATTATTGAAAATCGAAATTGAAATTATAGCCGTTGCGCGTCGCGGTCTACCGTAAAGTCTACCTTTAGCTTACATCAAAAGTAACACTATGTCCTCAGCTAGCATTATAATACTAGTTTTTTTTCGCAACTGTATGAAGTTTTGTAATGGTCGTTGTTGTCGCCTCAACCTGTAGACGTCAACTGGTGGATTAAAGTCTCCTGTATGAATCTCCACAAAATACGGTCTTGTGCCGCTTGCTTCCAGCTCAGCAGCTCAAAGCTACTCGCTTGAGATCGTCCATCTAGTGGGTGGGGGGGGTCTTTGGTTGAAATGGTAATAAATACGAAATATAAATAAGGACATACTATATTTATTTTAAATCAATCAATTAACGGTTGACACCGCTCCAAATATTTCTTAATATTATTGTACTTTGTCGTTCAAAGAGAACGGTAATAGAGCTTTATAAATATTTATTGATTAATCAACTCCCGAGACAATAACCTTCATCCATAGGGCATAGGTATATTAGCATCGAAATTTTAGGTATCACGGCTGAATGCTCATCCATATTATTATTCCATTTCACATAAATTAATAATAAATTATTTGGTTCATTAGTGTAGGTTGCCTGGAAGAGATCACTTTAGTGATGAGGTCACCTTTTGTTTTTACTTTTATTATATATGTCCTTTGTAAATTGTTCTATTGTTTATGCAATAAAGTTATTTAATAATAATAATAATAATAAATTAATGTGTACGCTTTGAAGAGTAATGTCGCATTAATCCTTCTTTACTTATAATTTAACATGCCAACTTAGGTGCACGTATCACTATAAACGCAGGAATCCAAGATATATGTACTCGTATATAAAATCTCTTTAATTAATTATAAAAGAGGGATGATTGCCTATATCAAAAATAAATTATTTCTAACTGATTATTAAATAGAGGGTCTTCCAAAAGACCTAAAATTCACATCCTCGGTTAGTTTTAAGTTTGATAACCATTTTAAAATATAAATTAAAGAAAAAAAGTGCTTTGAAATTTTATGACTGCACAAATGTGAATTTCATACAACTTCCATACTAGAAGTGCGTTTTTAAGTTTGATAAAGAGTTGATGATTTGATTGAGTTGTCATCATCCCTATTGGTCCTTTACGAATAAGACAGATGGATGAATACTTTATTGCACACATGAAATCCTGAATAAGGTCCTTAGCTTGAGTCTTGGCAAGGGCAATTTGGGATTGGGTAAATTTCTAAATTACTTTGACTCTGGTAGGAAGAAAGTACGGAGTCGTGAAATAGCAACTAGCTTGTGTCCACGACTATTTCCCTGTGGATGTTTTACGAAAACCCGTTTAAGATACCAAATAGGCGGACCCATTCCTTTGCATTTATTATAATATTAGAAAGGGTAAAAAGGTAAGGGTAAAAAAGGTAAGGGTAAAGTGATTGTGATGACCCCGCATGCGATTATATTATCCTTAATTTCTGAGTTTTGTAGCAAAACAGAAGAACGTTGACTATAAAACAAAGTTTTAAATCAGCTTAGAACTTATCTATACTAATATTATAAATGCGAAAGTTTGGATGGATGGATGGATGTTTTCTTCTCAATCCCGCCAAAACGGCTGAACCGATCTGGATGAAATTTGATACAGAGATAGATTATAGTCTGGAACAACACATAGGCTACTTTTCATCCCGGAAAATTAAAGAGTTCCCGCGGGAACCAAAATACCTCAATCCACGCGAACAAAGTCGCGGACATCAGCTAGTAACAAATAATGTACCTGCTGTGTTTTATACCTACACGTTATCTCCATTTAAACTATTCTAAACAAAGTCCTCGGGGAAACAAACTTTTCCAAGTAAATCCTTGCCCAGCTTACTTAGTTAAGTTTAAAATATTAAAGGATCTCGATTGCTATGTCTACGTCTATTGTTTATACCGAGTTAATATAACTTTTTTCAGTGAACTCGTGTTGAAGTTTTTGATGTAGGTTCGTAACTAACATTCGTTGGTAGTTAATAGTCAAGCCTCAGGTAGGTGGTTTGGTCCTAAAAGGAAACATTTTGGTTTCTGTAATAGCCTTCAGTTGTTTAATAGCTATCAATCGCCGCTACTCGCGCCCTGTTTGTTAAGTATTGTATTGTATTGTAAGTATTGTATTCTTTATTGTAAACCACAAAAACATAAACGAAACAGATAACAAATATCAAAACTTAAAACGTAGGTACATTAAGGTGGTCTTATCGATAAGTAGCGATCTTTTCCAGACAACCTTATCGATACGGAGAAAATGAACAAGTGGACAGTGGGAGGTGGTGCATAAAAATAAACTTAAATACTAATATATACATAACCTAACCAATATCATAAAATAATAACGTTTTAATACACTAATATATACAAAATAAATAAAATAGACATACGTAAGATTAAATACATAAATAAATACACATATAAATAACGGACAAATTAAACATGTCGCTATTGATGATAACAGAGAGACATGTAATGATTATTTACGTGAATTTTAAACTTATTAAGAGTTTTAGCTCGATGAATTTGTGAGGGCAGTTCATTCCACAAGCTAATCAAGCTAATCAAGCAAGTATCATTATGTTATGAAGATGATTCATAAAATACTAGGCTATTCCACGGCTTCGTCTGTGTGGATATAGCAGTGTAGTACTTATTTAAAGATCCTATAAATTATCTAGAAATCCTTTCTAAGTGGTAGTCAAAGTTTTTGAAAAACCCACCTACATGCAACAGTACTATTTTCTAGACCCGGTGATTAAGGTTTGCTTATTAATATGATCGCGTTTTTGTAAGCATTATTTAAATAATACGAATTAGTGTAATTTTGCAAATGATATATAACCCGATAATGTACCCGGTAATGATTTTTGTATCATCTTAGAATGCTATTCAAAATCTGTGAAAGGCTTTTAATAAAACCAGATATTTATTCAGAAATGGGACATTATACGGTAAGTTAGATACGAATGATGTGACCTGACCTTTATTTAAGGAGCTTTTGTACTAGATCCTAGAATCCAACTAATATTCCTTGAACAAGAACAAAGTCATAATTTTCTCTGTTCTCGAATAGGAGAATTGAAGACGTTTTCCCGGGTAGCATTAATATAGTGGGTGAGGTATTCTAAAGGGATACCTAAATTGAAAATAACTGAATGGCGCAATAGTTCCTTTTTAAGCAAAGTTTTTATTGAAAGACTTATTTTACTTGACGAATTTAGTTACTGTTAACTATGAAGTCAATAATCTGTTGTACCAAGGTTGTACCTACACAGTCTCTAAACGAAATTGACGAGTACCTAGTGTTAGACTGAACATTGATATGTCATTTCTATGGTTTTACTAAGTGGGTGTTCCGATATAAGCACTGCGAGCACTGTTCAGTGCTCTTACTGGGGACTTACAGTGCTCGCAGTGTATTTCGGAACACACCCTAAGTTACTGCCTCTACGACGCTTGACAGTGACAGCTCGACTAAGAGCGCTTGGCGGGAGATCCGGTTTAATGTCAAAATGGCCGCTGTGTCTGTATTATAAAATTATTCAATCATATAAATGCGAAAGTGTGATTGTTTGTTGGTTGGTTGGTTTGTCCTTCAATCACGCCGCAACGGAGTGACGTGATTTTTGGCATGGGTATAGTTGAGGAAATATCCTTATCCCGGAAAGTTATCCCGGAGTTCCCGCGGGAATCAAAAAACTTAAACCATGCGGACGAAGTCGCGGGCATCAGCTAGTATATAATAATTGAGTGCATAACCAATGTTTGGATCTAATACTAGCTAATTCTTTTCAGCTGGGAGCATTATGAAAGGTATAGCTATACATTCAGACCTGTCATTGATATTCAGTTTAGTTTAGAAATTGTATACCTATACAACAATATTATGTAGGTATAAGCCACACTATCTACTTAATAAAGGATGTTATTACAATTTCTTTTGGTTTGAAATTTGGCCTTTTTACGTAAGGAACTAAAATATTTTTATAAGATTTTTATGATTGTTGTAAATTTTTTAATCATTCTAGATCCAACTTAAAATTCATCATTAACATTTTGTGAATGTTCTTGGTAAGTTTATGTTCAATCTCTGGGTGACCGAGCTTTGCTCGGTATTTATTTTTTGGTAAATCGTGTTATTTGGAAATTATATTTAAATAATAAATTATATATTTTTTTTTAAATAAAATATTATATTATATTTAAAAAAAAGGGAAAAAAATAATCGAGAACACTGGATTCGATCCGGGATCTTCTGGTTTCATAACCGACCTGTTTCCCACCTGAACTATTGTAACGTTGTACATGATGGCGAAATTTACCTTCGTATTCTAATGATATTCTAGCTAGATATGATATTTTATTGCCTGAAAACGAGGATAAAAATACATTTTCTAAAAATAAATCCTAGCTAGATCGATTTTTCGCCCCCGAAACCCTCTGCATACTAAATTTCATGAAAATCGTTGGAGCCGTTTCCGAGATTCAGATTATATATTATATATATATATATATATATATATATATATATATACAAGAATTGCTCAATTCTTGTATATATATATATATACAAGAATTGCTCGTTTAAAGTATTAAATCACATCGACAATCGACAAGCGTTTATAATCGTACAGCTCCACAAACTTATCTGACCCGGTGGCCAAAATTGGAACTAATTTTTATGCCTGTTTAGTTTTGGTTTTTATTTTATTTTTCAAATAAATCAGAAAGCTATTAGAAAACAGTTACTGAGAGTCACCATTTTATGTTCACGAGACCATTAAGAATGTTGAGTGACTATTTTATCCGGTGCTCTACGTTACATTAACTTTAAGGCCCGAAGAGCATACGCTAGGTTGTAAACCGTTTTATGTCAGCTGTAAACCGACTTCCGAGGCATAAAGATGTGTGCAGATTAGTGCAACTTGCAATGAACGAGAGTAATAATGTTTCGAGCTCCTGTAATGGTTTTCTAGAAATACGACGTGTTTACTTCCCTATCGATGGATTAGTTTGTTGAAAACGTGGGCGTGAATCTTGTTGAAACGTCTTGCGTTGATACGTTTACATTTCAATTAGTCATGTCTATAATAACATTACGTACAAGATGTTTGGGATTTCGTAAGCGTAAAATTATAGAGTCAATTATTATTTTCCCGATACAAATATGTTACAAGGTAACGTATATATATATGTGAAATTTTGTATGTTTGTATTATTGGATGTTTGTTGCTCCTTCACACCATAATGATTAATGACTGAACCAAAATGGCTAAAATTTGGGATGCAGATAGCTTATAATTAAAATTCACAAATATTCCGCATTTAATTCGGGAAAATTGAAGAGTTACCGCGGGAATTAAAAAAATTAAGTCGCGGTCATCTTCTAGTACCCAAACCATAATAAAGCAAAGGTTCAGATTAAAATTTAGGTACGCCACTCTACTGGTTTGCATGTCAAGGGAGAATGCTTGACCTTTGCGTTGTAGGTGCGTAAGTACCTGCTGAAAAAACAAAATAATTATAATTACTACTATAATTTTACGTTAACGAAGTCGCGCAGGAGGCATAAGTATTCTGCTCATGTTTTAATTCATACACAGGGATTAAAGTGCTTTTAAACTAAAAATAAATAAATAAGGGCATATGTCGAATATAACAGAAGTAATCCTAAGAAAGTCCTGTTATAAAGGAGAATAATCAACGAAATTTGAAGCCAATAACTTTGCTTTTATTTGCTGACTAACTTAGAAGATATTTTCCTTAAGGTTCCCAGGGATCATTGGGGGACGCGCTTTCTTTTTATAGGCCTTAAATAGCTGTTACAAATCAAGTTATGCGTATATGAACTTTTGTCGGCCAAAAAATGTGTACAATATTTATATTGTAGACTTTAGAGTGTCGCAATAGTGTGATAATGATAGGTACGAACGACATGTTTTTAATTGAAAATGATGCGGTGTTGAATTCATAACAGATTTTCTAGTTAATTCACTACCAGAGTTCTAAGCGTTTGGCCTATTTTGGCCAAACAATTTTTGACTTTATCGTAGAACCAGGAACGTCACCTTAATCGCATAATCAATATTCTTGCCTTATAATTTAATTGGGAGCTATAACTAATATTGAAAGTGCTGCGAACAGAATTTGAATAAGTAGTAAATTCCTAAGAATTAAAATTTGTAACGAAAACTCTTGAGTTCTTGGACATTGTTGTTAATTGTAATGCCATTGATATACGAGTAGATTTACTTTAACAGTAACTTTATAGTGACGTAAATTTTAAGACAAGTTTCATTTTATTTTAGAAAATCTAATAATTAAACTTATACAGTAATCTAAATAAAATTCGAATGATGTCCATTTGATAAGTATTTATGCGCTGAACAGCCAGGTTGATCCATTGCATTTCGTTGACTTTGCACTAAGACGCTCTAGCTCCATGGCCTGTGCCCATGGTCTCCACAGCTGGCCGTTTTCTGGTGCAGTAAGTATCTTTTTGGAAACATTGTTTGTCTAGATAAGCATATTTTTAGGGTTCCGTAGCCAAATTTGGCAAAAACGGAACCCTTATAGATTCGTCATGTCTGTCTGTCTGTCTGTCTGTCTGTCTGTCTGTCTGTGTGTCCGTCCGTATGTCACAGACACTTTTTTCCGAAACTATAAGAGCTATACTGTTGAAACTTGGTAGGTAGATGTATTCTGTGAACCGCATTAAGATTTTCACACAAAACTAGAAAAAAAACAATAAATTTTGGGGGTCCCCATACTTAGAACTGAAACTCAAAAAATTTTTTTTCATCAAACCCATACGTGTGGAGTATCTATGGATAGGTCTTCAAAAATGATATTGAAGTTTCTAATATCATTTTTTTCTAAACTGAATAGTTTGCACGAGAGACACTTCCAAAGTGGTAAAATGTGTGTCCCCCCCCCCTGTAACTTCTAAAATAAGAGAATGATAAAACTAAAAAAAATATATGATGTACATTACCATGCAAACTTCCACCGAAAATTGGTTTGAACGAGATCTAGTAAGTAGTTTTTTTTTTTAATAATTTAAAACTTACTACAGGTTTGTACGGAACCCTCGGTGCGCGAGTCCGACTCGCACTTGGCCGGTTTTTATCTATTGTGTAGGTCAGTCTTGTATTAAACTAAAATTATTTTAGTCTTCGCCGTTGCCGCATCAAAAGAATCAACATCGTCACGCATTTCTGCAGGTTTGCCTGCTTCCATTTAACATAGAAACAGCAGGTGATATTTTGCTATCTGACTTGATAATAATATTATGGAACTGGAAATAAGATAATGGCGACCAATAATTGGGAATTTATTTCGATGGGAATTTATTAAAAGAAAACTTGAAATTAATGGCCAAAATGATTATTACAATCTATAAGCTTGATTGCTGCTTGAACATTGAACTGTTTAGAAAGCAATCATATGACCCAGAAATAGGCAATTTGCCATCGTTTGAACCTGCGAATATCTAAGTGGTGTCGATCAAGCCATTTGTACTAGACAGTTTATGGTCGTGTAAAAATGGAGAAGTAGCCGCTTGCACGAAGATTTATTGCATTAGTCAACGTTACGGTAATTGCCCGAGCTAAAAGTGGTTTGATATGCAAATTGCTCGTGTTATAACTGACATAATATTAGGGAGGACAACCTCGACGAGGGAATTTTTGTAATGAACCTTCTAAAAATGCATAAATTCTAAGTAAGGACAGTTCAAAAATTTTCTATAGAACCAAACTTGGATCCGTTGCTGGGCGAATTCTCAACGAGGCTAATAATTTTTTAAGCTTTTTTTAATTTAAAGATTTCTAGTAACGAAACATTAATATTATGTACAAGCAAATAGGAAATTAGACAAACAAAGATAAAGTATTTATAATTATTATTAATTTATTCATTTACGACAAGTTTGCACTTATTTAGAAGGCGATGGTCGTCAAAATAGTTATATTTATACCATCAACTATGAAATAGTGGGTGCAGCTCTAACGACATGCCGTAATATTATGGCATTGAAATTCAATGCTCTCTCGTCTTTTGCGGACTTTTCAGCTGTGTGCAACCTCTTCAAGTAAGTTTTACAAGTTTGGCAACATGAATAATTTCACAGGGCTTAAATGTGGTATGGCAAACTAAAGCTTAAACACGGAACACACATAGTCTGAGGATATACTTTATTTTCTACCAGTTATTTGACGGAGACGTCTATGACAGAGCAAAGCTGCGAGGTGACAGGGGTATCTTCGAGGTGGTAGAATTTTCTGTACAATATTCTGTGATTTTAAAGCAAAATTAGTACGCAGATTGGAGGTGTATACGAAGGTGTAGGTGTGGAACCTGTGGTCTGCAATTTGTATGGCGTCGATCTATTGTCGATCCGAACAATACTTACGTTGTGTTAGAGAAGACGTGAAATAATGTAGCAACATCTTAGAACAAACAAAATTCGATGACAACGCCACTGCGAGCTCGCAATTTGTTCAATATCGTTTCCTGCAATGCTGATCGGCACTTCTATACTTCAAACTTCAATTTCATTCAAACGATAGTTTAATTTTACGATGGAAATGTATTTATGAGAAACTAGCTGATGCCCGCGACGTCGTCTGCGAGAAATAAGTTTTTTCAATTCCCACGGGAACTCCTTAATTTTCCGGGATAAAAAGTAGATCTATAAACTATATTACTCTCCAGGTCATATACTATACCCATGCGAAAAATCACGTCGATCCGTTGCTCCGTTACGGCGTGATTGAAGGACAAACCAACAAGCCAACAAACAAACACACTTTCGCATTTATAATATTAGTATGAAGTCCAAATAATATTAGGATTTAAAAAAAATAGAGACGCTTAAATGACTAGGATACGTTAATAAATAAGTTATTTATCAATCAATTTTTCGCTTGTATTGCGGGATCGCCAACTCATCGAACTATGAGAGTGACTTTTACTGGGTTTCACCGGGTAGGGTTTCACCTGTTTTACACACAAATACGTCTTGTTCTTTAAAATTGCTCCCCCGTGGATGGGTACTGGTCATTCTGTGAGATTGGCCTCCACGGCCGCTATTCGGTCAGGAGAACATTACTGTAAAACAGAACAGTCTTTAAAGACAAATTCAGTGAAGCTTGTGGCCCAAAAATTATTATTATGTAAATTTGTATTAGCTCCGACAATTCCCGAGGCCTTGGCTCGTTGGTGACAATGAACGCAAGTCACAAGCTAAATATACCTCCTCGTCCCACCTGCGGCCGGGTTTCAACTCGGCGTCAGCTGTTTATTCTACGTATTGGCTCTTAAACGATTTCCTCAACCGCGACCTTTAATTTTTAG
Source organism: Erebia ligea (assembly GCA_917051295.2). NCBI lineage: Eukaryota > Metazoa > Arthropoda > Insecta > Lepidoptera > Nymphalidae > Erebia > Erebia ligea. Next base: position 8,641,820 of record OU785225.1, read on the forward strand.
ACGACTGCAGATTGTCAACCTTCCAGATTGATGTCGGGAATTTATCAAGAGAGTTTTTTTTTAATTCGCGTTTCATGTCCACTTGATCGATGATCATTAATTGTAACTTTGTACAAGACCTACAAATCTGAGTTTGATGTCTATGATGTCGTTCTCGGGATAGATATATTAAAAAGCTTTATAAACTCCGGGAAGAAGGGTCTAATTGTATTTGTATTGGGTATTCATTAGTCTGTATTTTTTAAACTAGACACCAAACCAGTGAGGATATCTCCTCTGGAAAAGCATTACTTACCAGCTTCGCCGAGCTGTCTTCTCCTGGGTGAGTATCTAACCTAACACGATTGCGTAGGCTTTTCTCGGTCCTATTTTTTAATATAAATTATAATATTATGTAGGAGGTAGCTATAGGTGTCCCACAAACTTATCTGACCCGGTGGCTAAAATTGTAACTAATTTGTATGCTCTTAAATTATAAAACAACAGGGTGTCTGACAGGGGGTTGCAACCGTACTAAGTGTCTGACAATGGACAATGTGATTCCTAATATTATTCCTAAGAAAAATATAAAAAACGGAGCTTAATAATTCAATGAATTTGAGGTGCCACCTTTTTTACCTGATACCTTCCAACTTCATAGTCGGGGATCGTTTATACCTCTATTAGAGACATACATACAAAAAATTTCAGCTATAATAAAATAACGTAGGTCTGATCGTCGCGGGATCTTGCTCTAAAGTTTGTCGGACTATAAACAACTTTGACGGTCAGATTATTTGTACGAATTCGGATTGGCTTTCGGCTAATTGACACGTTTGTCGTGTTCCTACTTACGGTACATATTATGTAGTTACTTAGAAATTATTATTGGATTGTAAACGAATAATCCTGTTAACTATGTAGGTAAGTTGTTTCTGACATCTGTGGTAACCTGGTAACCTTTAGTCGTAGGACTGTGACGTCATGTTAATTCGGTTAGAGCAAGCTCTGTTTCATTCTGATTTTGTTTTTTTCATAGAAATGCTTATTTCTAAGCCATCTGTTATGTGGTTATTTTAGTAATTAGGTACTTATTTTGTATTGCTACGACTCTATGTTTTTTTTATTAAAGGAAATTAGCTTTTTAGGGTTCCGTTTTCAAAAGACAGGTTTTGCCGTGTCCATCCGTCCGTCTTTCCGCAGCTAGGCTCTGAGATTATTATATGTTGTAATTTGCCATGAGTATGAATCACGCCGACAAAGGGGTAAAATAAAATTTTGAAAATCTCCCTTACACGTAAAGTGTGGATGATTTTTTTCCTTCGTCTATTCGATGATGTGAGGTGTCGTTAGATAGCTAATTCAAAAATATTGTTTGTGTGGCCTACCTAAAAACCTACTTTCTTTGAAATATCCTTGAAAACTAATGTGTAATTTATATTTGTGACAGTCTATCCATCACGGGTTCGCAGTGGCGTGACAGTCCCGTTTTTAACGTCGGCCGGAAAGTAATTTTAACTAGCACTTTCTACGACGGCATGGCAGCGGAAGGCGGCCGAATTGAGTGAAGAAATAATGATGATAGCAATAATTACATGTTTTTTTGCGAGAAGAAATTTTGCCTGCCATAGCATAATAAAAATTCTTAGTTTTGAAATTTCAGACATTTATCTGAAATTTCAAAACTAAGAATTTTTATTTGGTACACTTTTGTATATAGAACTATCATTGGGTACAAAGATAGCTTGCATCCAAAATACTGAAATTAGACTGTCTGCATTTATACAATAAAGAATAATATAAAATATACCTATATATAAAATAAAACAAAATGCACGCTTTTGTTTTTTTTAATCCCATGAGAGACGAAGTCTCGAGAGTCTATACGTAACTAGGTAGGTACTCGTATATTACTTAGTTATAATGTACGTAATATTAAATGGCTAAAACTTCAAAATTTAACAGTTAACTTGTTTTTTTAATTTTGACAAAAAATGGGATCAGGTAAAGATACTTATGGCGTGATGGCTGCCATATATTTCGAAGAGAGCACACGATGGTGATCATGAAGACGTAAAGCATTCATTAATGTAAAAGTGGTAAAAAAATATATCATTATTTCAGTCATGTCCAATAAGATCTAGTGTCCAAAGCTCGCGTCCACCGCAAAAACGGATAATATGGCTTGCTTGTGGAATGTGAGAACAATGCGCATCCAAGATTCTGAGAATTCTACCCTTGCAGCATTACGACTACAAGTACTTATAGCGAGCAAACGGGGAGGCGGGTCTCCTGATGTTAAGGGATTACCGCCGCCCATGAACATTTACAGCACCAGAGGAACCGTTAATGCATTGCCGGCTTTTAAGAAATTTTTTTATCCGCCCTTTGAAGAGCCCCATATTATAATCATGAGGGAACACAGAAGATGGAAGTCGCATAGTTTTTTAAAGTAACCTGAGCCACAGAAACAGTACTAATTATTATCCATACTTATATTATAAATGCGAAAGTGTGTTTGTTTGTTGGTTGGTTGGTTTGTCCTTCAATCACGCCGCAACGGAGCAACGGAGCGACGTGATTTTTGGCATGGGTATAGTTGAGGACCTGAAGAGTGACATAGGCTATTTATCCCGGAAAATTAAGGAGTTCCCGCGGGAATCAAAAAAACTTAAACCACGTGGACGAAGTCGCAGGCATCAGCTAGTATATAATAATTGAGTGCATAACCAGTGTTTGGATCTAATATGTACTAGCTAATTATTTTCAGCTGGGAGCATTATGAAAGGTATAGCTATACATTCAGACCTGTCATTGATATTCAGTTTAGTTTAGAAATTGTATAAACAATATGTAGGTATAAGCCACACTATCTACTTAATAAAGGATCATCTAGTATCTTATATCACTACTATTATTTTGGTCTGTCTGTCTATCTGTCTGTTCTCTAATCATGGCCTATCTACATAGTTTTGATTCAGTAATAGCTATCATTCCTAGGACGGACATAAGCAATTTTTTACCCCGTAAAATCAGAGAGTTCCCACGGAACTATTATTATAATCAAATCTGTGTAGATTAAGTCACGAGATTCATCTTAAATTATACATAGATAAATCTCGATCTCGAAATATAATATACAGGTATAATAGTATCACAGTGCTACTTTATGTTGTTGATTTGAAAGCATAAATATATTATATTGAATATTAAATATTCACGGCCTTTGTTTTTACAAAGCTTTGTCAGTGGAAAAGCCGCAAGCCTAAAGTCAGAGATGAAACTGATCGATAACCCATATAAAATGTCAATTATGATAATTGAATTCTTTGTCGTGCTTAATTTTACATGAAGAACAGCCAGTTTTATAAAGTAATTCAAAGAAACTATAAGGTTAACAGCGTCTACGAACTTAAATTTTTGATGTAGCTGGCTCTTTATTGTAAGTTTCGTAAGCCCCCATTCAGAAAGGGTTTTTTTTAGAAATTTCACCTAGACAACGGTTTTGAAAGTTTTTCACAAAACTTATTACCTATGATTTACCTATGATAACATTGGTCACGAGTTTAAAACACACAGTAAGTAAATTTTATGGCTATTTCCGCTACGTAGACAATAAAAAAAGCCTTCAGCAGCTCTCACAGAGTTCCAATTTTATGCCACGAGAGCTCTCCAATTTTAGAACGTATGTATTGATCGATAACCTCACACAAGTTTCCAGATTAGATAGGTACGCCTACAAACACAATAGGCTGGGATCACTATGAGTACCTACCTACCTAGATAATGACATAGAGTAATTGCACAGGTATAACGATGAATAAAACTGCTGGTATGACTGGAGAACTTTCTTCATAACATCTAACGTACATAACCTACACTACGGGCAGTTGTCTGGGCATGGGCACGGCACGATCACATTTAGGAATGTGCCCGTACATGGCGTGAATAGATCATGCAATCATGCTACAAACTGCCCGACTGTGGCCCGACTACTAGTAGTAGAAAATAGTCGGGCATATTCCGACAAAACTCGTGTACTAGTAATCGGTGACATCCGTACCATTAATATTATAGATGTGAAAGTGTGTCTGTTTGTCTTTCTGTATGTCTGCCTGCTACGCTTTCACGGCCCATCAGTTCAACTGATTTTGATGAAATTTGGTATAGAGGTAGGTAGGAAGATTAAAGAGTTCCCGCGGGAATCATAAAACTCGGACGAAGCTGCAGGAATCATCTAGTATTAGGTATAATATTTTAATGAATATCACTCATCAGTTTAAACAATCATGCTTAAATGCTAACATAGAGACCGGAAAGCGGATTAAAAAGTCTTAACCAAAAATAGAAATTGTAGAAATAAAAAAAAAACTCTTAACAATTGAGTAACAATGCGACTTTATTTTGTTATTTGACTCTATCAATTCATATTATTAAATACGAAAGTGAGTCTGTCTGTTTGAGGGTTCCCTTTTCACGGCTCATCCGTTTGTTCGATTGTTACGAATTTAGCTTGTAACCCAGAGGCACAGGGTAGGATATTCGGCCGGTAAACTAATCATCTAAAATAATTAAAAAAACCCTAAGCCCTCTTGCGGGCTAAGCGTGCGTTATTCATGACTTAAAAATAAAAGTTAAAGTATAAAAAATAAAATATACCTACTAAATGTATTTTTTTTGCAAGCACTTTGAAAGACGTAGGTATAATTTATTATTGAAAACATTGGGGCTGATTCTGTAGTGCACAATCTCTAAACTAAACTAAAATTAGAGCATTACAAATATTGCTAACCCTTTCATAATACTCCCTACGGAAAGGGACAGAACTAGATTTAAAGATGCCATTTTAGTTTAGTTTAGAGATTGTGCACCACAGAATCAGGCCCATTGAAAACTTTCCGCGCCTCATAAATATTTTAAAAGGTAAGTTAATTTGTAGGTACTCGGGGAAATAATGTAAGTAAGTACTCTCAAGAGTCAATCTTTTGTTTTAATACTTGTTTAAAAGGCAATTTTGTAAGTGCATTAATCTTTCATTTCATTTTACCTCGCTAAAGTCTTGGCCACGATTTTTCTTTGAGGTTCGTGAATGTTTCCCGCAGGAAATTTAGTCTCATTATAAATTCCGCTCTCAGGATTAGGGAATTCAGCCAATTTACGATGATAATCTTTAACTGAAAATACGCACATCTTAAGTAGGTACAGCTATTTCTTAATTTGAATTTTGTTTATCTTGCTTGGGTCGAAAACATCCGCTTCACAGACTCTTGCAGTCTTGCAGACAAAACGTCGCACCACTTCAACGCGGACGTTTTTTTGCTGACGTTTCGTCCTGTCCTATTCCGTGCTTTCACCAAGTGCCCTTAGTTGTATCACAGAATAGGTAATAGTAGTAAGTTGTATCGCCAATCAATAGTATCGCCACGAATATCAATGGAATGGCTCTCACTGTGGCTCTCACGAAGAGTTTTGCATTTCGCAGTGGGCTTGGTTTTGTAAAGTTACAATCTGCTGGTACCACGCTCTATGTAATTTTCAGCGGTGACTTGTTAGAAGTACTTACCTAGATTACAATTCCCGAATCTCATGATATAAAAATTCTTGAAATATTGTCGTCCGGTATGAGCCTTCATAGCGATCAGAGGCAATTATGCGTCGAATCTTAAATAACTGATAAGTATAAAAGTATTATAATACTAGCTGATGCCCGCGACTTTGTCCGCGTTGATTGAGGTTTTTCGGTTCCCACTGGAACTCTTTAATTTTTCGGGATAAAAGTAGCCTATGTGTTAATCCAGACTCTAATCTATCTATGTGCCAAATTTCATCCATGATCCGATCAAGCCGTTCTGGCGTGATGAGTAACAAACATCCATCCATACATACATCCATCCATCCATCCATCCAAACTTTCGCATTTAAAATATTAGTATAGATTATTCGACATATAATTTAAACCGTTATCAATTTCTAAATTTTCTTCAATTTTTTTTTTGTGAGCCCCGGAAGATTGTTATTTGAAAATTCACTGTTGTCATTATCTTTGTCACCGTGAGCAAACAATAGGCCTATAACCTTTAATCAATTTAAAACGAAAGGTTTTAACAATTAATTTTCATTCACAATTAGATAGATACCTCAATTAAAAAAACCGGCCAAGTGCGAGTCGGACTCGCGCACCGAGGGTTCCGTACAAACCTGTAGTAAGTTTTACGATTAATGAATTTAATGAACCGCAAAACTAACTTTGTTTGTAGAGGTTTATTGTTAATATCAAAAAACTATGCTAGTTATAGCGTTGGTTTTATTTTTCCTGTAAAATATACACAAGCTTCTATTGACCATAATTATTTCAGATTTTTCAAATGGTAAACTTCGGAGAAAAGGGGGGGGGGACGGTATATTTTTGACATTTTGCCCGATAAATCAAAAACTATTATGCATAAAAATAAATAAAAATCTATTTTAGAATGTAGAAGTATAGCCCTTTCATATGATATCCCACTCAGTATAGTTATCATACTTTGAAATTTCATACCCCCGATTTTCCCCCTTTTTTAATTAAACTAAAAATAATTTTCGATTTTTTTTTATTTTAATGATGTTAGGCCACTATTATACACAACTATTCCAAATTTCATGTCGATAACTTTAATAGTTACTGAAATAATCGACTGTGACAGACGGACGGACGGACGGACGGACGGACGGACCTACGGACGGACGGTTGGACGGACGGACGGACGGACGGAGAAAGTCGCACCATAAGGGTTCCATTTTTACCATTTTGGTACGGAACCCTAAAAACACTATTTTGACTTAATCTCCACCAAAAGTTGTATTTGCATTTTAAAACTATGCAACAAGATAATATTAGGGGTTTTTTTAATATTATGTAGCCAAAACTATTCAATTCAACTATATTCTTTAACACAGCTTTGGTATATTCAAAGAATATGCCTTCAATGGACTATTCAATAGCTTATTCATTTTCATAAAATTTACATTTATTGATTAATGTACCTAATTAAACTTACGACAGATAGTAATTTTGCAATAATCTACATTTTAACTGCCAAAAGGTTCCTAAATAAGTAGGTAAGACATAAGAAATTTTAGTTGTAGGTAATACAACGTACTATTACCACAGAATAGGTAATAGTATTACCTATTCTGTGGTAATACTTTCATACTTTACTGTGGTGCAAAGCTTGACTTTCAACTTTTTCTTATCCAAAACCCTGTAAATGTTTCCTCAAGAAAATTAATCTTATTATTAACTCCGCCAATGGGAAGTTAAAAGTAAATTTGCGATAAGAATCCAGGGATTCATCTTCTTGCCTTATTATATTATCTTTATCATGGATTTATACATAAAACGGTAGAATGGCTTAGAATAATCCAAAGCTAAGTAATTAATTTGGTACGTAGGTACGAGTAGGTTATCGATAGCCGTATTTGCAAGCTTTCGATTGGGGGTTTGTGTTTTGTAGCCAGTATAAGGTTTAAAGCCAAGATAGGCATAATATTTTGTTACTTACCTAGAAACTCATTGTTTTATCACTTCCTCATCATCACTTCAACGGCGTGGGGCCCGAAGAGCGAAATTTTGTAAGTCGCCTATTTTCAGTCGCCTTATTTCGGTTCAACTGTTCTGCTGTCATGCCAGACGGACCGCAAAGAAAATCCGCATACATTAGGTTAAAATTAAAAAGGCTCCTATCTCAACTCATTCCGCTTACTGACCATAATTTGGTCGTAATTAAGCGCATGAGTCGTGAGTCGAATTAAATTTGAGTCGCCAAAATTTTATTTTACCACTTATTCGGCTTGATTAATATGACTATCCGTGACAAATTACAGCTTTCTAGTACTAAGGGCTTCTGCGCTAAGCCGCAGACAGACAGACAGGACTATAAGGATTAGTTATTATCTACGGAACCCTAAAAACTAAATTCTTACCAACCGAAGTTCTTACTCCATTTAATGGCGAGTTAACGCATCACTGTGCCAGAGTGATCCTCAATCGTTTTTAAATAATGTGGTATATAAAAAGTTGAACGTTTCTGATTTATTTGGGTTAATGGGCGGAGAGCATAGATATGTCATATTACTGGAGGCGCAAACTTCATACATTCTTCAGGTAATATTCTGTAATTCAGACTTTAATGTACCTACGCTAAGGTACTTTAAGATTCCAGACTTATTGTATGTATCGTAAACTACCGCCTCATAAAATATACGTGACTGTTTTTGTTTTTATTTTTATGCATGACCCTAGGCAACGCTCTATAAGCGTGGATATTTCACGTGTATGTAGACCGTAATAGTTCCGACTTAAAATGATAAACATCGATATTTTTGTAAGACAGAGTAAAACAGGTCCAAAGCCAATAACTGACCTGCAAAAGCACTACTGGCCCCCTTTGTATTCAAGTCAGGTTGATCTCAAAAAGCAGGGCATCACCTTCTCTATTAATGTATCAACTCTCTGGTTGTAACACGTAACATACAGAGGCGTATATTTTTAGTCACGAAAGTCTTTAATGCTTTGCAATTTTTCGAAATAGTCGGGCTAAAATTCTAAAAAAACTATTTGGGACGCGTTCTTGTATTTTCAATTTGCAAATTCCAAAGTTCCAGTTTGTTGTCTTTTTATTAATGTTTACCTGCATTGTATTTTTTTTGCAATTCTAAAGCCTCAGTTTATTTTTTTACATTTTTATACACATTTGATATTTTTGAAAGATTTCCAAAATAAAATAAACTGTATAATTATTATAGTATCGAAACCTTTTTACCAGCAATCAATAAAATGTCTAATGAGCAACCGTTTTTGTTTTCACATAAAACCAAAATTTTTAGTCTAACAACTTTTACACATAATCATCATATTATCATAGCTATTAATTATGTACTAAAGTTTGGAATCTCATAATAAATTGTCGTTATGTATCACACGCATATTGAAGAGCGCGTACTACAATATATTATTTTTAACGCGTGTTTTTATGAAAGTGGAAAAAAATTACTCGATTCACGTGCCTCTATCTCAGTAGATTAATCTAAAAATAAAAGTTGTTATTTATTGATCTCTTCATCGGATTTCACAAAGTTTTTCTTTAAATCTATAATTCAAGAGCCACTTTAGATTTAATGCGGGGTTTTCATAGCGTAGGGAGTTTATTGCGGAAGATTTTAGTAGGTTGGCAAAAAAAATTGAAATATATTATTTTTTTATCGTTCAGTCTCCAGTAAGGGCTCGACTGAGTGTCGTTACGGCGACGTAAAAGGCAAATGAGCAATTTAATTTCATATTTATTAAAAAAATGTCAATTCACTTAAGTATAATACTTAATTCAGAATTAGTTTGCTCACGCAGCAAATTAGGTTTTGATGGGTTTTTGATGAATGTTGTCTACAGCCTCTCCGACAAAAAAATTGCCTTCGTGCTTTACAAAATACTAGGACTAAAGGATAGGACAGACAAGACTGCGTGGAGATGAGTTGTGATCAGATTATTTTTCATTCTGAGCTATTATGTTAAAAAATGTATGTATGTTTCGCTACATTCCTTATGATAAAACTACTAGTTGTGGATCCTAGTTTAATAAATACCGGTGAAAATCGCTTTTGATTTAATGGGCTGAAGGAAAAGGTAACAGAGAGTCAGACAAACATAGTTTTGCAAATAATACTAGTAGGTACCTATGAAAATTTGATGCCTTGTTTTTAGCCAAGTATAGAGATTGTTTGAACGTTTTAAACATTGTATAGAGATAAAATACGGTGTGTATTAAGCTTCAACTTAATTCAGGTTTAAACTTGAAGGTGTTAATTTGAATAAAGTTTTAAACAAGTACTAAAGAAGCGATAAGATGTCCTTGTACACGTCCTTTCTATATTTAAGTTTAGTTTTAATTTATATTTTGTACAGAATAAATAAATAAATAAATAAAGAAGCAGATAATTTAGAATGCAAATATTAGTCTCTCAACTACGCCGAGTAAACTCAACCGTTCTAGAATTGCAAATATGGTTTTAAACCACTAAATTTATCTATAGGTAATAACATATAATGTCAGAAAGGTCAAGTGTGTATAGTGTAGTTTTTACGTTTTTATTTTTTACAAGCTGAAACTCGTAATCCTGATTACTAGTAATAATAAAATATGTCCATACGCTGATATTTAATAGATACTGCAAATAAACACTTCATGGCCACGATTTCAATCCATCTTTCCAATGAACTGAGGTCACAAATCACCAAAAAACAAAGATGATATTATAGAATAAGAAATGACTATGCCCGCGACTTGGTCCGTGTGGATTGAGGTTTTATGGTTTCCGCGGGAACTCTTTAATTTTCCGGGATAAAAGTAGCCTATGTGCTACTTCAGACTATAATAATCTATCTCTGTGCCAAATTTTCATCCAGTTCCGTTCAGCCGTTCTGGCGGGATTGAGTAACAAACATCTATCCATCCATCCAAAATTTCGTTTTCATAATATTATAGCATAGATTAAATACCTTTGTGGTAATTTAATCTATGCTATACTATTATGAATGTCTAATCGATGTCTATAGGCAGTCTTATCGAAAAATAATTAAGAATTCCGTTAAAATGAAGAAGTAAGAGAAAAATATTTCTAATAAGTAAAAAAACAAGTTAGTAAACCTTAATTAAGATGAAAGTTGAATAACTATGTAATGGAATTCACAGGGGGACTTTAAACTTGGTTGGTTAACTAGTCTTGCTCAGATATTAATTTCTGTGTTAAAAAAATAAATTGAAACAAAGAAAAATTGAAATGTGCTATACAATATTATAAACATGGCAAATTGCTCCAGTGGCTTAAAATTTATTAAGTACTAGCTGATGCCCGTGACTTCGTCCGCGTGGATTAAGGATTTTTGGTTCCCGCGGGAACTCCTTAGTTTTCCGGGATAAAAAGTAGCCTATGTGTTATTCCAGACTATACTCTATCTCTGTGTCAAATTTCATCCAGATCCGTTTAGCCGTTCGGGCGTGATTGAGTAACAAACATCCATCCATACATCCATACATCCATCCAAACTTTCGCATTTATAATATTTATTTGATATATTTTTTAAAGAAGAGCATGAATTTGCATCTCTCGTTGATCTAACGTTGCGCAGATTAATTATTAAATTAATTTAAGAGATTCATCAAGTGAAACTTAATCGATCCAATAGTTTCTGATTAACTAAAAAAATGTGAAACTTAATCGATCCAGTAGTTTCTGCGTGTTTAAATCTGATTAAATTTTCATTTTATAAAGCGAGAAATAGCAGATAATACGAATCTATGGATAAAAATCGGAATATATCGGGGACATTACACAAGTTAATAGATTTTCAATTCAAACTTCATAATTAATATAAACCGGCTTACGGTACCGGTTTTACAATGCCATAGCATTGTAAAACTATCTCAAAAATATACACGATGTCATTGGACTTGGCACTGGCTGGATGATCTTTATATAAGTGCCATAACAGCCGGGCGCACTATGGCTTGGTGACAGATCAATAATAGCGCTGTTTTCATTCAAAATATTATGATATTTTATATTATGTTAATCGCCGTCGTACACGTTTCCGCCTTCCATACTCAAAAAACACAATATTCAAGTGACACGCCTTTGCTAACGGCCGAAATTAATAATCAATCTCTCTGTAATCTGTCGATAAGTTGCTAAGCAACGTTGTTTTTTAAAGAAAAGCACAATACAACTCTGGACAAATAACAGCGTTGCTTGGTAACAAATCGACAGATTACAGATAGATTGGTTATTAATTTCCACCGTTAGCCTATGCCTGTCGATCTTTTTCCGATGAATTCCAGTAGTCTGACATTAGACCTCCAATTCTATATTTCAGAATTTTATTTTAATTTATTTAATTTTTAGGGTTCCGTACCCAAAGGGTAAAAACGGGACCCTATTACTAAGACTCCGCTGTCTGTCTGTCTGTCTGTCTCCAGGCTGTATCTCATAAACCGTGATAGCTAGAAAGCTGAAATTTTCACAAATGATGTATTTCCGTTGCCGCTATAACAACAAATACTAAAAATTAAAAAAATATATATATTAAGGGGGGTCCCCATACAATAAACGTGTTTTTTTCGTATTTTTTTGCTCAATATTAAAAACGGTAACAGGTAGACACTTCAAATTTTCACAGAATATTAACTTGTATATTACCTTTCAAAATAAATAATTAAATATCAATAAAGTAAATATTAAAGGGGGGCTCCCATACAACAAACGTAATTTTTTGATATTAACAATAAACCTCTACAAACAAAGTTAGTTTTGCGGTTCATTTCGTCTTGTTTTTAATACGTCATAAATCGTAAAACTTCCTACAGGTTTGTACGGAACCCTCGGTGCGCGAGTCCGACTCGCACTTGGCCGGTTTTTAATTTACTCAACTTTATAATGTGCTAATCTTGTGCCTAATTAAAATACATAATATTTCATCTCCCAAATTCGGTACAATGGTTAAATATAATCCCATTTCTCCTTGTAGTCACTGGTGGTTTGGCCGTTGTTAACTCAAACAGCTAATCCTTTTGTTTACTGCCCGCATCTCTCGATAAAAGAGCATAATTAGTGTACTATTCTACTATTAACTAAAGAAGATAGTGGTTTCAAATTTAAACCACGATTAATTAAGCTTCTTTTTGACAAAAGCGATATCTGTGAAAATTTTAATATTTTTTTCATCGAGGTCTGATTAGATTTATATCTAGCGTTTATACGCTATAATCTTCAAACATATTTTTATTTAAATAGCAGCAACAACAAGCAGCAATTAACACTACCTATTACTGTTGTCTGGACATGTTATAGCTTCGAGTACGGGAATATCAATATCACACAAAACCTAGCAGCAGTTATTCTATCAGCGTCGTCGTCAACCGATTGACGTCCACTGCTGGACATAGGTCTCTTGTAGGGTCCTCCACAAGCCACGATTTTGCGCCGCCTGGATCTATAGTGACTCCCTGCGACTCACTTGATCTCGTCCATCCACCGTGTGGGGGATCTGCCAACGCTACGCATTCCAGCACCTTGGGACCCGAACGTCCATCGGTTCTCCGCACTATGTGCCCCGCCCATTGCCACTTCAGCTTCGCAACTCTTCGAGCTATATCAGTGATTAAATTATTATTTCTGATTTGATCACGTAGGGATACTCCCAGCATAGCCCTCTCCATCGCCCGCTGAGTGATCCTGAGTCTTCTTATCAGGCTCATTAAAAAAAAATACTGAATAAATGTGAGAAAAAATCGAAATTGTATACTTGTTATTCTTCTGGTCCGAGAGCCGAATATACCACGACCTTCACCGATCTGTTTACCAGATGAAACATATTTTTTATTTTTATTTAATAATAGATAAATACGCCTAAAATAGCTTGCCTATCAAAATCCTGACCAGGCTATTTTTAAATTAATTAATTTTTTTTTTTTTGACAGGTTTATCGCAGGCAATGCTATACCATCGCATTTAAGTCACCTATGAACTATGGTAAGTACGGATCGGAACCGCTTGAGTTATATATCAAAATATGTTTCATCTGGATAACAGATCGGTGAAGGTCGTAGTGTATCCGGCTCTTTGACCATTCCGTCGAAAATAAGGTGAAAAGTATAAAGACGACCCGGATATCTCGCTCTCCTTTTTTTGCCAAGTTACTTATTATAGTGTTTTCTGCTTTACCTCAGACGATTTTAGTATGATTATAATCAACCGACAAAAATATTTTGGGTAACTTTATTTATTCATCTTGTAGCAAGCTTGTATAGCGTAATAAGTCATTTTTCTACCAATTTTGATTTCTGATTTACTAAAGGCCCCACTTGAGGTGCACGGAGCGGCGCGGCACTTATTTGTTTGAGTCACCTCAATGATGGATCTAATGATTTGGAAGAAATTTTCTTATTTCGAAAGCTTTTTTATAATTGTTCATTACAGAAAATTATACAACTATAGGTATCTACTAGAATTTGAAGCAGGTAAAATCAAGGGCTAAAGCTTCTATGCATAAACAGAGATTAATTAAACATAAGCCCTCGGTAAATATCGTCAAATGAAGAATTTGAAACTTTTGTTTATCGTTTAATTTGTTTGCTGCGAGGCAGTGTGAATCTTAAATGTCCTCATTATGAGCTAAATGAAAAGTAGGACGATAACATTTTACTTACTGTACTTCTTTATTTTATTTTCACAGTGGTTCCTTTACTCTTTATTTATACCAACATAATTCAAAACTACGTTTTATATCTTACTTTCTGTAATGTTAGGTCACATATGCGATCTAATTCCAAAATTATTTGGTAATAAAGGTAGGTAGGGATAGTGAAGCGGAAAAAGTACTTAAAACATTTTTCTGTTTGAAACCGAAATTAGATAATTGTATTATAATTTCGATAAAACTGTAGGTAGTGATCAATTGCATGCATCTTTGGTGCTTTGTTATGATGTGATGGATGGTAATAATAATATGTAGAGCATGTGATGAATCGTAGAGTTTTAATAAATCAACTATATTAATACCAAATATACTAATCGTTTAAAATTTACTATCCATACTAATATTATAAATGCGAAAGTGTGTCTGTCTGTCTGTCTGTACGCTTTCACGGCCCATATGTTTAATCGATTTTGGTGAAATTTGGTATGGGGATAGTTTGTTTCCCGTGGAAGGACATAGGCTACTTTTTATCCATATTTCAATAGGGAGGGAGGGAAAACTAGGGAGTTTCCGTGGGAATCTAAAATCTTGATCCACGCGGACGAAGTCGACGGCATCATCTAGTCATTTATAAATAAATGCAATAAAATTTAATTATATAAAATAGGTTTTGATAATATTGTTCCATATAAAATAATTATTGATGTAAAGTACCGAACATTTATGTTTTTGAATTTGCTGGCTAAGTATGTAATGGAAACGATCAGTTATAATGAGGGTCAGCATTTTTCTTCAAAATTTTACCATAATTATCTTGAAGGTATTAATCAAGAAGAAAATCCCTCATTACATTAAAATTAAAATGATAATGGACATAACGTTTATTCGATAGAATAGACTCGTGCCTTCATAGCTTTCGTAATAATTCTTTTCTTTGGCTTCGCCGTAGACTCCTAAAATAATCTAGAGCTAACGTTAAATGAAGATACTAGTCTAATCGTTAATATTATGTATTACATTTCAATAAAACATAATAATAAATAGGGCAGGTAATTTTTTATTAAGTTGATTCATTAATTTATTGCATTATTTATTTAAAATGCTACCCATTAATTACTTTTCGGAATAAATTAAACAATTGCCAAATATAGGTAACTTCGAAGTAAATTCTTCCTAATGGCATAAAGTTAAAAGAGATTTTTTTCTTACCAAAAGCTTTGGCTATGAAGTTTTAATATAAACAAATACACTAATAGCACTAAAACACACACTATATTGTAATAATGATTGAACTGCACACTGTATTCAAAACACTTTTGGTATAGCGCACTATTAAAGTCTAAACAGTCTATAGTTTTACTTTCCTCAAACGTTTTGGTCACACTTATTTCTATCAAGAGTTACGACTATTGGGATAAAAATAATGTCCAAAACTATTTATAAATTCGTGTAAATAGTTTATTACAAAGGTGTAAACATTTAAAGGTTGCAAGTAGAAAGTTTCAGTCGTTTCTTGTGTATAAATAGGTTTCGGTATAAATTTCTGAGATGCATGTTGGGAACAGTCGACTGAGTAGGACTTTTAAAGTTGCTAATCACAAAAATATGTACTGGAGGGCGGGGAAAAGCTAAAATGATGAAGTTTCAGAGTCATTTTCGTTTGGTTGTAAACACATATGGTTCGTTCGGGTTATTATACAAGGGTATGAAGTTACGATTAAGTTTTGTGTCGTTTGGTCGATCGTAGTCCATAGGGGTGTCACGAAAGCGAAGCGCGCAGTGCGGGCGCGCGTGTCGGCGTGCGACGTGGGACTGATTGCTCTCTAGACCGCCCGCCCAAGCCCGCCCTAGTCTGTAACAACCCTTGCATGCATTACACTTTACTCGACATGCAAACTTTCATATCGTGCATTTTCAATGGCTATACCTACTTTTGATAAACTTCATGTACCTAATTCAGCTGTTTTAGTTTATTACGCCTATGGGAGGTAATTTAGTTTATACCATACACGGATGGGACACGCTTAAATTAGCACATGCTAGGCTAGGCTTCGCCCGTACCAATAAATAAAATTACCTATATAGATTAAAACGGGATTGCATGCATGGCGTTTCCTTGATCAGGCACTTAAAACCCATTTTTTTCCTTAACTCTATAGAGCTTTATTTTTCCTGTAGGAAGTTTCACAGAAGGTTGTGTATTGTTTTATGAAAGGCAGACTATTATAAAAGAACTCCAGCTTGCAAGTCTATTTGTAACACGCGACTATGAATCGACTATCACTTCATTTTAAGGCATGCTTATTAAAGATGTTATAGATGGATGCACTACTACTACTACTACTACTACTACTACTTGTACTATTTATGATTCATTTTGACCGTTTATCCATACGCAAAATATTGAGGCATACCATAATATGAACTACGATTACATTATGGAACTTTGTGTAATCCTAAGTAATCATGATAATCAATTAGAGTAAGCCTAAATTTTATTAGTAGGTATTGTTGTATATTGGTTGTTGTATCGTATGTAGCTAAAACAAAAGTACTCTTTTTAAAATGTTTTTAGGTTTTAATTAAAATCTTTATATTTATTAATTAATGAATGACTAGAAAAATGCTTAGCTTAGCTTTTCGTGCAATTTAAAATATACGAAGTAGCTAAATTTACCGCAGTCATTAATTATAATTTTCTTTACTACCTTATTGGGCCGTGTAGCGAGTCCTATAATGATTCTTGGTGTTATGTATTATTTTAATCTTATTACCTTAGAACAATATAATATATTCTAGCTAGCTTGACCTAATTACTATACAAATCATTTCTGTGTGGAATGGTGGCAAGAATGTTGGTTGCATTACTGTGCGGAACCGCCATCTGCCATCAAGGCATCAAAGCTAACCCTTTGCCCGAAAAGTAAGCCAGCACTTCTGTTACCAGATGAGGCAACCAATCTTTTCAATCAAATCGTATTTTATACTAGCTGATGCCCGCGACTTCGTCCGCGTGGTTTAAGTTTTTTTATTCCCTCGGGAACTCCTTAATTTTCCGGGATAAAAAGTAGCCTATGTCACTCTCCAGGTCCTCAACTGTGCAATCACGTTGATCCGTTGCTGTGTTGCGGCGTGATTGAAGAACAAACTCTATATTTCACCCCTTTGGGGGTCGAATTTTCAAAAATGGTGAAACACGTAGGTACTCTTGCATATCTAACTGAAAGCCCAAATGCCAAGTTTCATGGCTATAACTTGAGAAATGAAGGACTTTCATACAAACTTTCAACCCCTATTTTACGCCTTCGGGGGTAGAAATTTCAAAAACTGTGAAACACATATTTCTTAATTTTTTACTCGTAGCTTGTAAACCAAGTTTCATGGATATAACTTGAGAAATGACGGAGTTTCATACAAACTTTCAACCCCTATTTCACCCTCTTAGGGGTGGAATTTTCAAAAATCCTTTCTTAGCGGATGCCTACGTTATAATAGCTATCTGAGTGCAAAATTTCAGCCCGATCCGACCAGTGGTTAGAGCTGTGCGTTGATAGATCATTCAGTCAGTCAGTCAGTCAGTCAGTCAGTCAGTCAGTCAGTCAGTCAGTCACCTTTGCCTTTTATATATTTAGATTACCTTCTCCTTCTTCTATCTCTATTATTTTAACAATAAAAAAAAGAAAACATAACTTATAATAAAACTGTAACTGGTGGTAATGGAAGTCTGTGGGTAAGGTGATGTTTAAATATAATTATTTATTGGAGGAAGCTTTATTATAGACTAGATGATTCCCGCGACTTCGTCCGCGTGGATTAAGTTTTTTGATTCCCGCGGGAACTCCTTAATTTTCCGGGATAAAAAGTAGCCTATGTCCTTCCCCGGGATATATCCTACCTCTATACCAAATTTCAGCAAAATCGGTTGAAAAGATGGGCCGGGAAAGCGTAGCAGACAGACAGACAGACAGACAGACAGACACACTTTCGCATTTATAATATTAGTATGGATGGATACATGCATCACGCTGAAACTACTAGACGCATTTGAATACAACTTCGCATATTTATAGCAACTCTGGGACTCCTGTTTGTATTCAAAAAATAAATAGGTAAATTTCATGGACCTCTGATGAAATATTTTGGAGATGAAGGGTTGGATGAAGGGAAGGCAAATCGATCACGATCAGCTTAGTAACGAAAAGTAGATTTTAAACATGTGTAGGTACATAATACTAAACATTATTAATTAAAGGTTTTATTACATAAAGGAAGCATACCATGCGAAGCCGGGGCAGGTTAACTGGTTAAATATTTATAAGTAGAATATACCTAGAATACCTACCCACAATTATATTTAAAAAACTAAGATCAATGTAGATTTTAGGTATCGCTGCGTCAGCGTTGGATGCGCCACTGTATATTTAGCTCTGCAGCTTATGATATCATCACAGCTCAATGTCGTTTGCGAAATTTTGATTTTAAATATTATGTACTTTTTAAAAATTGTTTGCAATTAATTTCAATCTTTCAAAGTCTCGCAGCACAAATACCTTTACAGCGTATGGCCTCGTTTACACAGCCATCCGAGTTCCGACCGGTGATTTATGATGGTACAGTAATTACTTATTACACTTAAAATTGCTGTTGTGGATAAAAATAACAAAGTTTTTATTCACAACAGCGTTGTGGCATCGCTGGCAGGTATGTGTAAAATACTGTGAGTATATCAGAAGGAAGTTGTGTGTATGTAAGGACACATATTAAACTTAAAGATTGTGACTAATAAGTGAACGCGTAGAACAGGTTTTTTTTCAATAAAACTTTACAATTACAAACTCATATAGCCCCGAGTATCTCGTTAACAAAAATGGACTAAAATACTACCTACTTTATGAACAATACGAGATAATTGTTGCTTACTTACTTATATTAATAAAACTAAACTTTACTATATAGAGATAAAGATAAACTAAACCAGAATGTCCCACTCAAGTGTCAGTAATCCATTTAGGGCTGATTTTTCAATCGTCAGATAAAGTTTATCGGAGAAATAAATTTGACGTTTTGACAGGTTTTGTATTGAAAATCTGCCAAAACGTCAAATTTATTCCTCCGATAAAATTTATCTGACGATTGAAAAATTAGCCCTTAATATAATATTTTCTTTAACTTACAACAACTTGCTCTTAAACTTTAGTAGGGATGGCATTGACGTATTTTCTACTACGTGTAATCTAGTAGCTTAATTGCGATACTATAACTTTACATATTAAATGAACTGAAAGATGAGATTTAATTATTTTAGTACAATTATTATTATCAAAAATTATCACAATCGCGTATGTCCCATGTAGAGGATTTGACCTAACAATAAAACTTACCTGTATTATATTGCTACAGTGAACTCAACGATGAACCTGTTGTAAATTAATAATGGCCATTATGACATACAACTAGGTATTTCTAATAGTATGTCACTAACGGCAGGGTTTATGGTAATAAGTTGCATGCTTAGGAAAATAATAATATAAAGCAAGCAGAATTTATTTTATTTTAACACTGACAACCTTTTACGGCAGCGACAGGGTTCGTTGGTATATTTATTTTACGGTGACAGATGGCAAATCGATCATTCCGAATTTTCGTACCAGGAAATAACTTTATGTGTTAGATTGTAATATATTTTATAAGATAGGATATTTGGCCAAAGCAAACACCTACCTACTTACTGCCATGTCGTAATAGTTATTTATGCAACAGTTGTGTAATAAGGGGTATTAAAACACGAATATGGGTTTATCACACGACGCGAAGCGGAGTGTGATAATATTATCATATGAGTGTTTTAAATCATAAATCATAAATCATTTATTTTGCAAAATTGTGGGTAATAACAGCTGTATAATATGCAGAATATTCCCGTACATAATCTACTGTTAGATACAGTGTGCAAAAATTATATTACACTAAAATTTATATGTCATTTAAAATTTAAATTCAAAATATGTCTGGTATACAAAAAAAATTAAATTAAACATTGATCCAAGCTAAAATTATCAGTTACACATTTTATAAAGTTATTTATATAATACCTAATTATCAACGGTTGCATACAAGACTTTATCTACACTCATAATATGAATCCTCTATAGCAGATTCTGAAATAGTTAGCTTGCGGCGTTGTGGTAGTGAAACGCGCGTGTATGAAAATGTTCTTTTTTTGAAATTCGTATAGATGTTCTTTTTTTGTAATTCATACAGATACCACGCATCGAGCAGATGTGGCTGTCTGTTGAGTAAACCCTTTGCGCAGAGGGGATCGAAAAAAAAAACAAAGGGGTGCAGTTGTTATGAAATTCAGTACAACATTACATCACCCGTTTGGATGATGTTATGGTTATTAGGACATTGGGTGTTTTAATGTTGGCAATAAGCTAACTGTTTCAGAACCTGTTATAGAGGATTTATAGCATGGGAGTAGATAAATTATATGTACGTACCTACTAATAGTGTGTCTGGGATCGAACTAGTAATAGGGGCTTCTACAACTCATAAAACTACCCTCTGATAGGGTGCACCCCCATGCCCTCCCAGTGTTTGTTCGTCTCAAAAGCTGACGACGGCGTTACAATAATGATGTGTGGTAAAAGCGCACTCAAAATTGAAATGGCTGTCCCTGAGCGCCCTATTTGGTGTACTTATTTGGGGATGGTTTAAAAGTGGTAATGAGTTGTAGAAGATGCCCCTAAACTATGGTTAGTACGATCCCGGATACATATATATATATATATATATATATGATAAGATACCGACTTCTCGTCTCTACAGAAATAAATTTCTTATTAATATAGAAAAATTGCTGGAAAGTAGTCACGTGAAGTACGTGAAGTAGTTTGTTACATAAAGACATACAATTTTACGTACATAAAAACTTATTTACATGGGCACTGAGATAGATTATAGCCTGGAATAACACATAGGCTACTTTTTATCCCGGTAAATTTAACAGTTCCTGCGGGAACCAAAATGCGGACGAAGCTGCGGGTATCAGCTAGTACTTATTATATTTCGATGGTAGAATACGAATATACTCACCGTGATAGATGTCAACGTTGGCGCACTCAGGTCTCGTGCTGCTAAGATTGTAGCTCGGACGCATCACATGACGCCGTGTGACGTCACGCGACGACGCACATTAATTCTATTTCAGTCCTTGCGACATTTCTGTACCTAGAAGATCATGATCTCGGGAACCAATATTTTGACGACATTCAGAGGTTATGCGTGGTTTTATATCACCATTGCTTTATGTGATGAGTAGGTTCAATTCGATTGTTGCTGTTTTAATTATTATTATTAATGATAATTTAATTTATAAGAGGCTTGCATAGATGTTGTGATTATACTGTCATGATAATTGCAAACGTTGTGATTAGCAACATCGGAAAACGTTTAATATCTGAATCTTTCTAAGTTTTGTTTTTACTTCTGCGGGAAAATCTTAATTTTCCGGGATAAAAAGTCTAGATCACTCTCCACTCCTCAACTATATCCATGACAAAAATCAAGTCGATTCATTGCTCCGTTGCGGCGTAATTGAAGAACAAACCAACAAACCAAACCAACAAATTCACTTTCGCATTTATGATATTAGTAAGTAAAGTATGATGTTCAATAATCTGAAGTAAGATCTTAGAAGATTTTTTTTTTTAAATAAGCTTTTAAAAACTTTGAATGTTAATTTTTACACAAATAAGTGAACAAAAAAGTGAAATAAAGCGCGTAAACATTTTCTCCCTCTTTCCGCAATTTCTCAATTCCGCATTAATTATGGGAATAATTATAGCCACGTAAGTAGCCACGTAAATTTACGCAATCTGTATTTTTAATTTCACGTAATTGTTTTCGAGGGCTTCCCCGCGAAATACAGAAAGTTTAATTTCGTCAGATTTTTTTTATTGAGACATTGGTTCCGAAACTGTTCGTTTCAGGAAAATAAGCGGAATAAAGAGGCATTTTTTTAAACCACTACAAGTTAGCCCTTGACTGCGATCTCTCACCTGATGGTAAGTGATGATGCAGTCTAACATGGTAGCGGGCTAACGTGTTAGGGGCAGAGCAGTTATTTTAAACCAATACCCCTATTCGGTTTCTACACGGCATCGTATCGGAACGCTAAATCGCTTGGCGGCACGTCTTTGCCGGTAGGGTGGTAAATAGCCACGGCCGATGCCTCCCACCAGGCCAGACTCAGAAATTATAAATTCCTAAATTGACCTTGCCGGGGATCGAACCCGGGACCTCCGCACGTTAGACAACAGCGCTCAACACTGCGCCACGGAGGTCGTCAAAAATTCATAACGTTTAATTAATAACGTCGATATTATTTCAGTATGGCCAATTTGACCTTATTCAACTTGAGCTAGACATTTGATTTACAAATTCAAATTAAGTTATTTATAATAATAGATATAAAATAAAGCTTCACTATAAGATTGTTGCATTGTTCTTTTGTTTTTGTAAAATTAAATAATAAAAAATACAATAAATTTCGTAAAATGCACTTACGAAGTCAGTAAACATGGCTTGTCATTTAATTTAAGCTATATTATATTTATAGCAATAGTGACATTTTTTGCAGTGCTTTTAAATAAGATTCGACCTTGTATGTAGTAAAAAATAACAAATAATAACTTTAAGCCATGAATTGACGTAATTAATTTATGAAAACATTTATTAATCAAATAAAGTTAAAGCTGAATATAAGAGGGAGCTAGAACCCAGAGCGGTGAAGTTAGTGAAACTACGCACTTACCTAGTGAGCAATAGTAGATAGTAGCCAAGGGTTGTAAGGCATCAATTGCAGCCCGAGATATTTAGGCGCACGACCGCAGGGAGGGCGCCTATAGTTCGAGGGTGCAATTGATGCTTACACCCGAGCTAACTACTCTGCTTTACATCTCGATTGTGAGGTAAAGTAGGTCCTTATTACCCCCAAATGGAGCTTGTAGGTGACCAATAATTAGCGCTCTAGGGTAATAATGTAGCTAGAAAAGCCCTAGGGCGGTAAGTAATTAAAAAAAGTATGATGTACGCGAACTTTTTGAAAGAGTGACGAGTTTTTTTTAAATTACTTACCGCCCTAGGGCTTTTCTAGCTACATTATTACCCCAGAGCGCTAATTGGTCACCTAAAAGCTCCATTTGGGGGTAATAAGGAACTACTTACCGAATATGAGAGATGTAAATGTACTTTAATGACCAAAATGCACCATTTTGAAATATTTTTAATAATTACGGGTATTCTTTCATATGAATTAGTTAAAATTATGATGAAGTGAAAAGTAAAATTACTACCTATTATTTTTACTTTGAGAGAAAAAATCGCGCAAATTGTTACAAAATGTATTGAAAAATGTCGTGTGATGATCCGTATAACAACATTTGCAATGATTTGTAGCTGTGCATCTATAGAAGCATGTAATCCGCAAACGATCGATCAACTTATTACCTGCCTATCGCGCTCTATTGCTAATAACTAAATGATGCATCATGTTCATTATTACAAACAGAGTCAATAAATTGAGCCCTACTTGTAAAAATCATATTAAGAAAAATAAAATGAGCACCGTAAAAAAAGATTAACAAAAATTAGTAATAAGGCGTTAGTTTTACCGAATTATTTAAATCAATCTCTTTCACTGGTATTAATATATATCTAAAAAAGTCACATTTTGATTTAAATATAAACTGTACTTGATATATTTTAGGTCAACTGGAAGTCGGACTAAATCCTAGTTTTATTCTAATTTAAAACACATAAGCCTTTAGCGACATCTCTATGAAAATCGTCGAATTAGTTAAACCTGATAGAGTTCGTCGTCATTTTCGTAGAGTATCTGCGCGATGTGTTGTTCACCACATTACATAGATGGCGGCATGTAGCTCTAAAAGTAACTTTAAATATTGCAAATTTCTAGTAAATTCTCAAATTCAGAGTGTAATTGGAAATAAGTAATTAAACTCTGTGAAACTTAGGTACGCTTTGACGACCTCATCAATCATCATGCTTGATGGAAAGCAATGATGCGGTCTAGGTTTGAAGTGGAACGCACACTCAACTCACGTAGGAATTCACATCAAGGCTGCATTAATTTTGGTTTGCAGCGGTGAGCTAAAGCGGAATAACTAGTGGTTCGCCCCGAACTGAGACCTCGCGGTTTCACAGAGCGCCATCTATTGACATCAGTGTGCAGTTCTGTTAAAAATATCATCATCATTAAAAATTAAATAATTTCGTTTCCTTATAATATTTATCTAATTTTAGTATTTGTTGTTCAAGTACAGGATATAATTCAAATAATTGATCAAGTTTCAGGCTTGAGAGTTCAGAAAATTGAGAGTTCTGAGGTCAACTTTGGACGTTAGAAAATCGCTACTTTGAAAGCCTCCCATTTCGTCAATTTTAGGGGAAAAATTCAAAAAAAAATATTTTTGGACTCTATTCTTAATTATCTTTAAAATGATATACTGCAACCGTATGTAACGCTATAAAAAATATTTCGCTTTCGCTTCTATGAGAGCCCCCCTGAAATAAAGATTTTTAAAACTTTTTAAGCCATATTCGGCGGGAGGCTATCGATTTACATATTATATTAAAATTTGAAGTAATTACGTTCAGCAATTCAGAAGTTATAAGGCTCTGACAGACGGACAGACGGACGGACGGGCAAGTGCCAATTCACCCAAGTAGACTCAGAGACCTTCGCTTCGCTCGGTCAAAAATACTTACGCAGGTTCCGCAGTTGTGTTTTCGGTGACCGGTAGCGGAATCATCTAGTTTCATACAAAATGTATGGTGCGAGCGTATCACAACCGCGGATTCGCTTCCGCCCCGCTCCCCTCCGAATATGCAACCGTAAAGGTGTCCTAGTTAAACTCAATAAAGAGCTTATAATGACGACTAAAAGACGTGAAGAAAATCTCCTAAATATACGAGTACATATTATTATACTGAATATACATGATATATTTAAGTGGAAACCTCTCCGTTTTCAGTTTATGGAAAAGTCCAAACCTCTGTAATTGGGTCAAGAAGAGGTCAAGGCTTTTCATTTGAGGCTTCACAATGGAGTGCCTGTGATGAATGTACTCGTATAACTACAACCTGTCTTCGCGTGCACTAGCACTATAACAAAAGCTGATGAATTTATTCTTTATTTCATCTATCTATTTATTGATTAAAAACCAAAAATGATGCCCTCAAACAATATAAAAGTGCCAATTTTTCGAACAGGTCAAAAAGTTTTTTAATACTAAGAGGTGACAAGGTGAAACCATTAGGTGTAGATACTATCAGCACAATGCTTACGCTATTCTCAAGTATTGCATACTCAGGTACTTGAGTTTTTGAAAAAAAATCAAGAAAATACTGAATCCTACGGAGTCTTGTAATTAAATAAGTTTAATCTTCACTCAATTTTTGCATTTGTTTCAAACAACTCAGCAAATCAGCAAGATAAATATTGGAATAAAATTTTATGCCACCTAATCTACAGAAGCTTGCTTCTAAAAATAGACTTTCGACGCCTCTCGGTTTTCCAGTAGCTATGTGTATGAGATTCACGATTTACGACGAAGTTGAGGATTTGTTTGATGACGCCTTTTTCTGTGGTATCGTTACTTTTTACTTCAAGTTACAAGTATTCGCAACTTATTCGTTGTACAAATTTTATTCGTACTGTTTAGAAAACTGACTATGAATTTCAGTAGGAATTATAGTAAGCTAACTTAACAATGCATTGTGCAATTTGGTACTTAACTAAACTTTGATTGTGGATTAGTCGACTGTGTATCAGATAAGTTGTATGGGAAATTTGACAGGCTGTTCGAGTGGCTGCGCACGCAGCATACCGCCATCTTGAATTTCCATCCCACTCCCGTGCCACAGTGGGAACTTAGAAGGACGGAGGTAACAGCTGTGACCTGTGAGCGCAAAACACTGAAACCCGACCTATGTCCTAACAAAGGAGTATTGTAAATCATCCCAAAAACATTAATGTAACTTCAACTCAACTCAGTGTAAGTGAATCTTGTTACGACATTTCTAAATTATTATCGATTTGGTATGCTCGATTCAACCGAGCTGGTAGCGTTGTGTTTAATGTTGTTCCGTATTGCTTTTGTTAATACAGAAGGGATTTCTAGAGTGGTTTGGAGTACATAGAAGTTACAAATCAGAAGAAATCGATAAACGTGTGCTGGCACCCGTTCCCGTTGCGTGATGCGAACGTAAAAGGGACAGAGATAGGCGGCGTGCTTCGGTTACATCGCTGAAACTCGTATATCCGATAACCGATAAAATATAAATATTGACGTCCTCTCGTCGATTGACTACAAAAAGAAATAAAAGGTTCGTACAAGCCCATTTATCTTTTACTTTCAACGTTATGCTTTCATTGTTTGTAATTTAAGTTACGTCAGTAGATGTTACGTTAGACATCAAGTAGAACATATTTTCAGCCCCTTGTTGCATTCAATGCCTTGTTTTATGTTAGTATAAGTATGTTGTAAGTAAATCTAATTGTCAATCTACGTGGGTTGCCTACTTTTATTAACTGCTGAAAGTGGGAGTCAAAAATTATAATATGCCTATTAGAAATACACATGATGAATTACCTATATAGATTCTATATTTGGTTAAGCTCAGTATAAACTTCAATGTGCAGCGTTAATATTAATTTCGACAGATTCAAATTGAAACGCTTGAATCCTACGTTTCCATAATTTATATTATAGCTCGCAAAGCTCTGTACTTAATTAACATTCATTCCTCTTGAAAAAATAATTTGTTTTTCTATCGTGTGTTCATGGCTGAAAAATTAGGGGTGAAATGTTTTACTAACGGGATAAAATATGCAAGGCAATGTTGGCGCAGCATTTGAGAGTCGAAACCTAGTTTGGCCTACGCCTAGTTTGGATTCGATGCACAAACACTGGATATACAATGGAATGTGCTATGAATATTTTATTAGGTTTTATTTAGATTCCACGATTCGCCACTATCGCATGAATTCGACAGTAACGCTACTCTAATGCTCTTATTTTCTTATTGTTAAATCCGTCGATGAGCCTCAATTACCTAACATGGAAAAATAATCGACATCTCAATACATTTATGGCAGACGCTAAAGCTCCAAACTTAGATTTACCATCTTGATTTATAGAATCTTGATTAATTATCCATCCAATATATTATGAATATATGAATATATCTTTATTTGAACTACTCAATTCGATCTAAAATCATAAGGATACAGTTAAATTGCTGGGTCATGATAGCTTAACATTAGATCATGAAAGCTAAACATATTCTAATGGGCGGTGGTCCAAACAGTTCCAACTCCGGCTTCAATGTAATCTTTCAATGTAGCCTAAAGTAAGCCTTTCAATGTAGCCTGTAGTAGTCCTAAGGCTAAGCCTGAAAACTGTTTTAATTTCCCCCAACATCTTCCTAACCCTAGCCTGAAAACCATTTTAATTTCCCCCAAGATACAACAAGTAATACAAAACATCGCAATACTATCTATCTTTGTATTCCTTTGAGATATTCTTTTTCTCGCATTGTTTAAAAGTCGCTCGACTCTATTGGTATTCCTTAAATTTTTTACTGTCCTAATTGGTTTATTGATTTGCGTCTTCGACTTTGAGCGTATATTGTTATTAAAACAGTTTATCTGTTTTTAAAGGAACTGACTGTTTGCAGAAAAGAGTTAGGTACCTTATCTTCTAAATACCTATTTAAAGCTGTACTCTTTATATTGTGAAATAAGGGCTGGCACATTAGCCAAACTCAAGTTACAGTTGAAAAGCTACAATACTTCGTGCTATCATTCATCAGGGCCCACTCGTTACTGGCACAAATTCACTTCACTACCAATACAGTTGCTTGATAACAAGTATACACTTTCGCAACTGTATCACGTTGCTATTATTGATTTTTGTTTAAAGACTCATTATCCTGACCCGAGTTGAAGGGATTGATAAAGAATTCATTGTCTTTACATCATCGCCCATCGGCTCGAAATAAGTACGGATTATAATAACGGCGTTCCTTTCCTGGTATTTGATATCAGAATTTCACTTTGAATTAGCCGGTAAATTCATTCTATTAATAATTAATCTCTTGGAAGACTTTCCGATATTGTTTATTTCATGATCCGCTTTTCTGCTCCTTTGTTATCTTTACTTTAGTTTCTTTTTCTAACGAAAACAAATTAACTTGGAAATATACTCGTTTTATCCAGAAACTCACTTCCTAAAATAAATATTTCTAACATTAGCAAAATTTGAAAAATATAATAGAATTGGAATATTATAATCAGTATGTCTTCTGTATCAAAGCGTAGGATGTTAACGTGAGAACTGTTAAGCGAAAATATCCCAAATGTGATTCAGAATAAACACCCTTTTTACAATAAACTAATTCTTAGATAAAAATGTATGCTAACAATAACAAAGTTAGCAATGGAACCGTTATTTTAAATGCTTATACATGGTAATAGAGGCGAATTTTCCAAAATGATCTTTTGTGTTGAACCAAACGCATCATACAATGCTATTCGTTAGTTGTAAATGTCAAGCATAGAGTAAAGTAATATGTCAAGTATTGGTTGTGTTTAGAGATAGGGAATTTAAGCATATACTTTAAGTAAGAAGTAGACATGATTGGTGAAAATAATTACTGTGAAGACAAAAATCAAAATGACGAGGTACCATAACAACTGCAATATCTGCAAATTTCATTATTGTGAAAGTGATCAGTTCATTTTTAATACTAGTTACTAATTACTTAATTCATAATTATTTTGATGATGACTAACAAGATAGCCAGCTTCAAGTATGAAGATAAGTATTAGAAGTAGTAAAAATACAGCGGAGAAAAATTTCATACCCAATATTTTTACGATTAAAAGCATACGAAAAAGTATTGAAGAGAGTCAATGCCGCGAACAAACGGCTTAAACGAAACTGTTACAAATTTCCCAGTTATTATTATTGACCCTTTTTTAACAAGCATCGCGTCGCATTAGGTACGTATACATTTTATATTTTTTGGTTCAGTGAATGTCTAATTTTAGATGGGAGGTGGAGGTGATATGAAATGGCAGAAAGATGCAGCGGATCAGAATTTCGATTACATGTTCAAGCTGCTCATCATTGGCAACAGTTCTGTAGGGAAGACGAGGTATGTTGTCATACAATCATTTTATCCAAAAAATAAATTGATAATAGAGGTAACAGAATATTTTAGTGATTTTAGAAATGTCAGCTTTGTATTTATGTTACATACTACATATTTGTTATATGTTTACCACCTATTTAGGTTATAAAATTTATTTCTAAAGTGGTGGTGTTGGTATGTCCTTGAATCAACGGAGCAACGTGAGTTTTTGCATGTATATAGCCAAAGACCTGTAAAGTGACATGCTATATTTTATCCCGAAAATTTAAATATTTTCCACAGGATTTTTAAAATCCTAAATCCTCGTGGACGCGGACATAGCCATAAAGATCATCAAGTTTTCATGTATTTTTATTAATAATGTAAGTATTCTTCTGAAAGTAGATTATATTTTCAGCTTCCTCTTCCGGTATGCGGATGACTCCTTTACGTCAGCGTTCGTGTCGACTGTAGGAATTGACTTCAAGGTTAAAACAGTTTTTCGCCATGACAAACGCGTAAAACTACAGATATGGGTACGTGAGTGTAATATTATGTATACTAGTATTTTGTTTATTTAGGTCGAATCTCTAGTCGACCAATTATATTGTGCTGGAGCAGGCCAAATTATACCAATTTATTATAACGGGACTCTCTTATAAATATGTGAAGGAAACCAAATACAGAAAGGTATGGAAAGTTGCTGCCGCAGTCCTATATGAATTATGATGTAGAGGAAAAGAAAACTCATTATCTTTAGCCATATTGAAACCGTTTTTATATTGCCAAATTTCAATATATAGAATACTAGATGATGCCCGCGACTTCGTCCGCGTGAATTTAGTTTTTTTTATTCCCGCAAGAACATCTTAATTTTCCGGGATAAAAAGTACTAGCTGATGCCCGCGACTTCGTCCGCGTGGATTGAGGTTTTTCGGTTCCCGCGGGAACTCTTTAATTTTCCGGGATAAAAAGTAGGAGCTCCGTTGGAGCGTGATTGAGTAACAAACATACATCCATACATCCAAACTTTCGCATTTATAATATTTATTTGATGATATGCCTGTCCTTCTCTGGGATGTTACCTACCTCTGTACTAAATTTCATCAAAATCGGTTGAAAATATGGGCCGGGAAAGCGTAGCACACAGACAGACAGACACCCTTTCACATTTATCATTCATAATACCTGATGGGTTGCTGAGGATAGTTAAGTTTAGAAAATGTTACATTAGTTTTGACCGGTAGTTGGAAATTAACTTTTATCAGATTACACAAGCTGTTAAATACAAAACACAAAACGTTATTGACAGAGTAAAGTTATAACGGAAAATATTTTAAAATTACAGGATACTGCTGGTCAAGAACGGTACCGCACCATTACAACAGCCTATTATCGAGGAGCCATGGGTTTCATATTAATGTACGATATAACCAATGAAGAAAGCTTCAATAGTGTTCAAGATTGGTAAGAGCGAATTGATGAAATAGATTTGAATTTTTATCATTGCATAAGAAATACATAAGTATTATAAATCTTAAAATTAGAACAAAACACCTATTATTACACAACAACTATTATTATTCTTCACAATAATGATGAATGATGTTAATGGTTTGGTATTTTACAGGGTTACACAAATCAAAACATATTCATGGGATAATGCACAAGTTATTCTAGTGGGCAACAAATGTGATATGGAGGAAGAACGCGTAGTAAGTGCTGAACGAGGAAGACAGCTTGCAGATCAACTTGGCGTGGAGTTTTACGAGACGAGTGCTAAAGAAAATATAAATGTCAAGGTAAAACTTACATTACTATTTACTGGCCCATTACATAGGTAGCTTAGAAAGAACATGGGCGTGACCGAGTTTTAGTTGGCCTTCGAACACCATCGAAGTTTTGATAGTTAAAAATACATAATATACAAATTCATTAGTTCTTACTAATCAATAACTAAATATCCAAAGAAAAATATTTCTTAACATATAATACACAAACACAGTATATTTTACCTAATATAATATAACCCGTCAGCTCGTTCGAAGTACACTGTACTACTTCACCGAATTCATCCTTCAACCTGTACTTAGTACAGATTGAAGGATGTATTACTCAAAATATGTGATCCTGTACGAGTTGCGTAGATTAAGTTAATGCAGAAAAGAATCAGAATAAACTATAACTATTCCAAATTGGTAGTTGCACTGTACACTTTTTGAACGTGAATAATAAAAAGTATAAGTCGTGATTGTGATAATAATTGATTATGGTATCTTAAAA
This sequence comes from Erebia ligea, assembly GCA_917051295.2. NCBI lineage: Eukaryota > Metazoa > Arthropoda > Insecta > Lepidoptera > Nymphalidae > Erebia > Erebia ligea. Next base: position 8,673,531 of record OU785225.1, read on the forward strand.
CTAAAGCTATCAGGGTTCCAGCGGGCGTGAAGAGCCCATGACAAACTCAGCCGGGTTTTTTCCACCATCTCACAAAGCATCTAAAAACTATTTTAAACTATCGGTCCATTAGAACCATTCATTCCCAAGCTCTCTTGTCAATATATAATAGAAATATGTAGTTCTTGAAGGTAATTTAATAGTAACAATATTATTTTAGACGGTGTTTGAGCGGCTGGTCGACATAATCTGCGACAAAATGTCTGAAAGCTTGGATTCGGAACCAGCTATGTTAGCAGGTGGCGCTCGTGGTCAACGTCTTACAGAGCAACCTCAAGGCAACAGTAACCCTAACTGCAACTGTTAATACGAGACATTTTTCATCATGCAGGCAATGATAATCTTAAACTCCTTAAATGCACTGGAACTGAAAACAAGAGTTTTAACGATATCGGAGGCGTTAAAAAATTACGTTGAATCAAAATACTGTCCAGTATTTTCAGGAAATTAATATGTTTACACAGTATAAAAATAGTTCCTCATGATTCGCCAAGATCCAAGTATTATTTAGTTTTTAAATATCACTATTTTTGATGTCCCGTAATTTTGCTTTTTTGATATTATAATTAGCTATTTATTGTATTATTCCCATTAATTTCATCATTAAAATTAGGACGTAAAAACTATCATAATATTGAAAATATTGTTATATCTGTGTAACAATAATAATGATCACTATGTTATTAATGTAATTCATTAGGTGTTAGTTAGCAGATAACGCGAGCTGGAGTAGGGATCTGATTCTTCTATAAATGTAATATTAATACTTTGTAGACATTTTAACATTATGTTGCTCTTATATTTTCATGCAACAATAATTGTCTTTATGTTTGGTTTTATATTATAGTTTATCGATTAGTGTGGTTCAAGTATAACAACGACTTCTAGTATAATAATAATTATTTTAATTATTTTAATTAAAGTTGTGCTGAATAATAATTTGCGCAGTTTAAAATAATTTCTTAAATTCAATAGAATTCAAGAAGGAAATAAACCTGTGGGAAATTGGACCAAAATCAAAGTTTTCAACTTATTTTACAAAATGTATTAGAACTTTTACTAAAAGCGCAAAATATTTTTAGAAATAATTTAATACGATTTTGCTGATATTTTTTATTAATTAGTTCAATAGAAGTTATTTCAAGTGTTTTATTTTAAAATCTATGAAATGCTACTTAACCTGACATAGTTTAAGAGCTTGTAATTTTGGCATACCTTTAATGTCTTCACATGAGAATTTGTGTAATGTATATTATGCACAAATTGATCATGGACTGCTCTTTTATTGATAAAAAAGGTAAGGCTCTTGATCTGTATTATGATGCACTTCGTTGCTTCGCGTTAGATAATATCAAAATTAATTAAAATTTGTTACAATGTAATCTGTTGTCGTTTGAAATATTAGTAATTTTGAAAGTATTATTGTGCACTGTCAATATAATGAATGTAATTATAAAATTAATTAATATTTATTAAAACTGCAAAATATTTAAGCTTCAAACGTATTTTGGCTCGGCATATCTCAATCAATGACAGTTATTAATTTCTAAATTGCTTACTAATTGAAGTGTTTGTAAATATGTTTTACCAGTGTATAAAAACTGTATAGAATCATATTATCTACTTAATATAAAAGCGGTTTGTATTCTTGTTACCTACTATGCTATGTAATTTATATTATAACGATATGCATTAATTTAATAACTATCGTTTGATCATCAAGCATAGATATGTACATCATACATAGTGTACTAATTATCTAGTGTTCAATGTGTTTCAATCGCGTTGGACTATCGTTAGAATTATTGTGTAGAAGACATAGACAATACAATTTATATATCAAATTCTGTTGACATCTGAGCACATTATTTTTAGACTAAGTATGAAATTATAAAATTTTATTTTAACTAAATTATGTCCTTATTATATGTGGACAAAATATTGTTATTTATAAATGAACATTAAATATACGTATTAATTAATTATTTGTTTACTTAAGATAAAATTAAAACATTATTTAACTACTTATGTTTGAAAAAATTACCTAATTATAAATTATTAATTATATTATAACGACTTTGTGAAAACTGATCGTCTAAACTATTGACCGGATCACCATTCACGACGTTTAATTGAAAAATAATATTTTATTCATTTTATGTATTAGAACAAAATCTGTCTTTGTATTTTTAAGCGATTTCTTGACCTATATTTGAATTAATGAATGTCAATTTGAGGTAACTTATAATTACTAACAGCTCTTTTAAAGTATTGTGCTTTGGATTAACAATTTAATTATGGTTGAAACGGATGGACGTAGGCTTAGTAATCTGGAAAGCGTCCAAATATGGTATATCACCCAAAAGGTGTCCTAAATAATATGGAACTTTTGCGAGTTTTTAATGGCGGTATTCTAATATGACGTTATATTTGGTCACTTTTCAATACTTAAAACTCGATCAGAGGGAATATTATATTTTAATGATGTAGTGTATTAAACTAGCAACGTGTGGGTCTTACGAGTAGAAAGGCATGAAATGGCATATCGTAGTGAATGGCTTTAGATAATTTTTCTTTTTATTGCATGAGAGGTAAAACAGTTTACCAATCTGCAATATTATAACTTATTTAAAATTGTTTTTTCAAAGTTTGACTAGTTACTTCGATATTATTTGATTTGATCAAGGCACAATTTTTCATCAATTTTTTCCCGAAGTGCATTTGAAATTTTCAAGGATTTAATCTGTTTAAGTAACTTCTAATATTCATGATGTACCTATATATATTTGCTAATTTTTTACTATTCATTTTTGAACTTGATACTTTGTCTCACTGAAAGCAGAAAAATATTAATCGTTTAGATGTATTAATAAATGTACGTTATTATATTTGTTGTGCGTTAAATAAAGGAATTATTTAAAATATAATGCCGTGTAAGAGGTTTATGTTAATTATTTACCTACTTAGGTACCTAACTAGCTATCACCCATATCATGTGACTCAAGAATAATAACTGCTTTTGTACTGTTTTGTTTATAAATTGTACGTAAAATGTAAAAATTTAACGTAATAATGCTCTGGGTGTACGGCGCTTTAACTTTTTTGGGAATTGGGTTGTGGTTTCATTATATATTTTATCTCACTACTAGGCAATAGGCGCCGAATGCCGCGCCGTTATTGAATGTCTGCCGCGCATATTATATTCGTGGGGGTAGTCCTCAAGTCCTTACTAGCGCGCGGCAAAATTATAGGGATGATGACAACTCAATCAAATCAGCAACTCATCAAAAACGTACTTTTAGTATGGAAGTTGTATGAAGTTCACAGTTGTGACGTCATAATATTTCAACGCACTTTTTTTTCTTTAATCTATATTTTAAAATGGTTATCAAGCTTAAAACTAACCAAGGATGTGAATTTTAAATCTTTTGGAAGACCCTCTATTTAATAATCGGTTAGAAATAATTTATTTTTGATATAGGAATCATTCCAATTGTGTCCTGCAACGCCACGTGCGCGCACTTCCCGCTCATATCTTAAGGCTGCTTTTGCCAGCAATTATTAGCGAATAAATAAATTTAATAATTAATTTATTAATTCGCCTATATTACCTAATCGGGGTTCGCGATCCGTGCACCCGCCGGGTTTTCCCACCAGTGTGTGCAGGGGGGAAATTCGGTTCATTACCCATTGCATTATGATTAGAAATACAGTTTAAAAATATTGGCTAGGCTTTAAAAATATGCCAACTCGAAGGTCCCTAGCTCCCGTTGTTGGAGGGCGTTACTGATAGTATTATAAAGCTACGATATATGACGACTGGCGACGTGCTATCGATTTGTATAATAATATGATAAAACGAGTGGTTATAATAGGTCAAGGATGTGTAGAATGCCAGTTTATCTATGCAATGTTCTACAAACATTATCTATCATAGAATTGTCGCTTTCTTCTTTTCGTTTTTTGTTTTTCGAGAATTCCACCTTATATAACTACAGAATAAGGAATAAGATAAGACAAAGTTTTTCATGTGTATTTTTTGTTCTATTTATTTATCTTCTACATGATAAGAGGTAGGTAGGTTTTTGTTCTATTTATTTAGTTTCTACATGAGACACACTGTATATTAATCTGAAAAGTGAAAAGTGTGTCTGACCATGTGTTTTTGTTCCACTAAAAGTTAATAATCCTTGACTGCAATCTCGTCTGGTGATAAGTCAAAGTGATGATGCAGTCTGATGGTAGCGGGTTATCCTGTGTATCAATATTGAATTGAGTTGGCTAACTTGCATCCTAGAGACTGAGATGTCCGACAAACTTATCTGGCCCGGTGGTCAAAATTGGAACTTATTTTTATTCCTGTTTAGTTTTTATTTTTATTTTATTTTTCACTAGCTGATGCCCGCGACTTCGTCCGCGTGGATATACCAAGTTTCATCGAAATAACTTGAGAAATGACGGACTTTTATACAAACTTTCAACCCCTATTTCACCCCTTTGGGGGTGGAATTTTGAAAAACTGTGAAACACGTATGTTTTCATTTTTAACCGGTAGCTTGTATACCAAGTTTCATCGATATAAGTAACTTGAGAAATGAAGGACTTTCATACAAACTTTCAACCCCTATTTCACCCCTTTGAGGGTGAAATTTTGAAAAACTGTGAAACACGTATGTCTTCATTTTTTACCCGCAGCTCATATACCAAGTTTCATGGATATAACTTGAGAAATGAAGGACTTTCATACAAACTTTCAACCCCTATTTCACCCCTTCGGGGGTAAAATTTACGAAAACTGTGAAACACGTATTTCTTCATTTTTAACCGGTAGCTTGTATACCAAGTTTCATCGATATAAGTAACTTGAGAAATGAAGGACTTTCATACAAACTTTCAACCCCTATTTCACCCCTTTGAGGGTGAAATTTTGAAAAACTGTGAAACACGTATGTCTTCATTTTTAACCCGCAGCTCATATACCAAGTTTCATGGCTATAACTTGAGAAATGAAGGACTTTCATACAAACATTCAACCCCTATTTCACCCCTTCGGGGGTAAAATTTACAAAAACTGTGAAACACTTATTTCTTCATTTTCAACCGGTAGCTTGTATACCAAGTTTAATCGATATAACTTGAGAAATGACGGACTTTCATACAAACTTTCACCCCCTATTTCACCCCCTTAGGGGTGGAATTTTGAAAAACTGTGACACACGTACTTCTTTATTTTTTACCGTAAGCCAAAATAAAAAGTTTCGTTGATATAACTTGTAAAACATCTTGAGAAACGAAGGACTTTCATACCAACTTTCATCCCCTATTTCACCCTTTTGGGGGTCGAATTTTCAAAAACTGTGAAACACGTATGTCTCCATTTTTAACCCGCAGCTCATATATCAAGTTTCATGGCTCTAACTTGAGAAATTAAGGACTTTCATACAAACTTTCAACCCCTATTTCACCCCTTCGAGGGAAGAATTTTGGGATAAAAAGTATCCTATATCCTACCTAGTATTAAGGGCTCAAATCTTGCCAAGTTTCGTTTGAATTCATTCAGTAGTTTCGGCGTGATGCGCGGCCAAGATACAGACAGACAGACAGACAGACAGACAGACAGACAGACAGACAGACAGACAGACAGACAGACAGACAGACAGACAGACAGACAGACAGACAAAAATGAAAAAAATTACAGATTTGGCTTCAGTATCCAATAATGAGTGCCCTCCAAAAAAAATTTTCAAAATATCTTCAATGTACAGAATTGGACCTGTTACAGTTTTATTATAAGTATAGATATAGATATAGACTACATAGCGACGCTGTCACCGAATCAGATAAGTTTGTGGGTATTTGACGACTAGCAACTTTTTTTTCAAACATCAATACGCGCGCTTAGTACAGCGAATGGGATTTTGTATTAAATACTGTAATGTCATCAAAATTTGACGCACTTTTTTACTTCAATGGATAGTTTAAAATGGTTTTCAAAGATCAAACTAATAGGTAACACGAGTTTTGGAAGATCCTCTATTTAATAATTACAAAAAACAATTTTTTTAATAGTTGTCAAATACTCAATTATTATGTAGGCTGCTTTTACCCTGGATAATCAAAGAGTTCTCTCGGGTTTTAAAAACTTAAAATCATATTATAATCAAAATCGCGGTCATCATCTAGGTTTTAATAAAACGAATTGAAGGAAGTTAAAATTTTTATTATTTTGCTTACATTACGTATATAACGGCCCTGGACTCCCAGGTCCCAGGTTAACTACAAAACATAACACTTCCTATTTCAACAAAAACCTTTAAAGTTTTATTTAAGTCTTAATACAAATTCATGAAATCGATACATCCTCCGCTGTTTAAAAGTGGACATTAACCTTACAGCATGCCTAAGCAGGAGTTAAAAAAAAAAAAAAAAATTCATTTATTTAAAAAAACATGTAGGACATACAGGTGTCTCTTATGTTACGTCATGTTTTGACTCTACCACCGGTTCGGAAAGCAGATTCTGCTGAGAAGAGCCGGCAAGAAACTCAGCAGTTAGTTTCTTAAGGTTAATGATAATAGTAAACTTGGTAGGTGATGCAATCCAACAAGTGAGTATTTGTATTTCATATCGATTCCAAGTGAAGCAAGGTTCATTTATAGAGTTGATGTTTCCTTGCACTGTTGAAGTTCTTGGTCAAACATGTTTATCGATGGAGAGTTCGTAGCACAAAACATTTGCGGTCTGAAACAAACCATTCAATTAATTTAGGTAAAATAAAATCTGAGAAACTATTGCTGCATGATAAGCAGCACTGAAAAACTGAACATACGAGCAGTAAAATGAAGTATCTGTTTGAAAAATCCGAATTCTAAAAAAGTTACTTCAAGCAATTTTAAGTCCCAACACTCACCCACCTAAAGGTACCTGTGACATATGACGATGCAGTCTAAGATAGTAGCAGGCTAACCTTCTAGGGGTATGGCAGTTAGGTATATTAAACCCATACCCCTATTCGGTTTCTAGACGGCATCGTACCGGAACGCTAAATCGCTTGGCGGCACGTCTTTACCGGTAGGGTGGTAACTAGCCACGGCCGAAGCCTCCCTGGTGGGAGAAAAAAATAAGGGGAAAGTATAAATTTCTAAACCCTGCCGGGGATCGAGCCCGGGACCTCCGCACCGAGACCCATCGGGGTTGAAATGATGAATGTATCGCCGTCCAACTACTAAACACAAGTTCCGAATAAGAAGCATTTGGCGATACTTTACAGGTACAGGTACTTTACAGGTTTTTACAGGTTCCCTAGTGTGGAGAAAAAAATGACAGTAAACCTTATTGTCAATAAATATATATTTTACTAGATGATGCCCGCGACTTCGTCCGCGTGGATTAGGGTTTTTTGATTCCCGCGGGAACTCCTTAATTTTCCAGGATAAAAAGTAGCCTATGTCCTTCCCCGGGATATAACCTACCTCTATACCAAATTTCAGCCAAATCTGTTGAAAAGATGGGCCGGGAAAGCGTAGCAGACAGACAGACAGACAGACAGACAGACAGACAGACACACTTTCGCATTTAGGTATAATATTAGTATGGATTTTATTTTTATTTTATTTTACTTCTACCAACGCTAGTCAAGTGCAAGTGGAGAATATTATGAGGAAATCTTGGGCATGCAAGTTTCTTCATGATGGTTTCCTTTACAGCGATATTTTAAATTGCATAAAATACAATGCATACATAGCTGACTCAGAAAAGTTAGAATCGCATGTACAAATAAAGAACTCCCGACTATCTGAACAGAAGGATGACCTTTAAACCACGAGGATAGTCCATCACTGCTCAACTTGAGTCGTATGGAATCATCGATAGGGCTTCAGCGCCCTCTTATAGTATTTCCTGTGGTAATTTACCGTCCTCGTCTTCGAATCATTGTCGTAAGAATTTTCAATGCAAAGTCTGACGATGTGAATTTTCATTTTCGCTCTAGATGGCGTTAACATTCAACGAAAACTATTTCACTATTGAAAACTCGATATTATAGAAACGAAGAGTGTTCAGAAATGAAATAGCCATCCTAGCTAACAACTTGAATAGCGTCAAAACTTTTCCTTTTAGCGAAGGATAGCACATTACCTATATATGACCAGATGACGGCCTTCGTCCAATAGTGGAGGCATGAGAAGAAGAAGCAAAAGATTACCACTTTAAAAATATTATTGCAAGTGGCTGAAGATATTTGATGAATATACACTACTGTAATAGTTTGCGTTTTGAAAATAACTACTGCTGAGCTTCTTGCCGGTTCTTTTCAATATAGAGTCTGCTTTACAACCATCGTAGACTACAGACGCAGCATAACTTGCACAGGTTGTGAAGTATTTTAAAACAGATTTTTCACTTCATTTACTCAGCCGAATGAAGCTTTCCACTACCACTATAACAGCCCATTAACGTCCCACTGCTGGATACAGGCCTCCACTCTCATAGGAGAGAGGGGTTTAGAACCTAGACCCACCACGCTGCACCAATGCGGGTTGGCGGGGGCATTAACGACCATTATCAATTACCATGTTGTTATGTAGTGTTAGGTAACCGGGACCGACGGCTTAACGTGCTCTCCGAGACATCGGGGTGCAACACCGCCAACTTTCCTAACTCCGGGCTAGTACTGAGAATTTCTAATCAGAAAAAAATGAAGCTTTATTGAGCTTTAATTTACTATACCTATCACTCTTATTATCAGTCATCTTCTGTATCATGAAGCTGGTAATCTTAGGCGGTATGCACCAAAAGCAGGCAAGGGGACGATGCAACCACTCGAGGTGTATATTACAATCTATAGGCAGTATAAGAGGCGGCGGTGTCGTTCGGAACACGAGGAAAGTATGTTGCGTGTTTGTGCGAAGAGCTGAAACTATACTGCAACAAAAGTATATAATATATTATTATGAAATATCATACTAATAGTATAAATGCGAAAGTGTGTTTGTTTGTTGGTTTGTCCTTCAATCACGACGCAACGGAGCAACGGATCGACGTGATTTTTGGCATGGGTATAGTTGAAAACCTGGAGAGTGACACCTAAGGTACTTATTATCCCGGAAAATAAAAAAAACTTAAACCACGCGGACGAAGTCGGGGGCAACAGCTAGTACTAAATTAGATGAAGCCCGTAATTTTAGTCTGCATGAATTAGGTTTTTAAAAACACATCATGCCGGGGACGGACACTTTTCCAGGGAAAAGTGTCCGTCCCCGGCATGAAACCTATCTCTGTACCATTATGAATCAGATTGACCGTGAAAAGGTAATGCACAGACAATAACGGACGGATGGTAAGAACAAACAGAGACAGACAGACTAGACTGTCTCAAAAATGCGAGCACAAAGTAATGCAGGCGGTTTGTAAGCTGATTGATTGGATTAGAATAGAGTCAATTAAATCGTGGAATCACTAAAATTGAATCTTAATAAGGCCCTCGATCGTCACAATATCAACTAAATTGACATACCTATTAATACTATTTTGTTAATTTGTAATGTTTTTTTATCCACTACGAGTTAGCCCTTGACTGCGATCTCACCTGATGGTAAGTGATGATGCAGTGTAAGATTGAGGTGGTCACCCTATTTTGCCATGGGCGCCCTAACAAAACTTTTAAAATAAATATTACAACACTCATAAAATTTCGTCAGGATTTAAAGCGATGCTTTTAATTTTTTACTAGAAATACGAGAGCTTAAGAAATTCGTAAAAGATAAGCTAAGGGTAAAATTCTTCGAAAGTAAGGCAATAAACTATAGAATTTCACGCAGCGGAACTCGTAAAGCTTTCTAAATTATTACGTTAAAACAAAGCTCTACAATCTGACAAGCACTTTGAAATGCGATCATAAAGTCGAGACCTTTTTCTACACCAAATCACCAAAGTGTCGAGAAACAATGATAGCAGATGTTAAAGTACCAAAACAAAAAAAAATCACGTCTTGAGAAAAATATTAAGATGCAACGCAAAACTGTGGGAAAGAGGTGTGGCAGTTTTATTTTGATGCCTGATTGGACAAACCCGAATAAGGTCTATTTTAGGGCCAATGAATTACGTCGAATGGTTTACTTGGGCGTGCAATTTAAATTTCAGAATTATGGCGGGGAGAGGGGGACCCGAGCGCAACGGAGCATGGAGACGGGCAGTCAAGCACAAGCCTTCAAACGCGGAGGTCAATCGCGGATTAAATCGCGGACATCCAATCGCAGGGGTTTCAATCACGCGCAGTCTTCATTAAATATCCAATAATTCCTCGATTCGGGCTTTCGAGAAGTCGTTTAATATAAGTATTTTCCGGGTCTGTTACTAAAAATTGTACTAAAGAGTGAATGCGTATATGTAATTTGTAGAGTCAAATGACCTGTCTCCGATTAAATACCATTCTAAGAAATAAAGTGTACAGTGAGGAGAGTCTTCGATAAATTTGGTAACGTACTCTATTTGATTTAATTATATTTAGAACAATTTCACAGTCCTACATAATATCATACAGATAAATCTAGGATATAAATTGGCTAAAACGAGATAAGGTGCATCCAGACACAGCATTAGATACCTTTTATTATATGAATGGAGTTGAAAGGGGAGACTCCAGGACAAGTACGAAGTGGGTATACACGAGTCTCTTCATTATATCAATTACCATATTTCCGTTTCTCCTGACATATAGACTCATTTGTAAGTTCCGCAAATAATGGAATCGTAGTCACAACCCAGAGGCGACTAGAGCCACGAGTGTCAGATACAACCATACTTCGATCCTATCTCAAATAGAATTTGTTTAATAAAGTAATAGATATTGTATGACTGTGAAATCGTTTCGATCCACTCACTTGTATAACTTAACCTGATAACGAGTGTGTGTCTTTTCCTTATAACGTGTGTCTTATCCTATGTTTTTTTGTATTTCATCACCGTTATAAATATGAAAATAATAATAACATAAAACATGTGTGTTAATCATTAAGAACTATCTAGAATAGACAGCCGACGGGTTTTTTAGCTTGGATATACCGTTTTTCCCGTCGTTAGCATGGCTTTAGGAACGGGATATCCAGCTGGGCTTCTAAATGTCATCCCATTAGAAGCTCAGTTTAATTAATCGAACAGTTTCTTTTTTTAATTTCACTCTATCTGTCGGAGTAATAGAATTAATGGTTTACTTGAATAAAAGAATTACTTTGAACCATAACTATACTCTTTCATTCCTATCATTAAATATATTTCCTAGAGCTTTTAATAATGGAGATACGAGTTAAATTGCACCTCATCAGTCTTAATACAACCTCACAATGTCTATTGTTTCAAGATAACTATTGTGTTATTTCAACTTGAAATCCTCCGCTATTAAACCCTCTCATATCACCTTATTTAGATCACGATTCTCTCATCAAAAGATAAAATAGGCAGGTTATTTATTACAGCATTAATTCATATTAATAGCACAAGTTTGATAGTAAATTTAGGTAATAATAGTTTTACTGGAGCACCTAGGTTCTTTCGATTAGAGCCTAGAATATAGAGAAGTCAAATGCACCGCAATCTAAATAGATTTGACTTAAGGTTGACTAGCTAATGAATTGATTAGAATAAAATTATATCAATACAGTTTTGAATTAAGTGAGTAAGATCACAAACTATCGCCATACTTCTATTGTATTGTTCGAGCCGACGGAGCCTAACAAAGGCCTTTGCAGAACGGGAGACCGCCGAGACGCAGGTAGGCAATTATGTGTCCTTTATTTTACGTAGGAAATAGATTTGAGTCTTAAGGAGCAATGAAGTATATTGTTGGAAAATGAGACAACAAAGGTTATTGGGAATTAAGATTTTTTTTGAGCTCATAGCTTATAAGCTAGACTAAGCTCCTTGAATGGTACACGGTTGCCTGGTGGCGTATCGGCGGCAATGACTCAGCACACCTATACACGCCATGTCTTTGCAAATCAACCCCCGACCTTTGATTTGGCCAAATCAAATACCTAACAAATTTAAACAAATATAATTATAAATCCATGGTTACGGGGCGAGCTTCGGCTCAATTAAAGTACCAGCCATTTAATGCCATTTGGTGATCGGGAATAATATCGCTTCTCAGCGCAAAAGGGGGTTGAAAAGCAGCCCCAATAACAATGCTAAAAGGCTGGATACCAGCGTAGGGAGTCCCCGTGCTTAATGAGACATTGGTCGGTTACGATGACCTTAAAAGAGGTAAATACATGCATCAACTGACCTTTCACTCTAGCCAGAACGTTAAGTTTAATCCTTCATTCTATCTAGCTTTCCTCCTTGGAACCTTACCGAGAGAGTGAATAAGTAAATAACGTAACTTATTGATGTAAAACTCACAAGTAAAACCGCGGAAATCTGGTAGATTGATTGAGATGTCTGCATGTCCACCCAACGAAATGTACCAGCCATTTACTTGGCAACTCATATGATAACAGATGTTTCCGGATGCCTAAGTGTCTCTATTTCCGACTCTATATTTCCTAAAAATCCCTTCAGTATAATTAATTACAAATCACGAGCCAAGACGATCACGTACGGTGCCACCACAGAATTTTGGTGCCGTGACCAGGATATAATCCTGGATCACTACGAGAAGCTTGTTTAGTACCATAGGACTAGGATATAATCCCGAAAAATTTTGAGAACCTGGGAATTTTGATGCCGGAGTGACCAGAGGTCTATGTACGTATTCGAAAATAACGATATGACTAGATCTATATAAAAAAAAAAAAAAAAAATTATAACACAACGTAGGAATAGTAATTAAGTATATGTGAAGGAATCGTGATTAGGTATATGAGACGGAGTTTAACAAAAAAAAAAAAAATATATATATTTATATAATAATAAATAATAAAACAGGATAAAGAAAAGGTTAAGACACACACTGTGCATGTTATTATTATGTTGTACATTTATTTTATGTATAGGAGAAGCCGAGCAGAAATAAGCAGTATGTTTTATAAATGTACAATTTACAGGGATCCCAAGGAGGAGTTTTGCAGAGAACGAGATATCACTGTGCTTATTTCTTGAAAATATTTACCCTAAATCCTAAAATTTTATATAATCGGAGCGCATTTCCAAGTATAGATAACATCTGCTATCATTATTGCATTGTTTCATAAAATTTTCTCGACGTTTTACGAAGGTGTAATAAATAAGTAAATTAGCGTTTTAGCGTAATTTGGGCGGTGAATAGTTAAACGACGATAAGGAGATTTAGATAAGATGCCGACGGGTAAAAAGGGACGTAAGACAAAGCAGGTAGTAGCGGACCGGTCGGGCGTTAGCGTAGTAGAAGCAAGTGAGCAAACGGGAACCTTAAGTAACCCGGCGTTAGAGTTGATTTTACAAAAAATCAGCGAATTCGAGGGGAAGTTACAGCAATTGAGTTCGAAAGTGAACCCAGTACCGAATGAAAGCGCGAGTGTTACGTCACACGAGTCAGTTGGGTTAGTGAGTAATGAAAGTAACAGTGGTAGGCAGGAAGCTAGTCTTGTATCCACGAGTTCTAGTGTAGCATCTTCCGAGACTCGGAACATTTATGTGGTGCAGCCATCGGTTAGCAAACCAAATTTTGATGGAAAACCATTCACAAATCCAATTTCATTTTTAAAACGGTTAAAGAAGTATATTAGGGCAGTAAATGGGTTTGATCGCGAGATTGACATAGCACTAGGGTGCATTACGGGACATGCTCGTCAGGTTATGGAGTTGTATTCGAAAGATTGGACTACTTTCGCCGATTTTGAAGTCGATTTTAGGCGCACTTATTGGACTGAACAGATCCAGGAGTCTGTGCGATATAGATTGATTAATGCGGTATATACGAACAATTCGGGAATGACTATGTCTGAACATTTTGCCGAACAGGTAGAATCAATGCAGTCACTGACTATTGCGTTTAGCGAGCGAGATTTAGTAAATGCTATTATGCGACACTATGCGGTAGATATACAGCGTCTATGGTTTACTAGGACTGAGGAAGTTAGTATCATGAGCGGGGCGAGGTTCTTGAGAAGTATAGAGCAAAATATTGTTGAAAAACCGAAGGGAGTTGCGAGAGAGGTAGTAGGGGGTAATTTCAGAGGTAGACGGTATAACGGGTCACCGTTGGAACGACCTATGGTTGCAACGATTTTCAAAAATAGGTGGAGTACTAGAGGAAATACGACTAGAGGAAGAGGTTATCGTCAGAATAGGTCAGGTTATAAGGCTAGTTTTAACAGGTCTACATTATCTGAAACTGAACGAGTCAGACCGGCTATTACGTTTGTAAAGGAGGGCGAAAGCTCTAATTTGTCGAAAAATGTGGGGGAGGGACCATCAAAAAACTAGAGGTCCCCACACAAACGAGGTCAAATAAGTTAATTTTGTGTAGAACGGGGAATGTAGAGATCTCAGAGGGCGAACGGGCAGGCGTAGCTTATAACATCCTAGTTAGAAACGGATGGAAACCAGGACAAAGTCTAGGGGTCAACGGAAAGGGGCTAAAACGAACATTGAAAGGTAGCGTAGATAGTGACGATTATAGCTGTCAAGCAGAAATCAGTGGCATAGGAATCTTATTGGAAAACCAGTTTAGCAACGTAGTGGAATGTAATGAGATGGAAATTGAGTGTGAATCTTGTACGAAAAGAGGTTTAAGCGTATATACGATGGTCCATGAACTGGATGGGTCGATTGACGAAGGTATTGATTATTCTCTACCTAAGTTACCTGAAGTATGTGTATGGTTGTACGGGAGAAGTATGAATGCACTTATCGATACGGGAAGTCAGATTAGCGGGATAACTAAAGAATTGTACGATTCTATTCTAAGTGGAAACATATCTCTACCTGAAATCGCTATTCCAGCTATTCAAATACAGGGTGCATTCGGATCGCGAAGCGAAAGCACGAATCGGTTGGTGTTAATAGAGTTCCAATTAGGCAGTACGTTAATTGAAGCACCTGTATTAATTATGCGACGTTTACCTAGGTCATTAATATTAGGATATGATTGGTTAGAACGAGTAAAAGGAGTAGTAAATTGTGGAAGTGAACGGACATTAACAATCGAACATTTGGGAGTCAAGTCTTGCGTTAGACTCAATTCAGATTGTAATATCGAAAGGTTAGGAGGAGAGGCGAATGCTGCCACGATTAATTTGATATTAAATCAAAATACTAGGTCAGAAGGGCATAGCGTATCAATAGAAGAATCGAACGGGAAAAATTCTAAAGGATTTCACTTAGGCGATTCAAACTTAAGTAGTGAACAAAGGGAGCTGTTACTGCCTGTGTTAGAGAAGCATTGTAAGGTATTTACGGACGAGTTAGGTTTGACTAGCAGTTACGAGCACGTTATTGAATTAATAGACGAAGTTCCTTTTGTGAAGCATAGCTATCCAGTACCCTTAGCATATAGAGAACAGGTTAAGGAGGAATTAGAGGAGCTAGAGAGGTTAGGCGTAATAAAACAGGAGGCGACTCCGTATTGCAGCCCTCTCACGTTCACTAAGAAACGAGATGGATCAATAAGACTCTTATTAGACGCGCGCGAACTTAATAAGAAAATTGTAGGAGATGCAGGGTCACCACCACTCACGTCTGAAATTTTACAATCCTTTCATGGAGTGAATTATATCAGTTTAATTGATTTGAATAATGCATATTTTCAAATACCTTTGCATCGGGATTCTAGGAAGTGTACAGGGTTCTCTTTTATGGGAAGAACCTATACTTACCGCGTATTGCCTCAAGGTTTAAAGACATCTGTGGCAGGTTTCTCTAGAGCAATGGATTCAATATTAAAAGGAGTGCGTGAGTTTTGCGTGAACTATTTAGATGACATTGTCATATTTACCACAGGGGATATAAAGTTACATCTAGAACATTTAGATCGAGTACTTGACAGTCTGGAGACCGCAGGTTTAACAGGTAGAATAGGAAAGTGTCGGTTTTTATGCGTAGAGGTGAAATTGCTAGGACACATAGTAAATACAAGCGGGGTGCGTATGGATCCTGAGCGGGTAAAAGCCATATTAGATTTTCCCATACCTCGAACAATAAAACAATTACGAGGATTTCTGGGATTAATAAATTATTTCAGAAGGTTTGTTTCGAAGTATAGCGAAGAAGTTAGGCCACTCTGCGACCTATTAAAACAAAATACCAAATGGTCATGGACTCAGGTAGTAAACGATTGTTTTGAGAGGGTCAAGAAATTATTTCTAGACACAATACTGCTTATGCATCCTAACCCAAAGGAGACCTATTACTTACAAACCGATAGCAGTAATCTAGGAGTTTCTGGGTATGTTTATCAATTGGACGATGTAGGTGAAGAACAGATAATAGGATTTTGTAGTAAGGCGTTGACAGAAACGGAGCGTAAATGGACGGTCACAGAACAAGAATTGTGGGCTATCATTTTTAGTTTGTCGAAGTTTGAAACGTATTTGAGGGGAGCACGTTTAGTGATTAGGACCGATCATAAGAGTTTGATATTTTTACAAACATGTAAATTGTTGAGCGCACGAATGATACGTTGGGTGCATTACATAGGTCGGTTCGACTATACAGTCGAGCATGTAAAAGGGAAATTAAATACAGTAGCGGATGTATTATCCAGACATATAAAAGGTACAACTGATGTATTGACTAATAAGACTACGGGGCCTGAGATGAATTTATTCAAAGCACCGTTAGGACGGGTAGTACAGGCGAGATGGAAGGAGATAGGTAGCTACCAAGAGCGTGACAGGGTCGCTAGTGAGATAATTAGACGTATGAAAATAACAGGCACGTCTGAATCAAGATATTATATACTTAAGGAGGGTGTTCTTTACAAGACAGACGGGAGGAAGGATACTTTGAGATTATATGTCCCCGAGGACTTACAAAGAGATTTGATTGTTAGCATTCATGAGGAAATAGGTCATTTCGGACGTTACAAGGTATATGCTATGATGAAACGTCGGTACTATTTCTCGAATATGTCTCGCGTGATAAATCGTATTGTAAGAGCTTGCGAAATATGTCAAAAATCAAAGCACGCGTTAGAAACACACACAGGGCCAATTAAAACCGTGATAGCGAAAGAAATAGGAGAACGGGTTTTTTGTGATATTTATGGACCTTTACCTGCGGGACGATTTGGATACAGATATATATTTGTGATACAGGACGCTTACAGTAAGCTAATCAGGTTATATCCACTACGCGAAGCAAGTGGAAAAGCCTCGTTAACATGTATAAAAAAGTTTCATAGTCAAATTGTAGTTAAGACCTTATGTTCGGATAGAGGTGCGAACTTCACGTCAAAGATTTTCGAGTCGGGTGTACATCGATTAGGTATCGAGTTGACACACACATCTGTTAGGAATCCGCGACCAAATTCAACAGAGAGAGTTAATAAGGAATTAGGGAGGTTATTCAGAACATATTGCGACAAATCTCATCGATCTTGGGTGGATTTATTACCGGACATAGAGGATTGTTACAATCAGGTAGTACATACTACGACAGGCTATACTCCAAATGAGATAGTATGTGGAAAGCGGACCTTGCTATCGACTGATTTCGACAAGAGCGTAGTGAACGGAAACGGTTTACAACAGGAGACGTTAGATCAAATTAGACAGCGGGCACAGCAAAACATAATTAAGGCAGCGGAAAGTAGAGAGTCTTATTATAATAAGAATCATAAGTTAGTGCAGTTCGAGATAGGAAATTTAGTGAAGCTCAAGACTTTTTCGAAATCAGATGCCGACAAGAAGTTAACAAGGAAATTCATGCGTTTATATGAGGGACCTTACGTAATAGGAGCGGTTCCGTATAATAACGTATATACATTGATTGACGCTCGTACTAACAAAGCTAAGGGTAATTACAATGCGATCCATCTGTTTCGTTATTATGGAGATATTTAAGAGAGTAGGTTTCCACTAGGGATTAGTGTAAACAAAGGGAAATGAATGAAGTTACCGATATCTTCATGAACAATAGAGAGGTCAGTTTAAACGAGTAAAGAGGAATTTGAGTTAAATAGGTTATTACGATGTTTGGAATATAATAGATGAGCGGGAAGGACTTAGAGCTAGCGGTAAAGTACAGAGGGGAAATAGATTTTCAAACGACTAGTAAAAATATGTAGATATTTATGGGACTAGGTGTATCAAAAATCTATTTGGGGGAGTGTGAGGTGGTCACCCTATTTTGCCATGGGCGCCCTAACAAAACTTTTAAAATAAATATTACAACACTCATAAAATTTCGTCAGGATTTAAAGCGATGCTTTTAATTTTTTACTAGAAATACGAGAGCTTAAGAAATTCGTAAAAGATAAGCTAAGGGTAAAATTCTTCGAAAGTAAGGCAATAAACTATAGAATTTCACGCAGCGGAACTCGTAAAGCTTTCTAAATTATTACGTTAAAACAAAGCTCTACAATCTGACAAGCACTTTGAAATGCGATCATAAAGTCGAGACCTTTTTCTACACCAAATCACCAAAGTGTCGAGAAACAATGATAGCAGATGTTAAAGTACCAAAACAAAAAAAAATCACGTCTTGAGAAAAATATTAAGATGCAACGCAAAACTGTGGGAAAGAGGTGTGGCAGTTTTATTTTGATGCCTGATTGGACAAACCCGAATAAGGTCTATTTTAGGGCCAATGAATTACGTCGAATGGTTTACTTGGGCGTGCAATTTAAATTTCAGAATGATGGCGGGGAGAGGGGGACCCGAGCGCAACGGAGCATGGAGACGGGCAGTCAAGCACAAGCCTTCAAACGCGGAGGTCAATCGCGGATTAAATCGCGGACATCCAATCGCAGGGGTTTCAATCACGCGCAGTCTTCATTAAATATCCAATAATTCCTCGATTCGGGCTTTCGAGAAGTCGTTTAATATAAGTATTTTCCGGGTCTGTTACTAAAAATTGTACTAAAGAGTGAATGCGTATATGTAATTTGTAGAGTCAAATGACCTGTCTCCGATTAAATACCATTCTAAGAAATAAAGTGTACAGTGAGGAGAGTCTTCGATAAATTTGGTAACGTACTCTATTTGATTTAATTATATTTAGAACAATTTCACAGTCCTACATAATATCATACAGATAAATCTAGGATATAAATTGGCTAAAACGAGATAAGGTGCATCCAGACACAGCATTAGATACCTTTTATTATATGAATGGAGTTGAAAGGGGAGACTCCAGGACAAGTACGAAGTGGGTATACACGAGTCTCTTCATTATATCAATTACCATATTTCCGTTTCTCCTGACATATAGACTCATTTGTAAGTTCCGCAAATAATGGAATCGTAGTCACAACCCAGAGGCGACTAGAGCCACGAGTGTCAGATACAACCATACTTCGATCCTATCTCAAATAGAATTTGTTTAATAAAGTAATAGATATTGTATGACTGTGAAATCGTTTCGATCCACTCACTTGTATAACTTAACCTGATAACGAGTGTGTGTCTTTTCCTTATAACGTGTGTCTTATCCTATGTTTTTTTGTATTTCATCACCGTTATAAATATGAAAATAATAATAACATAAAACATGTGTGTTAATCATTAAGAACTATCTAGAATAGACAGCCGACGGGTTTTTTAGCTTGGATATACCGTTTTTCCCGTCGTTAGCATGGCTTTAGGAACGGGATATCCAGCTGGGCTTCTAAATGTCATCCCATTAGAAGCTCAGTTTAATTAATCGAACAGTTTCTTTTTTTAATTTCACTCTATCTGTCGGAGTAATAGAATTAATGGTTTACTTGAATAAAAGAATTACTTTGAACCATAACTATACTCTTTCATTCCTATCATTAAATATATTTCCTAGAGCTTTTAATAATGGAGATACGAGTTAAATTGCACCTCATCAGTCTTAATACAACCTCACAATGTCTATTGTTTCAAGATAACTATTGTGTTATTTCAACTTGAAATCCTCCGCTATTAAACCCTCTCATATCACCTTATTTAGATCACGATTCTCTCATCAAAAGATAAAATAGGCAGGTTATTTATTACAGCATTAATTCATATTAATAGCACAAGTTTGATAGTAAATTTAGGTAATAATAGTTTTACTGGAGCACCTAGGTTCTTTCGATTAGAGCCTAGAATATAGAGAAGTCAAATGCACCGCAATCTAAATAGATTTGACTTAAGGTTGACTAGCTAATGAATTGATTAGAATAAAATTATATCAATACAGTTTTGAATTAAGTGAGTAAGATCACAAACTATCGCCATACTTCTATTGTATTGTTCGAGCCGACGGAGCCTAACAAAGGCCTTTGCAGAACGGGAGACCGCCGAGACGCAGGTAGGCAATTATGTGTCCTTTATTTTACGTAGGAAATAGATTTGAGTCTTAAGGAGCAATGAAGTATATTGTTGGAAAATGAGACAACAAAGGTTATTGGGAATTAAGATTTTTTTTGAGCTCATAGCTTATAAGCTAGACTAAGCTCCTTGAATGGTACACGGTTGCCTGGTGGCGTATCGGCGGCAATGACTCAGCACACCTATACACGCCATGTCTTTGCAAATCAACCCCCGACCTTTGATTTGGCCAAATCAAATACCTAACAAATTTAAACAAATATAATTATAAATCCATGGTTACGGGGCGAGCTTCGGCTCAATTAAAGTACCAGCCATTTAATGCCATTTGGTGATCGGGAATAATATCGCTTCTCAGCGCAAAAGGGGGTTGAAAAGCAGCCCCAATAACAATGCTAAAAGGCTGGATACCAGCGTAGGGAGTCCCCGTGCTTAATGAGACATTGGTCGGTTACGATGACCTTAAAAGAGGTAAATACATGCATCAACTGACCTTTCACTCTAGCCAGAACGTTAAGTTTAATCCTTCATTCTATCTAGCTTTCCTCCTTGGAACCTTACCGAGAGAGTGAATAAGTAAATAACGTAACTTATTGATGTAAAACTCACAAGTAAAACCGCGGAAATCTGGTAGATTGATTGAGATGTCTGCATGTCCACCCAACGAAATGTACCAGCCATTTACTTGGCAACTCATATGATAACAGATGTTTCCGGATGCCTAAGTGTCTCTATTTCCGACTCTATATTTCCTAAAAATCCCTTCAGTATAATTAATTACAAATCACGAGCCAAGACGATCACGTACGGTGCCACCACAAGATGGTAGCGGGCTAACCTATTCGGGGCATGGCAGTTATATTAAACCCATACCACAAATCAGTTTCTACACGGCATCGTACCGGAACGCTAAATCGCTTAACGGCAAGTCTTTGCCGGTAGGGTAATAACTAGCCACGGCCGAAGCCTCCCACCAGGCCAGACCAGGGAAAATTCAGAAATTATAAATTCCCAAATTGACCCTGCCGAGGATCGAACCCGGGACCTCCGCACGTTAAGACAACAGCGCAACACTGCGCCACGGAGGTCGTCAAATAGCAAATTAGACAAAGATTATAAATAAACCTCACCTGTTCTCATTAATTAGAAAATTAACATCACCAATCGACTGAGGGATAGTGATGTTGAAATATCCATTTACATACAATTCTTCCGACGCACCGCTTTGAATACTTATTACTACTTTTAACATTTCACCTGTAAATTAATGGACCGTTCAATTAGTCATAGAATAATTATTATAGTAAAATTGGTTATTGCTTTATGCGTTTGATTATATCTACTAAAATTCAATTATTTATGACTAGCTGATGCCCGCGACTTCGTCCGCGTGGACTAAGTTTTTTCGATTCCCCCGGGAACTCATTAATTTTCCGGGATAAAAAGTAGCCTATGTATGTATGTATGTATATTCTTTATAGCTGATGCCCGCGACTTCGTCCGCGTGGAATGAATAAGTTTTTCAGTTAATTTTCCAGGATAAAAAGTAGCCTATATTACTATCCCACGGTATAATCCCCTTATAATGGTGAAACACGTACTTCTTCATATTTTAACGAAAGCCCAAATGCTGTTTCATGGCTATAACTTGAGAAATTAAGGATTTTCATACAAACTCTCAACCCCTATTTCACCCCTTCGGGGTGGAATTTTGAAAAACTGTGAAACACATATGTTTTCATTTTCAACCCGCAGCTCATATATCAAGTTTCATGGCTAAAACTTGAGAAATTAAGGATTTGCATACAAACTCTCAACCCCTATTTCACCCCTTCGGGGGTGGAATTTTGAAAAACTGTGAAACACATAATGTTTTCATTTTCAACCCGCAGCTCATATATCAAGTTTCATGGCTATAGCTTGAGAAATTAAGGACTTTCATACAAACTTTCAACCCCTATTTCACCCCTTCGGGGGTAGAATTTCGGGATAAAACGTATCCTATGTCCTACCTCGTAGTATGGGCTCAAATCGTGCCAAGTTTCGTTTGAATTCATTCAGTAGTTTCGGCGTGATGCGCGGCCAAGATACAGACAGACAGACAGACAGACAGACAGACAGACAAAAATGAAAAAAATTACAGATTTGGCTTCAGTATCGAATAATGAGTGCCCTCCAAAAAAAAATTTCAAAATATCTTCAATGTACAGAATTGGACCTGTTACAGTTTTATTATAAGTATAGATAATATGACACTACTAGCTGATGCCCGCGACTTCGTCCGCGTGGTTTGAGGTGTTTTGGTTCCCGCGGTAACTTAATTATAAAAAGTAGCCTATGTGTTATTCCAGACTGTAATCTATCTCTGTGCCAAATTTCATCCAGATCCGTTCAGCCGTTGAGGTGATTGAGTAACAAACATCCATCCAAACATACATCCATCCATCCATCCAAACTTTCACATTTATAATATTATAAGTAATAAGTATAGAAGTATAGATTTTGAGTGACAGTCCGATCATCTCGTCGTTGAATAATAACAATTTTCAACAAATAACATTTTCAATAGAATAAACAAGTCCAATAACATCGCGGCCGGTGCTCGATTGCCACATTGTTTTCCTCTCTAGCTGACCGAAATATTAAAAGCTTTAAAGTGCTAATTTTTGTTATTAGTCTTAACGTTGTTGTTGTTGTTATAAAATTTCCTACAACAACTACGAACTCTACACTGCGCGTGACGTGACACGCACTTGCCTGTTTTTTTGTACCTACTAACCAAAAGCCATGTTTAAGACAGAAGTTAATGTTTTATGTATACTTAAATAGCTGATGCCCACGACTTCAACCGCGTGGAATAAGTTTTTTCAATTCCCACGGGAACTCCTCAATTTTCCGGGATAAAAAGTAGCCTTTGTCACTCTCCAGGTACTCGACTATACCCATGCAAAAAATCACGTCGATCCGTTGCTCCTTTGTGGCGTGATTCAAGGACAAACCATCAAACAAACACACTTTCGCATTTATAATATTAGTATGAAGTATGATAGCTAACCATCAAGCAAGTTGCGCGTTTCGTTGCATATTATGTTAAGACCAATCTATACTTATACTAAACTTATAATACTATACTTAAAATATTATAAATGAAAAAGTTTGGATGGATGTATGGATGGATAGATGTTTGTTACTCATTCACGCCAGAACGGCGGGACGGATCTGGATGAAATTTGGTATAGAGATAGATAAAGTCTGGAATAACACATAGGCTACTTTTGATCCCGGAAAATTAAAGAGTTCCCGCGGGAACCAAAAACCTCAATCCATGCGGATGAAGTCGCGGGCATCAGCCTAGTACTATCTTAATATATATAAATCTCGTGTCACAATGTTTGTCCTCAATGGACTTCTAAACCACTTAACCGATTATAATAAAATTCGCACACCATGTGCAGTTCGATCTAACTTGAGAGATAGGAACCGAAAAACCTCAATCCACGCGGACGAAGTCGCGGGAATCAGCTAGTATAATTATAATTTTTAAACAACATTTCAAGTTCTAAAGTTCACGAGTTCTACCATACAAAGTAACTGAAATTTTGTTGAATTATTTTTAATAGGGAGTTAATTTCACAGTTATAATAGGTAATTAATACAAGGTTCCTCTGAATTACGGGTTTCCAAAGAAAAGTCTTTCTTGCGTATACGCAAGAAAGACTTTTCTTATAAGAATCGTATTCTTATAAGAATCGTTTTACTATCAGCATGAGATATTCACATAGAAATAAATCAAGTTTCTGAATAATTCCTGTCAAAAACAGCTGAGGCATCATTTGCTTGGATTTATTACGAGTAAATGTGACTCGTAAAGTACAAAATTTGTGTGCAAATACCTTACCAAGTTATTAGGTAATAACTTTGTAAGGCCTCGTCCACACGGACAGACCACAGCTTGCAATGCTACCTACACGGTGTGGAGAGTGCAATAAACGTGACAAGAATTTAAGCTCTGTTCGTCCATTAATCTTAACGCGGTCTACTCTTATGTAACCGAATTCACGATCTAGCTTTAATTAAATTACACGTTAAACATTATGTACTTGTGAGTAAAACTTAGGTTATCTTTTTAAAACATTAACATTAACATTTTCATCTATTATTTTCTTCTATCGTTGACAAACCGGTGCTATCCTAGCCGAGTCTAGCTGCACCGCTTTCTGCATCTTGGCCACGTGCGAACTGCCACGGAATCCCAGTCGCCTCAGACAGTGGGAGAGGCTGATGGGGATTAGTGACCCATTCGCAGATATGGCAATTGGGGTTCAGTGGAATCCACGTGCCACATGGCGGTTATTATTATTATTATAATGTTGGATGTTCAGAAAACTAAGACTCTTAAATATAACAAAAAGCTCGAGGGGTAAAGAGCTTTTTATTATTTTAGCCTTTAAGGCTTTAAGAAACGACTTGAGCCCTTTAGGTTAAAAGTTCCTAGAACTAAGGCTTTTGAATAGAACTAGGGTCGAGGCTAAAGAGCTTTTTATTCGTTTAGCCTTCAATGCATCAAAAAACTAAGCGAGTCTTAAAATAAGGGCCAAAAGGCTCGAGTCTTTTGGAACACGCAGTATTATGTTGCAACGACTAATACAAAAAGGCCTAAAATCTCGCCTAATTCAAGTTGATAATTGTGTTCATAAAAAAAAGGTTTCGTTTACTTTGAGTTACCATACCTTATATCCCGTCGTTAATGTAAGCAAAATAAAATATGAATCAACGTACGATGTGCGGGGAAAGAAAAAGCTTGTTAGGTACATTATATCATTCAAAGTGTCACGTGCCTACGCAAACGGGCATTAAAAAATTGCTTAAAATTTTTTGTACATCTTGCCGATTACCCTCTTCTAACGAGCAAGTGGTAAAAGTAGCATTTTTATTCTAGTTATGTGCTAGGTATAGACTGCTTATCGATGAGTTAACAAAGCGTAAGCTAGCTCGTTTAAGAGCGCCGCAGGGTATATAATATCCTTTGAACACGTTAGCCTGCCCGCTCTCTTTATTTTCAAAATTTGGCGAACAGATGGCGTATTTTTGGACAGCGCTGAGCTTCAAGCATTGAAACAATGAGTAGTGCACAACTTCATCATCATCATCGTCATCATCATCACAGCCTGCAGACGTCCACTGCTGAACATAGGCCTTTCCCAAAGAACGCCACCACACCCGGTCCTCAGCCTTCCTCATTCAGCCACTTCCCGAGGGATTAAGAGAGTGGCGGGAAGTGCACAACTTAATAACAAATAATTTAATCAATTTAATTTAATATATTAAAAATCAATAAGTGTTGTCAGCTGGATAAATGGAAAAAGAGAGCTGATTGGTGCTACCTCTTAAAAAAACCGGTCAAGTGCGAGTCGGACTCGTGCAACGAGGGTTCCGTACAAACCTGTAGGTATCTGAGTAAAAGTTATGGTATGTTTATTCCACTTATCTATTTTAATTTTACCTCTACGCGTTCATGAGGAAAGGGGTAGTGAGTTTAAAATTATTAAAAATATTTTTATTATATGATGTAACTAAAAATTTATGCTTTTCGCAGTTTTTCTTTTATCTGTGCTAAGACGTTGCTTAGTACCAAATTTCAAGATTCTGAGTTCACGGGAAGTACCCTGTAGGTTTTGATTCCCTTGCGAGTGTCGAAAATTTGCAGCATAAATGGCTGTATCTTTTGATTGCGTTGGCTTAGAAGTTTGATTTTTCCACAGCTCCAAGGGACAGTAGACCTGAGTATTTTATATGAATTTCAGCCTGATACCTCCATGCGTTCCTGAGAAGAAGGGTCTTGACAGACAGACAGACGGACAACAAAGTGATCCTTTAAGGGTTCCGTTTTTTCCTATAACGGTACGGAACCCTAAAAAGAAGGTATCAGAAAAATAAGGCAGACACGACATTATTTAATAAAACTATTGATTTGTCTTTAAATAATTTAAAGTTTTAAAAGCCTTAATTGCCATGCCCAGTGCTACTGTTAGATCAAAGTGTTGTCGTATTACATGGACAACATTCGGTTTAGATGGGTAAGGACATAGGAAGACCCATTTGGATACCAAAATTAATATGGCAATTCTATACCCAAATAAGCTTGCAGCGATTGTAGATTTTCAATTTTGGTGTTATTTTCAAACACAGTTTACAATCGCCGAAGCATTTGGCCAACGTGAATTGCGGGCTTTAGGTGCTTTGTTTGAATTTACCATCGCAGTTGTTTGCGGCACTACGTTTGATAAATATTCATGATCGTGCGAATAGAGTTTGGAGTCTTGGCGTAATATATTTTGAGTCTCTGTTCTCACCAGGAAGTGCTATATTTTGCTAAACCACATAATATATGGTTATCGGAAATAGGAAAAAATGACTCTTACATTATTATTATTATAAACTAGCTGATGCCCGCGACTTCATCCGCGTGGTTTATGTTTTTTTATTTCCGTGGGAACTTCTTAATTTCTCGGCATAAAAGAAGCCAAAGCCCACTCTCCAGGTCCTCAACTATACCCATGCCAAAAATCACGTTAATGCGTTGCTCCGTTGTGGCGTGATTGAAGGATAAACCAACAAACGAACACACTTTCGCATTTATAATATTAGTATGATGATGTCAAAAAACCTATGGGTTGGCCTAAATTATTAATGTTGTGTAGAAAGTCAGTTAGTCTGACAGTCTGAAATCACGTCCAAGGTGTGATACCTAACATGAGATTATTAAATTTTAATTAATAGCTATTTTATGCTTCACGCAGACAAAGTCGTGAAAACTGTCAGGAGGCGAAATAAAATATATTAACATTATGTTCTTTTAGTGTTTATTTTAATTATTTTGTTAAATACCCATTTTGTTTTTAGTTTTATGTATTAGATTATAATGGGGCTGACATGTAATCTATATATATAAAATTCAAAGTCCTGACTGACTGACTGACTGACTGACTGACTGACTGACTGACTTATATATCAACGCACAGCCTAAACCGCTGGGGTTAGAAACTTGAAATTTTGACAGTAGGTTCCTTTTGTGACGTGAGCACTCACTAAGGAAGGATTTTTCAAAATTCCACCCCTAAGGGGGTGAAATAGGGGGTGAAAGTTTGTATGAAAGTCCTTCATTTTTCAAGTTATAACCATGAAAGTAGGTATTTGGGCTTCTGGTTTAAAATAAAGAAATACGTGTTTCACAGTTTTTGAAAATTTTATCCCCAAGGACGTTAAATAGAGAGTTTGTCCTTCAATCACGCCGCAACAGAGCAACGGATCAACGTGATTTTTTGCATGGGTATAGTTGAGGACCTGGAGAGTGATATATATAGGATTTATCCCGGAAAATTAAGGAGTGCCTGTGGGAATAAAAAAAAACTTATGCCACGCGAACGAAGTCGCGAGCATCCTCTAGTTAGTTATAAAAGCCCCATAAAAAAAGAAAAAAAAAAGTACAGGTACCTACATTGATGGAAGTGAGCGGCCTCTCAGAAATACATTCTTGGCACCGCAGCCCGCACCGATTAGTGACAGGCTAAGTGTTGACGTTGTTGGCAAATGAACGCTTAAATGCAATCTCACCCGGTGGTACATGATGTCAATAATAATATAGGTACATAGTCTAAGATGGAAGTGGACCAACCTCGAAGGGGAATGGCAGCCCAATCGGATTCTATCTATCGATTTCGGTACCGAAATGCTGAAAGAGTGACAAGTCACGATTGAAGCCTCCCACTAGGCCAATTATTAATGTACCATAAACACCTAAATGGATTTTGCCGGGACTAGCGCGGATCGCTTACCACTTTTAAGACAACATTGTGAAGGTCTAGCCCCACTACAGAGGCGCGGCACGTAGCGGCAAGTATTTATTGTACATTATTGTCGCAGTGCCCTTAGGCGCAAAGTGGGCCCAGCTCCATAAAAACTCATACAAAGAGCCTCATAGAAAGATATGCCATGCATCTGCAGTGGGGCTAGACCTTGAAAGGAAGCTCACCCCTACATTCGAAGCTCTATTATGAATATTATAATGTGTAATAAACAAAATCATACCACAAAATGGATGTGAGCTTGAAGTGACGAAATAATACCCGTACGCCATGTTGTTTAGTGAACGAGGGGGTCTCAACGAGTTCAAACGCACACAGTTCTCCATGTTAACTCCGCACGTACATTTACCCTTTAAACAATACATTATTAATATTTTGCTTACATGGCTGATTTACATTACTCAAGTAGGCTCGACAGCTTCATCATCACTGTCATCCTGCGCAGTTTTGATATACCGGAATGAAGTGAAGAATCTTCTTCTTCTTTCTGTATAGTGTATGGAAAATCTAAGAAACGATTTGGATTTTACATTTCAATATAGCAGCTTAATATTTCCATTGTTGTATTCACTGATTGAAACTCTATACAATTTCATAATAAGCGTAGTCTAAAGGGCTGAAACAATAAGTCAATTTCATCTATTCCAATCCAGCGCTTGAATTAAATTACCGTATCCAGCGACTAAAGTAATTTAAACCAGCCGTTATGATAAAATTTATAAGGAACTTAATCAAATTTAACTTTACATATCGGATATAAGTTTGCAGGTTAGTTGTAACAATAAAAGCATCTACAATTTTAATACGTTATGGTAATTTTGAAAGTCGATTAAGGGTCTAGCAGGGGTACGGACCTCAAGGCGTGGCTTCCTTACCCGGGCGGGCTATTTTTGTATAGACAACCCAATACGTATATTATTGCCTGAATTAAATGGCTCATCAAATAAACTAAACATGATATATCTGAAAGATTTTTGAGCATCACCTGTTATGCTAAAGTTATTCAAACAGCCATTAGGTAAGCAGCTATTAGATTGAATGATTGATCTTTCAGATTTTAGCTCGCCACTTAGACCTATCAAGACTGATTGATATTTGGTAAAATAGAAGTATACCTCCAAAAACTCTTTATAACTTTTGCAGGCGACACCGAGGAACATACAAGATTGATTGATTAATGTTTCTAAGTAGTACTTCAGACTCCGCTTGTGTGAGCATCCAGGCAGAGTCTCACCCAACTGCCGAATTAAACCATTCTCTTACTTTGACACATAAAATATGTATATCTATTCTTATAAGTACATCAAATGACTGCAGATGTGTGTGCTGTTATAATTACTGGTTGAAGATAGAAGAATTCGGCTTCGTCAGTCTTAAATGACGGTAGGTATAACCGTATAAACGCAATTGATCACATGCCTATTAATTTATAAAGTCTAAAGCAGACAAGGTCATTGATGAACTTATTATTAGAAAATAGCAATTTTACGAGATATATCTGTATACATAATATTATAATGAATTTAACTGAACGATTTCTGCACAGTTTTTTTTTTATTGAAAGAAACTCGACTTAGTTAAGTGACAGAGAACGGGACTCCTCAACGGGTAATATATTAATATGATTACAATTGGAAAAAGCTTAATAATTATAGTACATATTAAGGTAAGCCACACACGCCAACTATATATAAATTAAATAAATACGTGCCTTACCGAGAACATCTTCCTTTTTGGAAGTCAGTTAAAAACTATATACCTACTACAGAACCTTAATGAAAAGAAACTGGAGAAATGTGAAACAATTCGAAAGTTTTTTTAATAAAAAATATGAAAGGGCATAAGGCGCAACATTTTTACCAGAGGGATGTAAAGCGGTAAAAGTTTGCCATGGCCTTCCATCTCAGAGATATTTTATGCCGCGAGGGGATTTCCGAAATGTTTACTAGGGACAACAGACGGGGTGAGATTGTGTTAACCGTTTATATAAGGGTAAGAATATCATATTTTTCAGAAAATATTATTTATACTGCTGTAAATACATACATACATACATTTGTTTGATTGATTTTAAGTAAATGAACCGATTGTAATCATATAAAAAGGTTTACGCACCTTCAAATCTCCACGTTTAATTGAGTTAAGAGAAAACAACGCGTCTTGACAGCCCGGCTGTTTTATTCCACCGTTAGCAAAGAAGTCCACATGACCCATTATTTGCTTATTTCCCTGCCCCCCTAAAAATAAGATAAGTAAGTAAGAAAAGGTATCGAATAGCTTCGAGGGTGGAATCGAAAAGGGCTAGCGGATAGTACCTACAAGGTGTCACCCTTTCTGGTGATAGGTATATTTAACGACAGGAAAATATAATTAATTATACTTATATAATAATACTATCTATTAAAATCCCCTTGCAGCTAATCTTATACCTATCTACTTCTGGATTTGAACGAAAGTATTTTCAACTTTACATGCTTGCTAAATTTTACAAGGCATATCAAATTATGAAAACTATTAACAAGATTCAGCGTAACTCTTAAAGAACTACCATTATTACTGATAGTGCAACTATCAGTAATAATTAACTTTTTGGAGTGGCGACAAAAGCTCTTTAGTCTTTAAATCATTTCACTTTCCTTCATTGATTTTTAAGATCATTGAATTAGATATTCATAAATAAATTAGAATGTAAGTATTTATGTCAGCGGAACATCGACATTTCGTATAGGACCATTTTTTCGAATAATATCAAGCAGAACATTATAGATATTATTAAAATTTTCACTTGTGTCTTCCGAGATATGGTACCTACTTTGGTAGTAACGCGAATATATAATAATATTATACCAGCTCTTGACCTCTTCCCGCGTAACACAGATTGCTCAAGTTAAATAGGCACTAATAAAATTACATCTCAAGATTACAACTTACATCTGTGCAAACTTTCATTAAAATAGATAGTGGTAGATTCATTTGACTATTCTTATGCACTTGTAAAAAGTCTATTTGAATAAAAAACTTTTGAATTTTGAATTTTTGAATTTATCGTGAACAGAACAGACAGACATCTTCAAATATTAAATGTATGGATGTGGATAATATGGATTCAAAAATAGTACAGATTAATACTTAAGGCCACCTCTGCAAAATGTAACTCTAATGATAAATACCGTACTGTAATAGTACGTTATGTATCAAATATAAATATTATATTATATATTTATATTATTATCAAATAAATATTATAAATGCGAAAGTTTGGATGGATGTATGGATGTATGGATGTGTGGATGTATGGATGTAGGATGTATGGATGTATGGATGTTTGTTACTCAATCACGCTCCAACGGCTTAACGGATCTGGATGAAATTTGGCACAGAGATTGATTATAGTCTGGAATAGCACATAGGCTACTTTTTATCCCGGAAAATTAAAGAGTTCCCGCGGGAACCGAAAAACCTCATTCCACGCGGACGAAGTCGCGGGCATCAACTAGTATATTATAAATGCGAAAGTTTGGATGGATTTATGGATGTATGGATGTATGGATGTGTGGATGTTTGTGACTCAATCACGCCCCAACGGCTGAACGGTTCTGAATGAAATTTGACACAGAGATAGATTATAGTCTGGAATAACACATAGGCTACTTTTTATCCCGGAAAATTAAGGAGTTCCCGCGGGAACTGAAAACCCTCGATCCACGCGGACGAAGTCGCGGGCATCAGCTAGTTTATCATAAAATATAAAACTCTCCATTTGTACCATACAAGAAAATAACAAAACATGGAAAAACTAAGAAAGAATAAGAATACAAAAGGCAGATTTATCGCTCAGTTTTTACCTAGGTATATTTTAAATACAATACTAACGTGGAAACGCGTTAGTATGAAGAACTTCAATAAAAATAGCGTCCATTTTATAAAGCCGGACAATTGCTGGCATGTTCTCGAAATACAGTCCCGCGGGATCTAACGCCGTAATACGTTTGAGACGATTCATCTTCCCGACGTAGCCCGCGATATGGGCACCCACACCGTGTCCAATTATGTGTACATCCCTTGGCTTCACATTTGATGTAATCTGTGTTTAAGATGGATGTTTATTCAACTTGAATTTTAGAATTTTAGCCTCTAACGTACTTACGTTTAGGTAAACACGCTGACTTGGTTGGAAAAAATGTAAGTGACGAAAGCATGATGCATGATGCTGCCTTTCCACCAGAGATGTAAGAAGCGCTTAATTTAACATCCAAATCTAAGGTATGAAGCGCTTTTGTTAAGGTTATAGTTCTTTTTTTTCTGACGCCAAGTGTTATTTTAGCAGTTACCAAGTTAAAGTTAAATAAGAAGCTTTGACATCAACTAAAAAATATTTTTTGAATCAAAATATACCTAACTACTTAGCTTTTATTGACAAAAATAGGAAAAAGATTTATCAAAGGTTATCTAACAAGGAGACCCCGAGTAAAGGACATCTATTTGAGGACGAGTGTCATCGTATTATAGGCATCGTAAATTTATTATAAGTCGTTTGTAAAAAAACAAATATGAGGCAATTTTATTTTGTATTATTTGTATCTAAATAAAAACCAAAATACAAGAACAAGTTCAACCGACCTTTGATTGTATGTAAATTAGAAGATGTTAACGATGAATAAATTAGATTATTAAGTAGCTTAGCTAAAACATTTGTACATTGGGCTCACAAGCATTATATTATCAACAGGTATTTAATAAATAATGAAAAAAAAGGAATAGTATAATGATAATTAAAGAAACAGGATACGTACTATGTATTGATCATAGTTACCTACTGGGAGACTCTACCTGCCTAACCAAGCCCAGTACACTGAGCATGAGTCTCTTCTCAGGCTGAGAAGGGATTAATATGGTACACCACGCCACGCTGGTCAAGTGCAGATTGGTAGGTATAGTCCTACAAACTTATCTAATCCGGTGACAGCGTCGCTAGTAGATATGAAAAATAAAATTTTAAAAAAAACTTAACAGGCATAAAAAATAGTTCCAATTTTGGCCACCGGGTCAGATAAGTTTGACGGACTGTACACACTACACACCTTTCCTAAAGGTGCTTTAGATCTACCTAAACACATTTAACGGATTGGTGCAAGTGGCCCTAATTCTAAAAACGTAATACAGGTCATTTGAGTATCTACCTGGACATTTTCGAGGAAGTGTATAATCTCCAAGGCAACAAGTCTAGCGTTCGCAATTGCCTGAACGTAGGGCGGCTCCGCTCCCGCAGCCCAATCCACCGAGACTACACTTAAGCCCGAATGCGGATTTAAAAGCAGTACTCTTGTTATATGCTTAAAAGAAAGAATGATTGAAAACTTGATGAGATTTTTTTTTTCAGGTATCATTAAAGATGCTTCAGGATAAACCATTGGTATCTTTTTAAAATCAGCTCAAGTTTTTTTGAAATTTATAGACTAGCACTTGGCTGCAACCATACCTGCTTGCAAGTGGTGATGCAGCCTACGGTGGAGCGCGCTTGCCTAGAAGCTGCCTACTCACTCTTGATTTGAAGGTACCTATATTGAAAGAGGAGGGGTAAACGAAAGCCGGTAGGGCATTCTATATCCTAGCGTTATTCCATTCCAGTTTGACTGGTAACGGTTCAAAATACAAGCCACGATCTTCCATGTAATTGCAATTAGCATGTGGCTTTCTTTATTTTTATCCCTTCAATTAATCGTCTGCAATAAAAGTATGATATTATGTGTCTCTAAAAGAAATACCTATTTGGTAATATTCAATCTGAATTAACCTGTATCCATCCAGAATATCCATTGCTCGTAAAATCGTGTACAAGAAGTTTTAAGGTAGAGTTAGTGAAGTTAACGCCGTTTGTTCCGATAATTTCTGGCGTGACGTTCTGAAAATACCCAATAGCTGATACTGAAAATATCACTAGCTAATGATGCTATCCTACTATAACGAGAAAGCGATTTTGATCGTCGTCGTCGTCACCATCGTCAACTAATAGGCGTCCACTGCTGCACAAAGGTCTCTTGTAGGTACTTACACGTGTTGCGGTCTTACGTCGCCTTAATCCAGCGGTTAAACTGATTGCTTTGCTGTGAGTGAGTTTTATGCTTCATGGTACTAGACGGATCGTACTAATATAATATAAATGCGAAAGTGTGTTTGTTTGTTGGTTTGTCCTTCAATCACGCAACTGAGCAATGGATAAGTGTTTTTTTGTATGGGTATAGTTGAGTACCTGGAGAGTGATATAAGCTACTTTTTATCCCTGAAAATTAAGGAGTTCCCGTGGGAATTAAAAAAACTTATTCCACGCAGACGAAGTCACGGGCATCAGCTAGTAGTATATAATATTAATAATATGATGGCATTACAGTTTTACTAGAATAGTGAAATCACTCGTCTTAAGGCAAACGTGACGTCACTGTCGTCTTTTTACTATTGTAAAAACTTACAGATTCTCGTTTAACCCACTGCACAAATATAGTGTTCACCGCATGCCTCTCAGCGGGTAGTATGTTGACAGGTCGGTACTTTGGATGTTTCCACTCTGGTGTAACACTAATACAACCAAGTCTGTCGTAGCATTTTTTACAATCTAAAAGAAAGAGTTCAATAATAAATACTAAGTCGTTTTGTTAATAACAGTGTAATGAAACCCCCTCCCTTTGAGGACTCAGAAGGCTGGCTGTTAATTAGGCCAAAAGTTGACTATCTGCATCCATTTTTATGTTTTATTGCATTTTGCCTAGAATTTTATCCCAAGGTTACCATATATCAAAACATTCTTATCTACGAGTTGCGAAGCTTATTCAACCGGAACTTGATATCTAATACCCAGTTATTATTTTTCTATGTACCGCGTTATTATACTATATATAGCTCGATTACCACTGACTGACTGACTGACTCATTGACATAATTGTTCTCCTAGAAAGAGACAGAAAACGATACAATGATGTACGGGAGATGTGTTCGGGTGCGAGATTCGACTGGGGAAAAATTATGACATTTCGGAAAAACAAGATGGCGGCCGACGTGATTCTTGTAACTCTTTTGTTTTCCAACCGATTTCGTTAAAACTCGCAACGATTGAAGAAATTAGTAAACGATTTATAGAAAAAGTGGAAAAAATTGGAAAAACAAGATGGCGGCCGAGCTGTTGTGTTTTCAAATTTTTGATTTTTCGACCCCGAACCGCGGCGCCACAGATCCGAAACGGCGTGGTCGAGCATGATATTTTTTTATTTTATCGCCTACAATTATCCTGTATTTTGACAGACTGGGAGTGGATTTTAAAAATTCAAGATGGCGGCTGTCGCGGCGGCCTTTTTGTTTGAGGTACGAAAAAACGCAATTTTAAAATTCAAATTTCTCACAGTTGGCAACGTCGGAGCGTTTCGACTTCTAGGGGGCGATTGTGTGTACAGACTCGAGGTATGGATTGGGGAAAAAAAATTACCCCATTTCTCGGGAAATTTTCAAGATTTACCCCAAAAATAAAAAAATCGAAATACGGACTTTTTGCAAAATTCGAGTACGAGCAACCACGTGTTCTACTTGTACGAATGACATTTGGGTATTTTCGTTGCCGAGGTCTGGCAACACTGGAATTTATCAAAGTAAAAGTGATTTTCGACATGGTCTTTTTTCAGGGGCGATCATTTCGGCTGAGTGCGAGCGAGATAAAAAATTTAAACGTCATCAGGAGCGGTATATCCTGTAGTTTACGGGAAAATTATGAAACTATGTAAACTGTTTCTGTGGAACGAGGTGGCGGCCATTTTGTATTCTTTTTGTGTTTTTCAAAATTTCGATCACGTTTTTGAGGCAGTTGGCAACATTTGGGAAAGTTGACATGTATGGATCGATTGTGTAACTCGACCGGCAGTATCGAGATATCTAAACAGTGTTGCCACATTTGGGGTAGTTTTCGAGATTTTCCCCAAAAACTCCTCCTGTAAAATTTTGTATGAAAATTTTTTTTTTCACTGATGGCTTCGTGTACAAGTCAGAAAATTAAACTTGAAGAAAATATGGAGACAGCTGATGATTGAGGATTTCGGAGACGGGTAAAGAGCACGGTCCAGGTATTGAAGATAGGTGGGGGGTGCTCGACCAAATGTCATTCGAAACTTCATCCAAAAGACAATGAGCTGAAAAAAAATTCAAAATGGCGGATTTAAGATGGCCGCCATACAAATTTATTCGGTATCCATCTCAGAAAGTATAAAAGATGAAAGAGTGGTTTCTCGGCCAAAGATGATCAGGACGAGAAGATCTATTTAGCGAAAAGAAAAAAAATTCAAGATGGCGGAATTTTTTTTTTCATACCAAATTATATGGCGATTAGGACTCATTAGCATAATTTATTGTTCTCCAAGAAAGATACAGAAAATGATACAATGATGTATGGGAGATGTGTTCGGGTGCAGGATGGGAGTAGAGAAAAAATATGATATTTCGGAAAAACAAGATGGCGGCCGACGTGATTCTTGTAACTCTTTTGTTTTCCAACCGATTTCTTTGCAACTCGCAATTATTAAAGAAATTAGGAAACGATCAATATAAAAAGTGGAAAAAATTGGAAAAACAAGATGGCGGCCGAGCTGTGGTGTTTTCAAGTTTTTGATTTTTCGACCCCGAACCGCGGCGCCACAGATCCGAAACGGCGTGGTCGAGCATGATATTTTTTTCTTTTTTCGCTTACAATTATCCTGTATTTTGACAGAACGGGAGTGGTTTTTAAAAATTCAAGATGGCGGCTGTCGCGGCGGCCGTTCGGTTTGAGGTACGAAAAAACGCAATTTTAAAATTCAAATTTCTCACAGTTGACAACGTCGGAGCGTTTCGACTTCTATGGGGCGATTGTGTGTATGGACTAGAGGTATGGATTGAAGAAAAAAAATTACCCCATTTCTCGGGAAAATTTCAAGATTTACCCCAAAAATAAAAAAATCATAGTTTTCGAGAATTTCCCAAAAATGTCCTCCTGTAAAATTTTGTATGAAAAATTTTTTTTTCACTGATGGCTTCGTATACACGTCAGAAAATTAAACTTGAAGAAAAATATGGAGACAGCTGATGATTGAGGATTTTGGAGACGAAAGAGACAGAAAACGATATAATGATGTACGGGAGATGTGTTCGGGTGGGGGATTCGAGTGGGGAAAAATTATGACATTTCGGAAAAACAAGATGGCGGCCGACGTGATTCTTGTAACTCTTTTGTTTTCCAACCGATTTCGTTGCTACTCGCAATTATTGAAGAAATTAGGAAACGATCAATAGAAAAAGTGGAAAAAATTGGAAAAACAAGATGGCGGCCGAGCTGTAGTGCTTTAAAATTTTTGATTTTTCGACCCCGAACCGCGGGGCCACAGATCCGAAACGGCGTGGTCGAGCATATGAAAAAAATTTCAAGATGGCGGATATTTTTTTTTCATACCAAATTATATGGCGATTAGGACTCATTAGCATAATTTATTGTTCTCCTAGAAAGAGACAGAAAACGATATAATGATGTACGGGAGATGTGTTCGGGTGCGAGATGGGAGTAGGGAAAAATTATGACATTTCGGAAAAACAAGATGGCGGCCGACGTGATTCTTGCAACTCTTTTGTTTTCCAACCGATTTTGTTACAACTCGCAATTATTAAAGAAATTAGGAAACGATCAACAGAAAAAGTAGAAAAAGTTGGAAAAACAACATGGCGGCCGAGCTGTAGTGTTTTCAAATTTTTGATTTTTCGACCCCGAACCGCGGCACTGCAGATCCGAAACGGCGTGGTCGAGCATATTTTTTTCTTTTTTCGCCTACAATTATCCTGTATTTTGACAGAATGAGAGTGGGTTTTAAAAATTCAAGATGGCGGCTGTTGCGGCGGCCGTTCGGTTTGATGTACGAAAAAAACGCAATTTTAAAATTCAAATTTCTCACAGTTGGCAACGTCGGATCGTTTCGACTTCTACGGGGCGATTGTGTGTACAGACTCGAGGTATGGATTGGGGGAAAAAAAATACCCCATTTCTCGGGAAAATTTCAAGATTTACCCCAAAAATAAAAAAATTGAAATACGGACTTTTTCCAAAATTCGAGTACGAGCAACCACGTGTCCCACTTGTACGAATGACATTTAGGTATTTTCGTCGCTGAGGTCTGGCAATTTTCGACATGGTCTTTTTTCAGGTGCGATCATTTCGGCTGCGTGCGAGCGAGATGAAAAATTGAAACGTCATCAGGAGCGGTATATCCTGTAGTTTACGGAAAAAATATGGAACTATGTAAAATGTTTCTGTGAAACGAGGTGGCGGCCATTTTGTATTCTTTTTGTGTTTTTCAAAATTTCGATCACGTTTTTGAGGCAGTTGGCAAAATTTAGGAAAGTTGACATGTATGGATCGATTGTGTAACTCGACCGGCAGTATCGAGGTATCTATACAGTGTTGCCACATTTGGGGTAGTTTTCGAGATTTACCCCAAAAATTTCCTCCTGTAAAATTTTGTATGAAAATTTTTTTTTCCACTGATGGCTTCGTGTACAAGTCAGAAAATTAAACTTGAAAAAAAATATGGAGACAGCTGATGATTGAGGATTTCGGAGACGGGTAAAGAGCACGGTCCAGGTATTGAACATAGGTGGGGGGTGCTCGACCAAATGTCATTCGAAACTTCATCCAATTGACAATGAAATGAAAAAAAAATCAAAATGGCGGATTTAAGATGGCCGCCATACAAATTTATTTGGTGTCTATCTCGGAGAGTTTAAAAGATGGAAGAGTGGTTTCGTGGCAAAAGATGATCAGGACGAGGACGTCTTTTTAGCGAAATGAAAAAAAATTCAAGATAGCGGAGTATTTTTTTTCATACCAAATTATATGGCGATTAGACATTGACATAATTTATTGTTCTCCTAGAAAGAGACAGAAAACGATACAATGATGTAAAGGAGATGTGTTCGGGTGTGGGATTCGAGTAGGGAAAAATTATGACATTTCGGAAAAACAACGTGGCGGCCGACGTGATTCTTGCAACCTTCTTTTATTTTCCAACCGATTTCGTTACAACTCGCAATTATTAAAGAAATTAGTAAACGATCAATAGAAAAAGTGGAAAAAATTGGAAAAACAAGATGGCGGCCGATCGAAGCATTGAAGATAGGTGGGAAGTGCTAGACCAAATGTCATTCGAAACTTCATCCCATAGACAATGAACTGAAAAAAAATTCAAAATGGCGGATTTAAGATGGCTGCCATACAAATTTATTTGGTGTCTATCTCAGAAAGTATACAAGATGGAAGAGTGGTTTCTGGGCAAACTTGATGATCAGGAAAAAAATTCAAGATGGCGGAGTTAATTTTTCCATAGAAAATATATGGCGAATATTGAAGAGACTAAAGTGCGTTCGGTAACATAGTGTCGGTACACCTTACGTAGTAACTATTAGTTACTACGTAATGCCTGATTTGTGGGTATACTCGCAGGGGCTGCAGACACTTATTATTTTGCTTTTATTTTATTATTCTGCTTTTGTGTACTTACTGTCTTTGTAAACTAAATGTTTTTCTATTCTAAGAATAAAAAAAAGAATACTATTTTATTTATTCTGATGGTTATTGTAATAAAATTCGAATATAAATAATAAACACAAGTTAGGTAGAAAAAAGAATTTTAATGAAAAAGGTAAAAAGTATACATAAACAATAGGTAATAGGTATAGGTCCTATGAAATTGCCTTTCTTCAGTACTGGTCATTTCAAATAAAAAAAAGTTTGTAATAGCTCTGTATTCTTAATTCAAATTAATTTTGTTTTACAAACTCAGTCTTTTGTTTTTTGATTAGCGTTGTATTTTCATTACATTTCAACATTTTTCGGAAACTGTTACAAAAATTTTAAAAAATCAGAGCCATGTTGAAATTCTTTGTTAATTGACCGATTTCGTTCTAAGTAGATATTTAGGTCTCCCTGGGGTTACAAAACAGGAAACTGTTACCAAAATTAAAAAAAAATCCGCGCTATTTTGAAATTCTTTGTTAATTGACATAATTCGTTCAAAATCGATATTTAGCACTTCCTGGGATAACAAAACAGGAAACTTGTACTTACCAAAATTTAAAAAAATCAGCGCCATTTTGAAATTCTTTGTTAATTTACCGATTTCGTTCAAAATTGATATTTACGCTACCAGCAGGGCTAGCATGGGCCGGAGATAAAAAAATTATCCCCCGATTTTATCCACTGACAAGAGATAAAATTAACTTATCCACCCCTCAGAGCACGGCAACCGGGGAGAGTGGAAGTTTATCACCGTTTGACATTTCACG
The DNA here is from genome assembly GCA_917051295.2 of Erebia ligea. Lineage (NCBI taxonomy): Eukaryota > Metazoa > Arthropoda > Insecta > Lepidoptera > Nymphalidae > Erebia > Erebia ligea. Next base: position 8,714,191 of record OU785225.1, read on the forward strand.
GGGACTCGGGGGACTATTTATCCACCGTTATTTAACGTTTTTATTTATTTATTTATGAATAAAATTTTTATCCTTTCCTCGGGGAGAAAATTATCTCGACCCATGCTACCCGGGGGGCTGGGATTACAAAATAGGAAACGGATACCAAACTTTTAAAAAATCAGCGCCATTTCGAAATTCTTTGTTAATTTACCGATTTCGTTCAAAATCGTTATTTCGGGCTACCTGGGATTACAAAATAGGAAACGGATACCAAAGTTTTAAAAAATCAGCGCCATTTTGAAATTCTTTGTTAATTGACCGATTTCGTTCAAAATCGATATTTAGGACTCCCTGGGATTACCAACAGAAAACTGATACCAAAGTTTTAAAAAATCAGCGTCATTTTGAAATTCTTTGTTAATAGAGCAATTTCGTTCAAAATCGATATTTGGACTTCCTGGGATTACAAAACAGAACACTGGTACCAAAATATAAAAAAATCGGCGCGATTTTGAAAGTCTTTGTTAATTTACTGATTTCGTTCAAAAACGATATTTAGGGCTCCCTGGGATTACAAAACAGGAAACTGATACCAAAGTTTTAAAAAATCAGCGCGATTTTGAAATTCTTTGTTAATTGACCGATTTCGTTCAAAATCAATATTTAGGGCTCCTTGGGATTACAAAACAGGAAACTGATACCAAAGTTTTAAAAAATCAGCGCCATTTTGAAATTCTTTGTTGATATACCGATTTCGTTCAAAATCGATATTTACGCTACCTGGGATAAGGGATTACAAAATAGGAAACGGATACCAAAGTTTTAAAAAATCAGCGCCATTTTGAAATTCTTTGTTAATTGACCGATTTCGTTCAAAAACGATATTTAGGGCTCCCTGGGATTACAAAACAGGAAACTGATACCAAAGTTTAAAAAAATCAGCGCCAATCTGAAATTCTTTGTTAATTGACCAATTTCGTTCAAAATCGATATTAGGGCTCCCTGGGATTACAAAACAGGAAACTGGTACCAAAATTTTTAAAAATGGCCTACATTATGAAATTCTTTGTTAATTGACCGATTTCGTTCAAAACCTATATTTAGGGCTCCCTGGGATTACAAAAGAGAAAACTGATACCAAAGTTTTAAAAAATCAACGCCCTTTTTGAAATTCTTTGTTAATTGACCGATTTCGTTCAAAATCGATATTTAGGACTCCCTGTGATCACAAAACAGGAAACTGATACCAAAGGTTTAAAAGATTAGCGCCATTTTGAAATTCTATGTTAATTGACCGATTTCGTTCAAAATCTATATTTAGGGCTCCTTAGGATTACAAAACAGAAAACTGATGCCAAAGTTTTGAAAAATCAGCGCCATTTTGAAATTCTTTGTTAATTGACCGATTTCGTTCAAAATCGATATTTAGGACTCCCTGGGATCACAAAACAGGAAACTGGTATATACCAAAGTTTAAAAAAAACAGCGCCAATCTGAAATTCTTTGTTAATTGACAGATTTCGTTCAAAATCGATATTAGGGCTCCCTGGGATTACAAAACAGGAAACTGTTACCAAAATTAAAAAAAATCCGCGCCATTTTGAAATTATTTTTTAATTGACCGACTTCGTTCAAAATCGATATTAGGGCTCCCTGAGATTACAAAACAGGAAAGTGACACTAAAGTTTTAAAAAATCAGCGTCATTTTTAAAATCTTTCTACTTAAAGGTGAATTGTGTATCTAAGTACCTAAATAAATTCGGTTTAATACAATAAAGACGTCAAGTCTGTACTACTTAGTACTAACGTCGAACCACATCTCGTGAGCTGCTTTAGCAGCTCGCGCACAGAGCGAAACACTAGTTAATATATATATAGCTGCTCGTGCTGATTGACTGATTGATCACCTCTCCTGTAAAATTTTGTATGAACTTTTTTTTTTTCACTCATCGTTTCGTATAGAAAACAAAAATTCATCCGGGGGAAAAATACGGAGAGAGCTGATGATTGAGGATTTCGAAGACGGATGAAGAGCACCAGCCAGGGTATCGAAGATAGGTGGGGGGTGCTCGACCAAATGTCACTCGAAACTTCATCCAATTGACAGTGAGCTGAAAAAAAATTCAAAATGGCGGATTTAAGATGGCCGCCATACAAATTTTTCCGGTGTCTATCTCGGAGAGTATAAAAGATGGAAGAATGGTTTCTTGGAAAAAGATGATCAGGACATGAGGGTCTACTTGATGAACAGGAAAAAAATTCAAGATGGCGGAATTTATTTTTCCATAGAAAAGGGTATTGAAGATAGGTGGGGGGTGCTCGACCAAATGTCACTCGAAACTTCATCCAATTGACAGTGAGCTAAAAAAAAATTTCAAAATGGCGGATTTAAGATGGCCGCCATACAAATTTCGTCGGTGTCTATCTCGGAGAGTATAAAAGATGGAAGAATGGTTTCGTGGCAAAAGATGATCAGAACATGAAGGTCTAGGTACTTGATGAACATGGCGGAATTTATTTTCCATAGAAAATGTATGGCGAATATTGAAGAGGCTACAATTAGTGTAGAACTATGCAAGACTACGGTTCCTTTTCAAGATTTGTTTTTATGGAAGAAATCTCATTTTGACGAATGGTTCGGAGAAAAAATATGGAGAGAGATGATGATCGAAGGTTCGGATGATGGGTGAGGAGCACGGTCAGGGTATTAAAGATAGGTACCTACTTAGGGGCTGCTCAAACAAAAAGGGAGGGGCGGGGGGTTGGTGGTCTTTGTTTTATGTTTTTCCTTTGTGAGAATTTTCTTTTACGTCGGACGCTTCCACTGTGCTCACTAGCAAAGCAGTGTGTTGTTCAGATCAGAACACGTAGACAGTAAACCAGCTGCCCGATTATGTAAGAATTGTCGATCAAATCGTAAAAGTTCGGCGTCAAAGTAAAATAAACCATAACAGCATTGAATTAGAGCTCAATTTCGTGTTTCGAAATTGAGCTCTAATTCAATGCTGTTATGGTTTATTTTACTTTGACGCCGAACTTTGACGATTTGATCGGCCATTCTTACATAATCGGGGGGCAGGATAGTAGGACAGCGAGTAAGTAGACAGTGGACCACGCGGTCCACTACGCGGTCCGCTGTAGCGGGCCGCGCAACCACGCGCCATACTAGTTAATATATATATAGCTGCTCGTGCTGACTCATTGATCACCTCTCCTGAAAAATTTTGTATGAAAAATTTTTTTTTTACTCATCGTTTCGTATAAAAGACAAAAATTCATTCGGAGGAAAAATACGGAGAGAGCTGATGATTGAGGATTTCGAAGACGGATGAAGAGCACCAGCCAGGGTATCGAAGATAGGTGGGGGGTGCTCGACCAAATGTCACTCGAAACTTCATCCAATTGACAGTGAGCTGAAAAAAAATTCAAAATGGCGGATTTAAGATGGCCGCCATACAAATTTTGTCGGTGTCTATCTCGGAGAGTATAAAATATGGAGGAGTGGTTTCTTGGCAAAAGATGATCAGGACTTGAAGGTCTACTTGATGAATAGGAAAAAAATTCAAGATGGCGGAATTTATTTTTCCATAGAAAATGTATGGCGGATATATCCTTTTCAAAATTTGTTTTTATGGAAGAATTCTCATTTTGACGAATGGTTCGGAGAAAAAAATATGGAGAGAGATGATGATCGAAGGTTCGGATGATGTGTGAGGAGCACGGTCAGGGTATTAATGATAGGTAGGGGCTGCTCAAACAAAAAATACTCGAAACTTCATACAATTGGCAGTGAGCTGAAAAAGAATATCCAAAACGGCGGATTCAAGATGGCGGCTATCGCAGATAGTATTTAAAAGATGGAAGAGTGGTTTTTGGGTAGAAAATTATCAGGGCCTGAAAGTCTACTTGATGAGCAGAAATGCATGATTTTGATATGGTTTTTTACAAGATTTGTTCTTTATGGAAGAATTATTGTCGGTTTACCATTAGGAAAGCCAAGTTGCCGAAGTTCGATGGCACCCAAAGGTACAAGGGGGTGAGGGGGGGAGGAATGGGGGAATGTGGGGGAGGGGGGGGGGGAGATGTGGGGGGCGGGGGGTTGGTGGTCTTTGTTTTATGTTTTTTCCTTTATGAGAATTTTCTTTTACGTCGGACGCTTGGCGTGCTGACGCTTCCACTGTGCTCACTAGGATAGCAGTGTTGTTCAGTTTTTTTTTATCCACTACAAGTAAGCCCTTGACTGCGATCTCACCTGATGGTAAGTGATGATGCAGTCTAAGATGGTAGCGCGCTAACCTGTTAGGGGTATGGCAGTTTTATTAAACCCATACCCCTATTCGATTTCTACACGGCATCGTACCGGAACGCTAAATCGCTTGGCGGCACGTCTTTGCCGGTAGGGCGGTAACTAGCCATGGCCGAAGCCTCCCACCAGGCCAGACCAGGGAAATTCAGAAATTATAAATTTTCCAAACCCTGCCGGGGATCGAACCCGAGACCTCCGCACGTTAATTCAACAGCGCTCAGCACTGCGCCACGGAGGTCGTCAAACACGTAGACAGTAAACCAGGATAGGACAGCGAGTAAGTAGACAGTGGATCACAGTGGGCCACGCGATCCACTACGCGGTCCGCTAGCGGGCCGCGCACCCACGCGCCATACTAGTTTTATGATAGTTCTACTTAAGTATGTATAGCTCCATTTGTTACGTAGATAATCAATATTAAAGTCCAAATCAATATCCATACTATCCATACTTCCAAATTATAAATGCGAAAGTGTGTCTGTCTGTCTGCTACGCTTTCACGGTCCATCTGTTCAACCGATTTTGATGATATTTGGTACAGGGATAGGTTGTATCCCGGGGAAGGACATAGACATAGAGTTCCCGCGGGAATCAGAAAACCTTAATCCACGCGGACGAAGTCGCGGGCAATGTCTAGTTATACTATATATGGGAAAATGTACCTGTCTTTCTGTCTATCTTTCTACCTTTTCACAGATCCGTTCTTATAATCTTTCATTTTACATTTTACTATTGTCTGTACAAAAACAGATCTTACATCCCAGATATTGATGTAGGCTACTTTTGATATAGCAATACCAAAGAGTTTCCCTGAGATTTTATTTCATGGGACCTAAGCCCCGCACGGATTAGGGGGTATCATGTAGTATTACTAATTATTTATCCAAACATTTGTCACTTGCTAATGAGTCTGTGAGTAAAAATAGAGCGCCCTTTGAAATGCTACTAGTCTAGATTCAATAATTACCTATTGTTGAGCAGCTAGGTAGGTTATATATTTCATTATATTCTATTCACAAAATATATCTGCTCACTAATAAATAATGTTAGGTTAAGTTATCTAGCTACACGATGGCAAGACATTAATACAGAGTTGGGTATGGCTAGGAGCCATCTAGATACTCATGCGTTGGAGTTTGATACACCATTTACACATTTAATGACAAGTTAAGTTCATCTTGTCTTATCATAAATATAATCATTCCACTTCATGGTTGAAATTAAAATAATGATACCTAAGATGAGACTTAGGATATCCATTATAGCTTGATTGAAAGCACCGTTCGATGATGCTGTGATGTCCAAGTGAACAATGATCAATGTGTTACATCAGCTCCACTCTACTCTCCAGGTCTACACCTAACGAACAAACACTATAAAAGCACACGATAAAATAATGGAAGTAACTGATAAAAAATCTTTAATTTTACCTAAATCCGCAGCAGTACAGCGTATATTATTATAATGTTTGAAATACATTATTAAATAAACAGCGATAATTTCAACACTACTAATTTTAATAAATAAATACATTTTGCATAAACCAATTATTATGTAATCCACCTTTATTATTGTTTTCGTATCCTATGTGCGTATCGGTCACTGTCACGATGCTGACATACAATTTCACTGTTGGTTCCTTTGTTGGTTCATGGTTGGTTCTCGTAATTCCTTCTTCCATGGTTGGTTCGATTCTCGGAGCAATGAAGTTCGATATGATTTCGATCTTGCTTTTATTTATGGTCATTTTAGATATTTCTTAACTTAATGTAACTACATTACTATTATTATTATTGTATTATGTCACTTGCGAAGAGTGAAAGATGTGATAATGCTACGTAGCCGTTCCCACGGATAAAACTTTGGTCCAAGAAGCTGTTTAACAGGAAAACGTTTTTCTAAAATTTGATAAGTAGCTATAGAGCTCGAGTGGGTTAGTTATTTCAATTATAATAATATTGCAGAGTCCTCTGAAAAAGGATGGGTCCCAAAACTTTCCCTTCTTATTTTTTTAGCATATGAAATACTAGATGATGCTCGCGACTTCGTCCGCGTTGATTAAGGTTTTTTGATTCCCGCGGGAACTCTTTAATTTTCCAGGATAAAAAGTAGCATATGTCCTTCCCCGGGATACAAACTATGCCTATACCAAATTTCATCAAAATCGGTTGAATAGATGGGCCGTGAAAGCGTAGCAGACAGACAGACAGACAGACACACTTTCGCATTTATAATATTAGTATGGATTGTGCCTAACCATATTATTTACTTCATAAGATCTATCAACATATTATTTTTGTTTAAAAACAAAAACAATAAATACTTAGCAAAATAGTTAACTTAGTTCGATGGTAAACCCTTTAAAAAGTCAATGGTAGCGTTCACAAATGGTCTTAGTTTCATGTCGAAGTCTTCCCAGGAGCAAACACCTTCGTCACATATCGATTTCAATGGTTCCTCATTTAAGTAGAATACCACATTATACTGTTCCGAGTCATTTTTGATGCATCTAAAAGAAAAAATAGCAAAAAAGGAAAGTATTATAGTCAGTAAGCCACATACATGTACATCTGTTTATTTGACAACGATAATATATAAAAAATGTATACACTTGCATTTAAAAAAAGATTTTGACTCAAGCCGATAAATCAAGAAACTAATAATATTATTACTTACATGCAAGTTAGTTTTACAATGTAAACTTAAACCAAAGATTTTTAAAGTTTAGTGAAGTGAACGTGAGCGATGTCGAAGACCATAGCTGGTGTTCCAATTAAATTGAATTGAAACTGTAATTTTGGTGTTCACAATTACTAAACTTAACTAAATCCATTTAGAAATTGAACGGCACTAGATTAGTCCAGTAAAAGTTTAGTTTAGAGATCGAGTACAACATAATTAGCCACATTGAGTGCCTACTGCCTATTAAATAAATCTCCAATTTAATTTCCAAATAAGAAAGCAATACTCAAATTACTTTTTTATAAAAAAATTAATACAAACCTATTGAGAACTGCAACCAAATTGGCAGAAAACACAGATATCTTGCTGGTTCTAAATATCCTTTCCTGATCCCGATGTGCACCAGTTAACTGTTTGGCATCTTTAAAAAGCCCCAATGACGTGTATATGTGATCCAACATCGTAGCATGTGATACATAAGCAATAATTTTCTTCCCACTGCTTTTCTTAAAATTGTCAAAGCTCATGAACAGGTCTCCCAATGGAACTCTTCCAAAAACCTCATTCCCGGCTGTGCCGTAACTGTTTCTATAATAATGCCTTAAATCTTGTGCATACTCGAGAATTTCTAAATCGTCCTTGGTGAAAAGTGCGCACCAGGGACTTATCTTAGAGTCAACTGCGGACCAGGTGTAACGACACAAGTCATATAATGCTGTGATGTTTTCATCAGTGAGGATATATTCTACACCGCTTCTCCGCTGTATCCTGTCCTTTGTCTGTGAAACAAAAAGTAGATACTCTTTTGCCACAATATAATATAATCGGTGTGTTTATTTTTTGTTTGGATGTTACGAGTAATCTACTAAATAATGAATTTCCCTTTGAATTTCCCAAACCTATGATTATTAAGAGTTGACATTTTTCTTTTCAGTTGCCTGCCATACAGATCTCTCTAAATCATGATGATGATGATGATGAATGATAAGATCACTCTAAATGATTACTATAAGATTTCAATATTTATATTATTCTTAAAAATAGCATAGTAATAAGAAAATTTAGCACTCCCTTTTAGCATGCGGTGCTCATGATGGTAAGGAAATCATCTCATCTTCATCATTAAATTGTCTAAGTATTTGTTTAAAATGAAATAATATTTGTGGTTGATTTAAATATGATAGACGGTGCGTTAGCATAATGAATTAAAAGAAATAATCTAGAAAATAGACGATATTTAACTTACCACCAGATACTCTGTTGTGTTTAAATATCTCTCATATTCTGCGTAAACGTTTGGATTAAGCTTTACTTTTACATTCTGTAGATATTTACCGCTGGTTGTATACGGCTAAAAAATACAATAATTTGGAATTATTTGGAGGTTTCAAAATTAATTTCTAGAGACTTTATTTGTCAGTTTCCATCGCTTCGCGTTAGTCTTTGTCACAAAGATAATATTAACAAGATAACATTATTAATTTTAACGTACACTCATCACATCTACGGGCTTTGTATCATCGATATCTAAATTGGGATTTCCTAGGCCTGAAACAAAGGAATCCATACTGTTCTCTATCCAAATATCCTTAGCTGGTCTTAACGTATAGCTGCCTTTCGGAAGGTCTTTTAATAGCTCAGGGAATGCTTCCTTTAAACGTTTGCCCAGACCTATCATTTCCTTTCTTCCTTCTTCTGTAATATCCCGTATTCCGTCGAAAAACTTGCTGTTGTATTCCCAGTCTTGCAGATTTTCAACGTCTTGGGCACAAAGTGAACTACGTCCCATATTGTAGCTGTCTATCATCAAATCTCTAACAGGTATAGCTGCTATCATTTTATCGCTGAAAATAGTGCTCGGTTTTCGCTTTCCGTGACGGTACATGCCCCATATACTAACTGGTTCACATCCTGTTATAAAATTGATTTTTTTTATTACAATCATTTAGCCTAGCTAAAGCCTATATACAACCCAGGGATTCAAGATTATCCGTTACGAAAATCGTTATAATTGGTTAAAATTGGCCATAAACGAAAAGCAAGTTTGGATTTATGTTCTTTAGAAAGTAGACCAGAGCATTGAATTTACCTCTTAATACCCGTTGTCCTAGGCGAGCGACAAAAGCGACGTGATGCGATCCGACACGATACGACGCCATAAAAAAATGACAAAATTGTAAACGCGACAACGTAGGCCACGTGAAGGGACAGCTACTGTTTGATACTGTCGCTCGCATTTGTCGCTCACGTAGGATAATGGGTTACACCATGGATCCATACTTCTTACTTACCTTTTAGTTTCACTTTCGAATCTCTTATATCGCCTCTCACAGAGTTGTAAGGAGTTTTACTCGAAAAATATTTGTAAAAACACTCAGAGTTCCAATAACATTCCTTCGATGTTCCAATCGTAGAAAAATGTAGCAAAATTAAAAATATAAATTTCATGTTTAAAAACAATACGTTTACTTTAAGGTGTGACAAGGATGTGACTTATGTTACCGCTGGATAAATTATAACTTCCCACTCAATTTTTGTTGGAGGTTTTTAATATTGCAAATTTTTTAAGTTTATAAGCTTGTCAATTTAATTAATTAACTTATTTGTGTGTATAAATTAATAAAAATCTCAGTTTATTTGTTATCATGCATAATTTATTTCAAACCAGACTAAGAAATACTTGAAATACCTGTTCGTTCGTAGATATCAAGAAGAGCTTCCCTCTCTTAAATATTTAAGGTTCCATTAGAAAATTGTATGTAACTAATTTTAATTATTCATATCACTAGCTGATGCCCGCGACTTCATTCGCGTAGATTGAGGTTTTTTGGTTCCCGCGAGAACCCTTTAATTTTCCGCGATTAAAAGTAGCCTATATTATGTTATTCCAGGATATAATCTATCTCTGTGCCAAATTTCACCCAGATCCGTCTAGCCGTTCTGGCGTGATTGAGTAACAATCATCCATCCATCCATACATCCAAACTTTCGCATTCATAATATTTGTATAGAAGTATATATTATTATTATCTATAAATAAACCTATATTATAATATTATTCCTTCAGTAAGCATTATCTACGTACAATTTAAAATTTGTGTTACTATTATACGTTAATAATGTTCAGATGTAAACCCGCAAAAGTCTATGGTAGCGTTAACAAATGGTCGTAATTTCGTATCGAAGGCCTCCCAGGAGCAAACACCCTCCTCACATATTGATCTGAGTGGCTCCTCGTTTAAGTAGAACGCCACATTATACTCATTTGAGCCCTCATTAACGCATCTGTAAACAAATACATAGTAAAGTCAGTCTTCTTGTTAACGTTACTCTCAAGACTTAGTATCTAATTAATGATAATATTATAGAATATTATTTGTAATTATGCAATGATAGTAAAAATTTAATAAAGGGTTATATGACCGTTTATAAAGTGTCGTTTTTATTGTAGATTAATATTATAACTGCCTCGTATAACAACCTCTATTTCAATGGCCTCGTAACTACTAGTTATGCAAAAAACATTCCAATATAGTTGTAAACTTCAAATAAAATATAAGATGAGCGTTCATCAGCTGTTTGTTTATAGTTTTCATTGATGTCTAATAAAATTGCCTCGTGACTTCTATTTCAATGGCCTCGTAAAACTTTTAGCACCTCGAAATATCTCGAAAATTAACCAAATTTATAAAACTTGTACAATTTTTAAGTTAAATACCAACAATTTTAACAATAACCCATGAGTGACAAAAACGAAAACAAACCTATTTAGAACGGCTACCAAATTGGCGGAAAACACAGATATCTTGCTCGTTCTAAATTTTCTATTCGGATCCCGATATGCACCAGTTAATGGTTTGCTGTCTTTGAAAAGCCCCAATGCCGTATACATTTGATCCAACATTGTAGCATGAGTGACATAAGCGACAATTTTCTTCCCTCCGCCATTGATAATATTTTCGAAGCTTGAGAACAGGTCTCCTAATGGAACTTTTCCAAAGACTTCATTTACGTCTGTGCCGTAACTGTTTCTGTAATAATGTCTCAAATCTTGTGCGTACTCAAGAATTTCTAAATCTTCCTTGGTGAAGAGAGCACACCAGGGACTTATTTTAAAGTCAGCCGCGGACCAAGTGAAACGGCACAAGTCATATATCGCTGTGACGTTTTCAACTGTGAGGCTGTATTCTATGCCGCTTCTCCGCTGTATTCTGTCTTGTGTCTGTGAAAAAAAATAACATGCTCATGTAACATGTTTAATTTCCATACTAATATTATGAATGCGACATATGTGTTTCTGTCTGTCTGTCCATAGACTTTTTATCCCGTATAAATTAAGAAGTTCCCGCAGAAATAACAGAGAGGCAAAAAGCCATCCTTTTCGCATTTATAAAATAAGTATGGATATTATAACTTACCTTCAAAAACTCAGATGAGCGTAAGTATTTCTCACTTTCGCTATAAATGTTTGTATGGTTCATAACATTATATTGGTAATAGCCACAGGTTGCATAAGGCTGGAACATTAAAATGGTAAAATATGGAAAAATAAAATAAATAGTTGCCCAAGGACTCTTAGGCGTCAGACACGAAACTAGCGATGGCCGAAAGACGGCGACAGCGGGGCGATGGGGTCCGAGAGCTGGCGACGAATTTCGGGAAGGACCTTTAGGCAAACTGAAATTATGGAAAAATGTAATTTCGTTCATTGGCGAATCCAGTTCTGCCAGTCTGGTAGAGCGTTTCGGTTATTTCGCTACTGCGCACCATATAACATTTGCAAAAAAATCCGAAAAAACATTTTTTTTGGCAACTTGATTTTTTTATCTTTAAATTTTATACTTATAGAATTCGAAAAAATTAATCCCAGACGTTTTTGTCGGTTATAAAGTATTACCAGATTTCTTTCAAATTGTTCCCGAAATTCGTCGCCAGCTCTCCGACTAATCGCATCGCCCCGCTACCGCCGTCACCCCGCTACCGCTCATTTCGTGCCCGTACACTTAAACTGATTTAGGGTGCGTTCCGAAATACACTGAGAGCACTGAAAGTCCCCAGTAAAGAGCACTGACAGTGCTCGCAGTGCTTATATCGGAACACCCACTTAGTAATTTTTTTAATGCTGTCACTTTTTGGCAACCGCAATAATATTCTCTTGCCAAATAGTGACATTACAAAATTTAACTAAATCAGTTTCAATGCTAATAGATGAGTATCAAACAAGCTTACACTCATCACATCCCTACCGATTTTTGCTTCCTCGATGAATAATTTTTGATTACTTAAACTCGAAACAAAATATTTAATGCTTTTCTCTATCCAAATACCCTTAGACGGTCTAAATAAATAACTGCCTGGTGGAAGGTCTTTCAATAACTCGGGAAATGCTTCCTTTAATCGTCTGCCGAGACCTATCATTTCCTTTCTTCCTTCCTCAGTAAGATCTCTTGTTCCATTGAAAAAGTTGCTGTTGTATTCCCAGTTCTGGAGGTTTTCAATGTCCTGAGCACAAAGTTTACTACGATCCTGTTTGTAGATTTCTGCGATCAAATTTCTAATGGGAATCGCTGCTTTCATTTTATCACTGTAAAAAGTGCTCGGTTTTCGCTTTCCGTGGCGGTACATACCCCATATACTGACAGGTTCACATCCTGTGACAACATTTTAAATTAAAATAATGTAGGTAATATCGATAGCTTATTGTTAAAGTTGATTGATTGAATGATTTTTATAGTAGATCAATATTACTCAACATCTCCAGATTATAATATGCGGACACTGGGTATCCATGTATTTTTTCGAATATGTGAAACAATATTGGTAGTATCTTAAAAAAATTAAGCTCGACATACCTTTTTGTTTGACTCTTGAATCCCTTATATCACCTCTTACAGAATTGTAAGGAGTTTTACTAGAAAAATACTTGTAATAACATTCAGAATTCCAATAACAACTGTTCAATTTTCCAATAAAAAAATATATACACAGCAAAATGAAAAATAATAATTTCATAATGTAGTAATAATAAACACTGAAGTAAAGTTGATCTGTTTCAACGTTTCAACATACCACATGAGACTAACGAAATCTATGGGCCAATCAGTCTGTTAGCTAGGACGAGGCATTTTTAAATATGTATAATTTTGTTATTTCAGCACCATCTACCGGTTGTATTTGTAGCTATGTCCTTTCACACCATTGGTTGCCTGGAAGAGATCGCTATGTAGCAATAAGGCCGCCAAATTGTATACTTACTTTGTTAATAGCTAAGTTTTCTGTTTTATAATTTCCTTTGTGGTGTACAATAAAAGTGTATTCATGTATTAGGACTTAATTAGTAACAGTAAGTAATAATAACTCCAACATTTGGTTATTACAACATCTATACTAATCTATACTAATATTATAAATGCGAAAGTTTGGATGGATGTATGGATAGATAGATAGATGAATGTTTGTTACTCAATCACGCCAAAACGGTTGAACGGATCTAGATGAAATTTAGCACACAGATAGGTTATAGTCTGGAATAGCACATTGGCTACTTTTTTCCCGGAAAACTAGAGTCCAATCAATCACGCGGACGAAGTCGCGGGCATCAGCTAAACATCAACAAGGCATCAGAAATGTCTAACTGCTACCTTTGGTAATTAATAGTTTATAATAAGTGAAATAATTAATTACTGGTAAGTATTTATATAATAATAACTACAGTTCATTTTCTAAGTTCTTTAATTTTGTAACACAATAACTTTTTTATTTTAAAAAGTAGCATTTGAACATTTTTTAAGTGCGCATCATTAATATAAGGCCTCTTTAAAATTTGCCCTCTTGTCTTGTCTTGTTCTTTTCTCAATTGCATAGTAAATAATCCGATGGTTTAAAAACTTCAATCTAAGAATTATTATCATGTGGTGGGGAAATAATAAATTAGCCATTCAAATTATGATAAAATGGTTTGTATTGATAATAATCATTAGTCATTTAAATGTTTTTAAATCAAATAAACTTTTACAAGTGCTTCATTTGAATCGTCAAATGAAGCTACCACTAGTTCAGAATGCCATTCCTACCGAGAAGAACAGCTAGCAAGAAACTCAGCGGTTGCTCTTTTTTTTAAAGTTTAACAAAAAAACCGAATATAAAGTATACATCGATGGCAGCAAAGTACAGTTCGCACGCGAGTTGAATGCAAAGTAAATGTATGTGTCACCATACATTTACTCTGCACTCAACTCGCGCGCGAACTATAGATAATAGGTTTGTGGGACTAGTCCCACAAGCTTATCTGACCCTGGCCTATCCATGAAATAGATGCATACAGCAATAGGTATATACATTGCGACCGCATCGATTATTGATAGACCTTATTAAGTAAAACCATATTGCTCGGAGTAAAGTAAGCAGTTAAATTTAATTAAAGTGTTGTAGCAGTTGGTTGAGTATGAACAAGATATTTAAAAATCATACTCAACCAGAGTATGATTTATTAAAATAGCTTGTTGAGGGTTCGGAATGTTGAGGGTTGATTGTTCGGGTCAGCTTTGCTTACCGATTTAAAAACAGGTATCCAATTTATAATATTTGATTAGGTCAGGAAAAGTTCCTGGATTTATTAAAAAAAAACTAGCTGATGCTCGCGACTTCGTCTGCGAGAATTGTGGTTTTTCGGTTTTCGCGGGAACTCTTCAATTTTCCGGGATAAGAAGTAGCCTATGTGTTATTCCAGACTATACTCTATCCCTGTGCCAAATTTCATCCAGGCGTTCTCAAAGTTCTGGCGTGATTGAGTAACAAAACAACCATCCACACATCTATCCATCCAAACTTTCGCATTTATAGTATTAGTTTTCAAATGATGATACATAGGTATATTTTATTATACTTCATGTAGGTAGATTTTATTACCTACAAGCCCTCTGGTTTCCCTATCCTTTTACCTAATTTCATTAACATCGGTTGAACAGACGTGCAGGCCGTGAAAACGTAGCAGACAGACAGACAGACACTTTCGGATATATAATATTATAGTATGGATATGGATTAAATTAAAATGAAACAACAAAATTTAATTACACTTTACTTAATGCTTATTTATATGTTTAATCTCTGTACTATAAGTTCACAATCAGGCGAATTTTATGTTTTTGCCATCATCATCATTAGAAAACAGCTTTCTTCTTTTGAGGAACACATAATTATAAGCCTAGGATCTTACAGAGTTTTTTCAATTGGCTGAAGTCAATCATAAAGAATAATATTTTATACAATTACAAATAAAATTGACAAATTGATAAAGTACTCGTATAAAATCTCAGTATACTACGAATTTATTCATTTTTAACCAAATATTATTAACCACAGTAGGTTAAGAAATATTTCAAGTCAAAAAGCTCTCCTATATCATAAATTAAATATCAATACAATATATCAGTATCATGATGGAAAAATATTACTGGAGTACCAAGGAAGGATTTCCAATGGAATCATCAAAACTATAGATACATATTATATATGAATAAGATCTTGAAAAGAAGCTTGTCTATGTTTCAAAATATTTAAAAGAATTTTTGCTGGAAAATTTAATTGAAGAGTCCTTAGGGTCCTTAATTTAGAGTCTTTATATTTATGGACCTATAACTATTTATTCTATAATGGTCTTAGTAAGCAAAACATGATAGGTACAGTCGTTCACCCGCAAAAGTCAATAGTGGTGTTGACAAATGGTCGTAATTTAGTCTCGAAGTCCTCCCAGGAGCAAACACCCTCCTCACATAATGATCTTATTGGCTCTTCGTTTAAGTAAATCACCACATTATACTCCTCAGAGCCCTCTTTAACGCATCTGTAAAAGAAAAAAACCTGTTTACGATAATCCTATTGAGTCCTTCAGTCTGCGCGCTGAAGAATCTGCTGCGTGTGTGTGAGGACTATGCAGAAAAGCATGGACATAATTAATAATATAATGTTCAAATAACCCTGTGCGTTCCGCAGTCGGGTAAAAACCATGCTCATGGTCTTCGCCGCAGGCACTTTTTCTACTAGCTATGTGCCACCGGTAGGATTGTGCGGTGCAGAGCTGATCAGGGTGCACCAGTTCACTGACTTGGTCACGTGGTCACAGCAGACATGAAGGACAATGGAGACATAGATAGGGAACGGAGGGCGTTTGTTGTTAGAGGGAATATGTTAGCTCGCAGATATGCTCGTTGCGCAAAATAAGTTTGGGTCTCACTATTCAAGGCCTTCTGTCAGAGCTTCTACATTTGCAGTCTGTGGGTTGACCAAAGATCTCCAAGCGCTCTCCGAGTCCAATAAATTAAAATCTTCAGAATAATGTTGGAACTGCCTCGGTACTGCAGTTTTTCCAGTATGTTTGCGGAAAATCGTGTGGACGGTTTTTTCGCAATCATACGCAAGAGGACCGCCTAAACCAAAAGTAGATTTGACAGCAGTTCCAATATTATTCTGAAAGTGAATGATAGCGGACAGACAGGACAGCGCTTTCGAAGCGCACTGGATGTGAGCTTAGATTGTAATAAGATACTAACACTAACGGACCTTTGTAGTCTGCACAATAAAATATTCATTCAATCATTCATTATTGTGCGTAAAAATTGTGTAAAGTAAAGCTTATTGGAGCTGTCCTTGTAAGTGTAAGTACTAAGTAGGTACTATTTTCAAAAATACCCAAGGTCGTTGTTCAATTTCTTGCCGATAAATTGTGTCTTTGGAAAGGTTTGAGGTCAATTTTTTTTTTCTTTACTCAAAATTTTTATACAATCAACTGAATAAATGGATGGTTCCGACACATCCAGGTTGGATCCAAATCTATACTTCTATACTAATATTATAAATGCGAAAGTTTGGATGGATGGATGGATGGATGGATGGATGTTTGTTACTCAATCACGCCAGAACGGCTAAACGGATCTGGATGAAATTTGTCACAGAGATAGATTATAGTCTGGAATAGCACATAGGCTACTATTTATTCCGGAAAATTAAAGAGTTCCCGCGGGATCCAAAAAACTCAATCTACGCGGACGAAGTTGCCGGCATCAGCTAGTTATGCATACATCCAAATCTATGAAATAGATGCATACAGCTTTATATAAGTCCCACAAACTTATCTGGCCCGGTGGGCAAAATTGGGAAACAATTCGAATGAAAAAAATACAAACCTATTTAGAACAGCAACCAAATTGGCGGAAAACACAGACATCTTGCTCGTTCTAAATTTCCTATCCCGATCCTGATGTGCGCCAGTTAATGGTTTGTTGTCTTTGAAAAGACCCAATGTCGTGTACATTTGATCCAACATCGTAGCATGAGTTACATAAGCGACAATCTTCTTCCCTCCGCCTTTGGTAACATTTTCGAAGCTTGTAAACAGGTCTCCTAATGGGACTTTTCCAAAAAGTTCATTTACGTCTGTGCCATAACTGCTTCTGTAATAATGTCTCAAATCTTGTGCATACTCGAGAACTTCTAAATCATCTTTGGTAAAAAGTGCGCACCAGGGACTAATTTTTAAGTCAAACGTGGACCAAGTGAAACGACACAAATCATATAACGCTGTGATGTTTTCAGCAGTTAGGCTGTATTCTATACCGCTCCTCCGCTGTATTCTGTCTCTTGTCTATGAAACAAAAAGATAACATAACTTACCGTCTCTATAACAGTTAAATCTACGGTAGTAAATCTATACTTATAATTATATAATAAATCTATGATTATACTTATTGCATTGATAGGAACTCTGTAATTCTGTAACATTATAATGTGTTTTCTGAGATATAATTTTTTCCATGAATAATTGATCGCAGTACGATATTATTGGCCGATATTATTGATAGGAAGTTGGCCATATTATGATTTCAGATTATAATGATTTTACTCGGACCTCACTTGTTTTTTCTACATAATTAAAAATCAATACCATCAGAATTCAATACATTCTAAATCTAGCATCTGGACACACTACACAACACTTAGGACTGGTTTAAATCCGCCGAAGGAGACCCCTTGCCAGAATTTTTAAAGTCCATATACCTATCCCAATTCAATTCAATTCAATTCAATTCATTTATTTAAAACATGTAGGACATACAGGTGTCTCTTATTATACCTATCCCTAAAAAATATACCGATTTTGATGAAACAACAACCTGGGCCCCAATCATGTAAGAATGTCCGATCAATCGTTTAAGATTTTTGTCAAAGTAAAATAAAACCATATGTGCATTGAATTAGAGCTCAATTTCGTCTGCCCATTCTTATACGTTTAGGGTATCGTACATACCTAAACGTATAAGAATGGGCAGACGAAATTGAGCTCTAATTCAATGCAATTATGGTTTATTTTACTTTGACAAAAATCTTAAACGTTTGATCGAACATTCTTACATGATTGGGGGGCAGGTGTAGCTCTGATTATCCGAAATACATTTTTATGAACAACATTAAAATCTGGTAGTTTTTGCGTAGTGCTCAATTTTTTTTAACTGAACCTGAGTGAAGTTCAAATTTTAGACCTTTTTCGATTTTCTCTTCATTTTAACACTGAAACCCTTCATCCTGCGAAATTTCAATTTTCTACTTATAGGGAAGTGCTTCATAATTTTTGATGAGTGAGTGAGTAGGTCACGTTTAATGTTATTTTTGAACCTCTGTATCTCAAGTACCATGTAATTTAGATAGTTACAACTTAAAGATTGTCATCATATTTATGAGCTTAACGATTGTTCCTTATGTTACGATGACGCGGAAAAATGTTATGAGGGGGTAAAAACAGCGCGAAATGTTTCGTGTACTTATAGATACACACTGCGTGCGTTAGGCCGGAACTTGGCCTGGCGCACTGCAGTCCGTCTCGATTATTACGTAACTTAATTAATTTTATTTGATTTATTGGGATAAAACTTTGGTTTTTATAATAAAAACTAAAAATATTAATAATTAATTATAATTTATAACTTACCGCCAGAAAATCTGATGAGCCTAAGTATTTCTCAGACTCAGCATAAACCGTTGGATTGTGTTGCACATTATTCTGGTAATAGCCACAGGTCTCGTAAGGCTGTAACATTATAATATTATGAATATTCAAATATAATTTCAAAAATGTTTTTAAACAAGAACCAGATTCCAGTCAATAATTTATTGACCGAGTGAAGCGAAGATCTGAGTCTACTTGAGTGAATTGGCACTTGTCCGTCCGTCCGTCCGTCCGTCCGTCCGTCCGTCTGTCAGAGCCTTATAACTTCTGAATTACTGAACGTAATTACTTCAAATTTAAATATAATATGTAAACCTATGGCCTCCAGCCGAATATGGCTTAAAAAGTTATAAAAATCTTTATTTCAGGGGGGCTCTCATAGAAGCGAATGCGAAGTAAAATATTTTTTATAGCGTTACATAGATTTGCGGTATATCATTTTAAAGATAATTAGGAATAGAGTCCAAAAATATATATTTTTTATTTTTCCCCTAAAATCGACGAAATGGGGGGCTTTCAAAGTGGAGATTTTCTAACGTCCAAAGTTGACTTCAGAACTCTCAATTTTCTGTAAAAGGAGGAGCCTGAAACTTGATCAATTACCTATTTGAATTATATCCTGTACTTGAACAACAATTAATACTAAAATTAGATAAATATTATAAGGAAACGAAATTATTTAATTTTTAAATGATGATGATATTTTTAACAGAACTTCACAATGATGTCAATATATGGCGCTCTGTGATACCGCGAGGTCTCAGTTCGGGGCGAACCACTAGTTTATAACTAGAAACTGAATCTTGTTGAAAAAAGTTTAGATGATGCCCGCGACTTCGTCCGCGTAGATTTATTTTTTTTGAATCCCACGGGAACTCCTTAATTTTGCAGGATAAAAAGTAGCCTATGTCCTTGTATCCTACTATGTACCAAATTTCATCTAAATTGGTTGAAAAGATGGGCTGTTAAAGCGTAGCAGATTGACAAACAGACGCACTTTCGCATTTATAATACCTATTAGCATGCATATCTAGTTGTAGCCATTACATGATCGTTTTTATAAAATTTCATTTAGAGGGAAGTTAGTTTTTACTAAGAATAATCAAACTTACACTCATCACATCCATACCGGTTATTGCATCCTCAATGGCTAATTTTTGTTTACCAAAGCTTGAAACAAATGAAGCAATGCTTTTTTCTAACCAAATACCTTTGGCTGATCTAAACTTATAGCTTCCTGTAGAAAGGTCCTTCAAAAGGTCGGGAAAAGCTTCCTTCAAACGTTTACCGAGACCTAACATTTCCTTTCGACCTTCCTCTGTTATATCTTGTTTTCCATCAAAAAACTTGCTATTGTATTCCCAGTTCTGCAGGTTTTCAACGTCTTGAGCACAAAGTGAACTGCGACCCTTTTTGTAGCTTTCTACTATCAAATTTCTAATGGGTATCGCTGCTTTCATTTTATCACTGAAAAAAGTGTTCGGCTTTCGCTGTCCGTGACGGTACATGCCCCAAATACTGATTGGTTCACATCCTGTGATAAAATTATGAAAATATTTAATTTGATCAAGTTTTACAAAATAAAAATGAATATTCATTAATTGTTACGTTCGGACGTTCACGCTTTTCAGTTTAATATAATAAACTGAAAGGCAAGGCCTTGCTCCGAGGCAAAGAGCTCCGAGCTCTTTGCCTCGGAGCAAACACGACGAATAACTTGATCTGAACCTCGAACCCGATTGCAGCGCCCCCTACCGGGTCCAATTGTGAACGTAAACCATCCCGGGGTCCAAACAAACACAATAAAAAAAGAATTAGCGAAATTGGCCCAGCCGTTCATGCGTGATGCCGTGACCAAGGGAAATAGGGATTCATTTTTATATATTATAGAGATTAACATACAAAACTGATAATTTAAACTAACCTGTTAGTTTGATTACGGAATCTCTGATATCTCCTCTCACAGAATTATATGCGGTTTCAGTAGAAAAATATTTGTAAGGACAGCCTGTATTCCAATAGCAATAGTTTGACGATGCGTCATTTATGTAGAGCAATATGATTACAAGGAACTTTTTCATTTTAAATTAAATGAATTGAAATTGTTTCATTTATTTAAGAATGCTCTCTGTTTAGAAGTCAAACATGGACTAAGATAGAATCCAAGATTACATTGCATTGCTTAAAACATCGCGACTGGTTTGCAACAAAAAAGAAGTATTCAAGTGGGCGCATCTCCATTAAAATCTTGATTGAATGTAAAATAAAAAGGCTCAATCTTTTAAAGCAAATAATATTATTATATTTTAATGAATAACACTAGTGTTCTACCTATGATTCTGCGTGTTTATTGTTAATGATTCTCAAGGTAAAATATAAGAACGAGACGAGCATTGAAACATATACTTAGGATCGATAGAGCACATTGAAGAAGAACATTCCTATAAATAGTAAAATATGGGTAGCTATGGAAGAAGTAGTGAGGTATGGAATTCGTAGAGTGGAGTAGTATTGAAAACCCAAGTTTTAAGTTTCATAAGTACCTAACGAGACATTACAGAAATTCATTATGGATCCTGAAAGACGGAATAAGAAGACGATTCCAACGATAACTGCCTTGATCATAATAATTACCTTGATATAAATAAAACCGTGCAAACAACACACAGACAGATGAAAATCATATCCGAATACTTTAACTTGCATTCATTCTAAACTTTTTACGGCAACGTTTTTTATCGTTCAAAAAAAAGACATCAATATATTCGGCAAATGTCAATGTACTCCGAGAGGCAAATAAATTGAAGCACAGCGTGCAAACATGACTGAATGATAAACGAGTAATACTCACAAATAACATTGATCACTTAAACTCATTTTCATACATAATTTTACTGCAATGGATATAGATTTAACTAATTATACCATTGGCGTTACTTTACTACAGATTAGTACATAATGTGCATCGATTTGGTTTTCGTAAGACTTTGACACAACTGAGGTACTCGTATATTGCGTACTTTTTAGAGTTTACCTTCTTTAGAATCGATTTATATAAGCCCGGGGCATGAAAATGTATGGGGAGTAAAATCAAACTTTCTCCGTTGCGTTATTGACTTTATGTTTCCATGGTAACACTTGTTTCCATGACTATGTGATGTATTTTGATGAATTTAAATTATATATTTTTTTTAACCGACTTCCAAAAAAGGAGGAGGTTCTCAATTCGGCGCGTATGTTTTTTTTTTTAATGTATGTCGGTGCATATCTCCGTGGTTTCTTAACCGATTTGAAAATTATTTTTTTCATTGGTTAGAGGAAGCTCCCGAGGTGGTCCCATAAAAATATCTGATTCCAAATCCTCAATCCTGATGCTGTAGGTATACCATACTACATGAAATCCTCAAAACTAAATTTTGATGGTGAATTCATATAGTAGGTATCAAGTCACGGGTACACGATTCAACTCTGAATCCTAACTCCTCAACCCTGATGCTGCAGGGTACAGAACTCCTGAAAAATAGCGATTTAGGATTTTTTATGTTGAATTCATATTGTAGGTGTCAAGCAACGACTTCATACTTAAACCCAAGTCCCAACTCCTCAACTCTGATGCTGCAGGGTACTGCACTCCTAAGCCGTGGGGATTTAGAGAACACTAAAAAGTTAAAAATAAAAATTATTTCCAAAAAACTGACTTCCAAAGCCACTGTAAGGAAAAAAATAATTTTGATTTCTACACACTATGTTGAAGTCGGGCGAGCCTGACGCGTCAACTTTGCTATACTCGCCCGACTTCAACATAGTGTGTAGAAATCAAAATTATTTTTTGCTTTACAGTGGCTTTGGAAGTCGGTTTTTTGGAAAGAATTTTTATTTTAAAATATATAGGCTAGCGCTTGGCTGCAATTAGACTTGCTAGCAAGTGGTGATGCAGCCTAAGGTGGAGCGCGTTGCCTAGAAGATGCCTATTCACTCTTGATTTGAAGGTACCTATATCAAAAGAGGAGGGGAAGACGGAAGCCGGAAGGGTATTCCATATCCTAGCGGAATTCTAGTCGAATTAGAAACGAGGAAGCAAATCGCTTCGTACGAGCCCGCGGAATTTCGACTGCGTAAGGGTGCAGACCTTGTCGATGCCTTGCGGTTCGATGATAAAAAGGCGACGAAGGAACCAGATCGAATAGTTCTTGGGCACACTCGCCGAAATATATCCTGTAGAATACCGACAGACATAATTAATTTAAATAAATGTATCAAGCATGCTTTCAGTACTTAGGTAATATAAAAACCGGCCAAGTGCGAGTCGGACTCGCGCACCGAGGGTTCCGTACAAACCTGTAGTAAGTTTTAAATTATTAAAAAAAAAACTACTTACTAGATCTCGTTCAAACCAATTTTCGGTGGAAGTTTGCATGATAATGTACATCATATATTTTTTTTAGTTTTATCATTCTCTTATTTTAGAAGTTACAGGGGGGGGGGGACACACATTTTACCACTTTGGAAGTGTCTCTCGTGCAAACTATTCAGTTTAGAAAAAAATGATATTAGAAACCTCAATATCATTTTTAAAGACCTATTCATAGATACCCCACACGTATGGGTTTGATGAAAAAAAATTTTTTGAGTTTCAGTTCTAAGTATGGGGACCCCCAAAATTTATTGTTTTTTTTCTAGTTTTGTGTGAAAATCTTAATGCGGTTCACAGAATACATCTACTTACCAAGTTTCAACAGTATAGTTCTTATAGTGTCGGAAAAAAGTGGCTGTGACATACGGACGGACACACAGACAGACAGACAGACAGACATGACGAATCTATAAGGGTTACGTTTTTGCCAAATTTGGCTACGGAACCCTAAAAATGCGTTCATTTACCCTCATTAACTAATTTATATATTTTATAGTCGTTCGTAAAGAGTAAACTCCAGTCGTGCATCGGTATTTTTTATTAAAAAAAAATATTGGAGATTACATTTAAAATGGAATCTGGACTTTACGAAGCGTGAAAAATTAAGTATGCATAGGTACTCGTAACTTGTTAAGATAAAGCGTGGTGGGTACAGACGATCAAAACCATTGATTATTTATTGTGCATATTTTCTTTCTTTTAGTTTTTTCTTTTTACCAACAAGTTTTAGTACTAGTTAGAATAGAATAGAATAGAAATCTTTATTATCAAAATAACTTAATACAAAAATCCAATGCATTCCTGGCCCCTAAACTAGGAGGACCCGTATCTTAGGGGCAGTTAGTATTAGAATTATTTATTCGTTGTGAACACATCAACATGCATCCAACCATTTTTGGCGTAGGTACTTACAACGTTTATGATTATTATTACTAATATTTTACATTATTTTTTAGTATTTAAATTATTTACAAAATTAAATTATATTTTGTAATTATAAAGTACCTACAACCTTTATTTTTATCTTAAATTCAATGTTCAGTTCCATTGTTTACGACCCGACTGCACAATTAGGAGGATTTACTCTTCATAATAACGAAATTATTCCATAATCAAAAAGTTTATTATAGATTGCTGACTAGGAAACAGTGCAGAAAATAATTTACTGCCATTTAGCAGTAAATTATCAAAATCTGTAAAGGAATCACTTTTATTAAAAAAAAACTATTTCAAGGTTTTTTTTTATTTTAATAACTATTTTACATAATATCTGTGTTATTATTTATCACATAATATGTTAATTACCTATAAGGAGGGTGGCTTTAATGAGGAGTTATGTTTCGATGAATAATTAATTGACGAAACTGCGAACACCTTCGAGCATTATTTAGTAAAAGCTGTTAGGTGGAACATTTTTTAATGGTTTGTTTTTGAGGCAATCTAGAAACTCTTACGAACCAGTCGCTACAAAGGCGTTTATCGTTAATAACCGCTTAATAAATCAGTGCTCTTTTCCTTTTTAAGAATTTTTTTCTTGTAATAATCGAGAGAAGAATAACTGCTACTAACTTTGATAGTTTTCTAATGGGCAAATTCAACTAATGCAACTAACTCTTTGGCTGCAAAATGTTTAGATATTAAAATAAACTTATGGTTTTTGTATATAAAGTACATGAACATGACGTACTCGTACCGAGGTAAGTAGTTTTGTTTGTTTGTTTTAAATTCTTTATTGCACATCTACCTACCTACTCGTATACTTATAATAAAACGGTAACAGGTCCAATTCTGTACATTGAAGATATTTTGAAAATTTTTTTTGGAGGGCGCTCATTATTCGATACTGAAGCCAAATCTGTAATTTTTTTCATTTTTGTTTGTCTGTCTGTCTGTCTGTATCTTGGCCGCGCATCACGCCGACACTTCTGAATGAATTCAAACGAAACTTGGCACGATTCGAGCCCATACTACGAGGTAGGACATAGGATACTTTTTATACCGAAATTCTACCCCCGAAGGGGTGAAATAAGGGTTGAAAGTTTGTATGAAAGTCCTTAATTTCTCAAGTTATAGCCATGAAACTTGATATTATATAAGCTGCGGGTTGAAAATGAATACATATGTGTTTCACAGTTTTTCAAAATTCCACCCCCGAAAGGGTGAAATAGGGGTTGAGAGTTTGTATGAAAATACTTAATTTCTCAAGTTATAGCTACGAAACTTGTTAAATGAGCTGCGGGTTGAAAATGAAAACATATGACGTGTTTCACAGTTTTCAAAATTCCACCCCCGAAGGGGTGAAATAGGGGTTGAGAGTTTGTATGAAAGTCCTTAATTTCTCAAGTTATTGCCATGAAACTTGGTATATGAGCTGCGGGTTGAAAATGAAAACATATGTGTTTCACAGTTCTTCAAAATTCCACCCCCGAAGGGGTGAAATAGGGGTTGAGTGTTTGTATGAAAATCCTTAATTTCTTATTTTCTTTAAGTTATAGCCATGAAACAGCATTTGGGCTTTCGTTAAAATATAAAGTAGTACGTGTTTCACCATTATAGGGGGATTATACCGTGGGATAGTAATTTAACAGGTTTGCTGCCACCCCCGCACAGGTGCGGGGTGAGGTGTACTGGCCCACCCCGCACCCGTGCGGGGGTGGCAGCGAACCTATTAAGCTACTTTTTATCCTGGAAAATTAACTGAAAAACTTATTCCACGCGGAAGAAGTCGCGGGCATCAGCTATAAAGAATATACATACATACATACATACATACATACATACATACATACATACATAGGCTACTTTTTATCCCGGAAAATTAATAAGTTCCCGCGGGAATCGAAAAAACTTAGTCCACGCTGACGAAGTCGCGGGCATCAGCTAGTGATATAATATTACAATGCACAAAGGCGAACTTAATATAACCTAGAGGTATTCTCTTCCAGTACCTAGAGGTATTCTCTTTGGTGGTGGGAACAGGGTTGAAAAAACAGTGCGCATTATATAAAGAGAAAAATTGGGGAAAGAAGAAACATATTTAGGTAGTACTTAGGTAATATTATAGTGAAGTATGATAATATTATACAATTCAGTAAAGCTTAAGGGACCGGCGACCGCCGCTCGCAACTTCTACTCGAACCGCAAATATAAATTTGCCGGTATATTGCTATCCCTATTTGGCTGAAGACACATGATCGAGTGCAAGCGCGATAGCAATATGAGCGTACAGAATTTGTTATACATTTAGTCTTGTTCCGTGAATACCAAAAATGATGAATGAAAAATTGTTGTGTTTTTAACTTCGTGTTGTTATTCTGTAACTTGACAATATAGGCTGTGTTCCTGATCAATTAGTACGTGAGATATCGTTGGTTTTAATATGAAACAAATAAGGAGAAAACATGTCGTTTATGTCGCAAAAACATGCAAAACGCAATGTGCTTACATTTAATTTTGGGAAAGTATTTTGGAAAAATAATTATCCAGGGACCTAGATAAATACAAGTTCAATCTTAATAATCGCATAATATGCAGGAAATATGCTCGAATTACTGATTATTTTGGTATTACGTTTGTATGAGCAATTCACTCTCCGCTGGCGCCTTAAATAAAGAATTTAAGTAAAAATATATAATATACAAAAATATATACTCACGTACTTACGTACGTACGTAACGTATTAGTACGTAGTTGTTACTCATAGAACTAGAAAAGGAAGTAGTTACAGCTATATGCACCATTTACGCCGGCATTTCTTCGAATCTATGTAAACTAAAATGTCAATGTGTCCCATATAATATTGTACGTTGTATTATTTTCTGTACCAGTCATTGATGTATATATATGTGTCAGTATTAATAAAATAAGCATATTTTATAAAACTGTTTTGAATAAAAAAGTCTTTATAACAAGGTAAAGCATGAGGTTACGAGGTAAATTAATCCGTTTGCAACGTGGATCGTTTAGGCTCATGTAAAGCAGAAATCTATTGTCGTATTTAAGTACGCTCTGAATTTATTTTCAAACTTCTGCCACGAACAGACTCCATTCTCGCACATCGAGGTAAGTGGTTCTTCATTTGAATAAAAAACGATCTTGTAATCTTCTTTGTTGTGTATTGAACATCTGAAACCATATTAAAATTGAAACAAAATTAAATTCGTACCTAACATCTTTTAACAAAGCTTAATGAAAATGTTCCGAGCTGACTAGGAATTAAATATTTTACCTTAGCCATGGTGACCCGAAGGTTCTCCCTTAAGTTAATCGGAATGATCCCAATTGAAAACAAAAAAATGTGTGTGTATGCAATTCACACACGGCAGAAGTGAAACTTCAGAAAAGTAGCCTACGAGAGAATGAGATAAATATACTTAACTTGTATTCTATCTCATTCTCTCGCAGGCTAAATCCTTAGTATTATGAATATGTTTGTCGCTTTTTCGTTTAATCGAATTTTCAAATCACAACGATTCTTAAGAAGTTTCACTTCAAACACACAAATCTCAAGGACTTTAAAAATATAACTACTAATAAATAAGCTTAGCAGAGCCTTTTTACAACCTATAGTTTTACTTCGTTGTTGTGTTTGTTTAGGTGAAATCTTGCAACTGAATTTTAATAGTTATCCGCAGCCAATTGAGCTGAATTTTTGCGTACACATTTAGTTACTAATTTAACGTAACCTACAGAGGTTAACGAATCTACTGT
Organism: Erebia ligea; assembly: GCA_917051295.2. NCBI lineage: Eukaryota > Metazoa > Arthropoda > Insecta > Lepidoptera > Nymphalidae > Erebia > Erebia ligea. The sequence goes on from OU785225.1 coordinate 8,742,287, forward strand.
CAAAATCATGGAATTTACGTACAAAGTCAGTATAATTTTTTTTAATTCCATGGTAAAAGTACCTATGTACCTACAGCTATATTTAGGCATACCTATTACAAAAAACACGGTTCCATCTACAACCATGGATCGGCTCTGAAGAAAAACGCAAATTCTTTGCTGTGTAGGAAATTCTTAGACAATTTACTAACCTATTCAACTCTGCGATGATATTTGAGGCGAATGGCGCCATCATGGTCGACCTCCATTTCCTGTTAGGGTCTCTGTGCGCACTCGTCAAAGGCACTTCGTCCTTAAACAATCCCAAAGCACTGTACACCATGTCCATCATAGTAGCGTGTGAGAAATAAGATGTTAATTTCCTCTTGTTATTGGCTTTAGCATTAACAAATGTCTTATACAAATCTGCCATAGCAATTTGTCCAAACTTTTCATTTATCGACGTACCGTAGCCGTTTCTATAGTAATGTCTTAGATCGCTATGGTACTCTATTTGGATAAGATCTTCTTTCATGAACAAAGCACACCACGGGCTCCCTGTGTTGTCAGTCGCAGACCACGTGTAACGGCATAAGTCATACAAGGCAGTTATATTTTTATCTGTTAGGACGTATTGTATGCCCAAACGTTTTTGAATTCTTTGTTTTGTCTGCAAGTGGAAGAAGGATATTTAATGCACACTTAATATTATAGTACCAGTAGTATGTATGTATAGTGATGATAACTATAATTTCTATATAGGTACCTGAAATATAATGCTGTTTAAAGTAAGTAAATTCAATGTAAACATAAAAACATGTCTTACTGCAATATATTCCGGAGAAAGTAAATATTTTTCAGCTTCATTATAGGTTTTTGGATTATGTTTCACACCTAAAACATACTTAGAACAGGCTTCATAAGGCTGAAATAAAATAATGGGTTCATTAGGATTATTCAGTCCTTTCAAACATAAGTACCTACCTAAGCTTTATTTTACAAACAACAATCCAGACAAACCAGATTTAAATTATAGTACTTAGAACCTACTCCATTAGTAGGTACGAGATACGAACGACCTTCACCCATCTGATAACCAGACAAAAGGCGTTTTTAGGAATCAGAGTACCTACATCAAACAACATGCCTCTACATAACTTGCCAAATGAAATCAGTACCTTAAATTAAAGTTAGAATAACATTTCTTTTTTGATTTCTACACTTAGCTGATAACCAATCGAAATCTATACCAATAGAAAGCAATGATGAAGAAAATATAGGCTTGTCTAAAGAAATCCGTTCAAGGGCTTAGGTTACCGAGCTGAGTTTGCAAATTCAAACAAATTATATTGACTACTTGTTTTTGGCTTTCATTCAATTCGGAAGAACGGCAAAATTAAAAAGAAAATCTACCCTAGGTACCTTGTACCTACATCGCCTATTAACTACAAATCCGTTTGAAGCAATAAATATAACCTATGTTTTCATCTTACCGCCATTATGTCATACTGAGGATTTGGTTTCTCTAATAGCAACGATTTATTCGCAACACCTTTGACAAATCCATCAACACCATCTTCGACCCAATGGGCGTAAGCCGATCGTATAGTATAGCTCCCGTCTTCGAGATCCGACAGTAATTCACTGTATGCCGCCTTTAGTCTTCTCCCTATTCCCAATATTTCTTGATATCCCTCATCAGTCAGACCATAAGCGTTTTCAAATAAATCTGTGTCAATTTCCCAATTGCGTAAATTTTCAACATCTTGAGCACACAGAGAACTATTCCCTCTCATGTAACTCGCTACCACATAATCTCTTATCACCAATGCATCTAACATATTTCTTGAATAGTCAGTTCCAGGACTTCGTTTTCCATGCCTTATTAAAGTCCAAATACTGATCGGTTGACATCCTACATTAACAGAAAGTTGTCGTAAGGAAATATTGTTGCATTCCTAAACAAGTGCATAATTCATTATCATCTATATGTATATTCACTTCAACAGATTTCCGGCCTACTACGGAACACGAGTCTCCTCTCAAAATGCGAAGAATTAAGCCATAGTCCACCAAACTAGCCAAATAGGCAATCCGAATCAGTGGTAGATTCACTCGACGATTATTTCATTAAAAAAATATGAGAGAGTTTGAGTCATTGTCAGATATGGAGAACTGTAAGGCATGCAGGTTTCCTCACGACGCGACGTTTTATTGTTTTCCTTCACCGTTATACAAGTGATATTAATTAACTTAAAAGTGGTCCTTCTAGTATGATAAATCCGCGCATCAAATATGTTGGTAAATATTGGTTTGCCACACGAACTTTGTGATGATTTTTGTTTGTACTCTCATTAAAAACATAGGTTTTCTTTTGAGCTATTAAGTTTAATTCTAGGCTCCACATATATGTTATGTATCGTGTATTAAACTCATTAGGTTGGGCTAAAGAAGAATCAAGACATTTGCCATTTGCCATAGATGGTAGTGGATTTTCACACTTGAAATAGAAATTCCCTGAGTTCAGCGAGACAAAAATTGAAGAGGGAATATTTGTTGGTCCACAAATACGGGGCCTGATGAAGGATAATAACTTTTAATAAACACTTAATGATCAGGAAAAATTTGCCTTGAAAAATTTTGTGAATGTCGTCCACAATGTTCTAGGAAACCATAAAGCGGAAAATTACAAAGATTTAAATAAATCTTTTCTATAGTTTTGGGGTCTAAAAACGTGGTATAAAACGTCTTTGAAAATACATATGCTGGATCCTCATCTGAACTACTTTCCCGAAAACTTGGTTGCTGTTGCTGGCGAGAGATTTTATCAGACCAATTTCTTAAAAGAGAAGCTCTATCTAGGGAAATTGAGTCCACGAATGCTGGCAGATTACTGTCTCCAACAGTAATCTGCCAGCATTCGTAATAAAAAGAGAGCTAACAGAACACTCACCAAAAATCATTAGCTATTTAAATTATTTATTTATATTTTATTAAGTAATAATTTGTCTAGTGTAGGTGATTTTTGTACCTTTCATGAAAATATGTGTTATGACGTCGAAATGAAACTGGATGTCTCATTTTTTTTCATTGATATACGCATTATTGATTGGTGGCCATAGAACATTCCAAATATGATATCAGTATTCGTGTGACAAAAAAAAGTTTAAATTTTGTAGACCGGATATCTAACCCAACTCACCTTTTAGTTTCACTTTTGAATCTCTTATATCGCCCCTTACAGAATTGTAAGGAGTTTTACTTGAAAAATACTTATAAATACACTCAGAATTCCAATAACAACTCATCGATGTCCCAATTGTAAAAATATGGAGTAAAATGACAAAAACGCATTTAACATTATGAATATACATAACTTGGTTTTACTATGTTCAATGACACGAATGGTTTGTCCACTGACCCAAGACTGACTCGTACTATCCGACTTCTAAACGGTTTTCCCCACACAATACTATTTAAATTTTAAAAAATAGGATTAAACCGCAATTTTTATTTGAATTACTTTTATAATAATCTTTAAATACATAATTTTTTTTGTTCCCAAGTCCGTGATTTACAATACCACATTGAAGGAAATGGACCCCATTACAATGAATCCGATTTATAAAAACGAGGTACATACCTCATGCTCTACTTCAATTACCATTGTTAAGTTAATTAGTTAGGCAATTAACGTAAAATTTCGATAAAAATACGTACTATATTTGACCTATTTGCGTAATTAAGCCAACTTATTGTTCTTGATTCATGGATCATCATTGCACCATGCTGAATACACGTGTAAGAAATTCAAGCAGTCATTGTCATCAGCTAACTATATGCGAAAATACTATATTAGTGTCCTCTATAGAAATGCCTCTAAATCTCATAGTAAGTGGGCAGTATTTAAAATGTATGCCATGTTTGATCACTTTTACCTTCTAAATTTTTTAATTACTTAAATTACTAAAATTAGTAAACACAAATAATGATTTTTTCTAGTACGTAATTTTTTTTTAATTTACTTTACTTAATATATAATTTATAGTTAAGTAATAATTATCATTACAAATAATTATTATTTCAATGAATTATTAAATATTAAGTAATAATTCTTCTTCCAACTAAGGCAGTGGAATAAAACACAAATTCCCACAAATAGTTTATTTTCCACTATTCATAAATTTTCACAATAGAGCAGTAGGTACGTTTCGTTGCAAAATCATTTTCAATCTCCAGACTTCTTTTTCTTTTGTTTTATATTATAAAAAGACAAAATAACTGAATAACAATACAATTACAACTTAAAACGCAGGCACTAAAACTTTTTATTTTCAATCCCAACTAAAACAAAGAACTAGGCTAAAGTCACGCCAGTTTTTAACCGACTTCCAAAAAAGGAGGAGGTTCTCAATTCGGCGCGTATGTTTTTTTTTTTTTTTTTTTTTTTAATGTATGTCGGTGCATATCTCCGTGGTTTCTTAATTATAATTAGGTATAGAAAATCGCGGGTCTGCCCACGCCTTTTTTATGAACTGGGCGTAACTTTGAAAATGATAACATAAAAAATTTTTAATGATAACAAATTGAAATATGCTTTAATTTTAAAATTTGTATCTACTCGATGTATGATAATTTGATTTAATTTCACATGTACCAAACATGAAATACAATGTTGTTTTTAAATTAATATCATTAATGTCTGTGAGATGTGTTTAACATCTCTTTCGGATAATATTATGTTTCGGGTACCAAAACACTTGGAAGTTGGACTTCAGGTTATGGACCTGCAGCATTTTTTTTGGTCAAAATAGTATGAACATTCAGGATGACATTTTTTTAGGGTTCCGTACCCAAAGGGTAAAAACGGGACCCTATTACTAAGACTCCGCTGTCTGTCTGTCTGTCTGTCTGTCTGTCTGTCTGTCTGTCTGTCTGTCTGTCTGTCTGTCTGTCTGTCTGTCTGTCTGTCTGTCTGTCTGTCTGTCTGTCTGTCTGTCTGTCTGTCTGTCTGTCTGTCTGTCTGTCTGTCTGTCTGTCTGTCTGTCTGTCTGTCTGTCTGTCTGTCTGTCTGTCTGTCTGTCTGTCTGTCTGTCTGTCTGTCTGTCTGTCTGTCTGTCTGTCTGTCTGTCTGTCTCCAGGCTGTATTTCATAAACCGTGATAGCTAGAAAGCTGAAATTTTCACAAATGATGTATTTCCGTTGCCGCTATAACAACAAATACTAAAAATTAAAAAAATATATATATATTAAGGGGGGTCCCCATACAATAAACGTGTTTTTTTCGTATTTTTTTGCTCAATATTAAAAACGGTAACAGGTAGACGGTTCAAATTTTCACAGAATATTAACTTGTATATTACCTTTCAAAATAAATAATTAAATATCAATAAAGTAAATATTAAAGGGGGGCTCCCATACAACAAACGTAATTTTTAAGCAATTTTTTTTAATAATTTAAAACTTACTACAGGTTTGTACGGAACCCTCGGTGCGCGAGTCCGACTCGCACTTGGCCGGTTTTTAATTATTAAAATATTCCATTTTCACTAAGATTTTAAAATCAGGGCGTTTGTTTTAGATTTTGTTTTGTAAAAAAATGGTGTTTAGGTCCATCTTACTTTAATGGAAACGAAAGACTAATAAGCAATAAAATCGACATAACTATTATGTATTACTCGTACTTAGACTTATGTTACGTGCCATAATTATTATCACTGCTCTATTGTAAATTTTACGCGATACCGCTCCTTAAGTAATTTCGTTATTGATTATATATTTACAGTCATTTACAGTCAGACAAATAATAACTGTCGATTGCTAGATAATACATTAAATATTACTATTACTTCTAAAAAAATTGGCGTTTCATTTACAACATTATATTCTATTCTAATAAAATCACAAACGTTTAATAAATTAATTACAATATTATATTTGATTAAAATATCCATGGGTATAGTTTTATTATAGTAATACATATTTAATATAACGTTTTGTGATAAGTTAAACACGAACGATATATGTATTATCACGGTAATTAAAATCATACACCTCGTAATGTTTTAAAAGTAATCTGACATACTTAAAGGATTTCACAAGGTAATGACGGAGGAAAGATCATATCATTATATTTGATGAGTACACACACACACACATTCGCGCTAGATATTTTAGTCTATATCGCAGTCTGCTAAATGCGGTTTCCTTTTTCTTTTATTTCTGCATTTCATAGATATAATAATTACCTACCTATCCACAAAACTACCAAGGCAACATTGCATAGAAATAATTCGATAAGTGCGTTCTATCTCAGACTATTACACCACTACAAACTGCAAGTTTTGCCACAGGTTAATTATTGTATCAAAATAAAACAAAATAAACACGAAACATAAACTTACAACAAATGTAACGCAATGTTGGAATTTTCGTTTTATGCTCTATCGTCTATCTAAACAGTTTAAAAAATCCATTTGTTAACTTTAATGGTACGTGACTTTTTAAAGGATCACATCATCATAAACCTGCACTTAAAAATTCACTGTTAAACGACATTATATGTACTTACATAGTAATAATCATGTACTCAAAATCAAATCATCATAATATAGCTTATATTATATAATATTTATCCTTAGCGGTTGCATGCACAAAATATAGAAAAAGAAACATGTCTATTTTTATTATTTCAAGTAAGTATTGAAATAATTATTCTTTGGAAATTAGTAAAGGCATATAAACATTAAACATTAAACTGTAAACATAAAAAGGCGACAGAAAGATCTTGTTATTGCTTGTTAGTATACAGTCTTTTTTTCATCAAATACAATAATTGAAAATAAATTTATTTAAACTACTAGGTCTTGCAAATTTTTTTTTTGTTAAAATCCATCTAAGTTCTTTACAATCAGTTTTTAAGTTTTTTATCTACTTAGTTAATAGTACCTACTCTATGTAATTATTATTATTTAAATATAGAGTGAAATGCATAAGACTTTATATATCACTAGATGAATCACATCCAATAGAACTACGTAAATCAAAATATTTAAACAATAATCTTATTTTGGTCCAAATTGAGGAAAATTTCTTGCAAAGTAACGAAATTGTCATGTTGACGCAATGCACACAAACTGAAATAAATGACTGAGAAAGAAAAAAGGACAAAAATTAACGATCTGTCTTGTACTGCGTACAGGACAATCTATATTTTATGTTTATGTGAATAGTTGTTATCGTAGTAAATTAGATTGCATAAAAATATAATTTAAAAATACTTGTTATAAAAATATGAATCAATAATATTATTACTCTGACCATCTATACTTTTAATAAAACTGTAACAGGTCCAATTCTGTACATTGAAGATATTTTAAAAAAAATTTTTGGCGGGCACTGATACTGAATCCAAAACTGTATAGGTATATTTTTATTTTTGTCTGTGTGTATGCCTGTATCTTGGCCGCGCATCACGCCTAAACAAACTACTAAATGAGTTCAAATTAAACTTGGCATGATTTGAGTTCATACTACGAGATAGGAGATGGGATACTTTTTATCCCGACATTCAGCACGGTTCCCTTGGGAGAGGGGATGAAAGTCAAAATGTGTACTTACATGTAATTCATATACACGTAGTCCGATTTCATTCATTCTTTTTTGTTAGAAAGAAAGATTGTCCGGTAAATATTTCAAGGTCATTGGTTTTGTAGTTCAGAAATTACAGACATCACAACTCATAGTATTGTTGGCGCCAATCATGTATGCCGCGTCTGAAGTTGACCACGGGACAGGAGTTGAGAAGGCGGGCAGGGGAAGACGCTTAGTACTAGTATTACAAATGCGAAAGCGTGTTTATTTGTTGCTTTGTCCTTCAATCACGCGATAAAAAAGCAACGGATTGACGTAATTTTTTGCGGACCTGGAGAGTGACATTGGCTAGTTAATATCCCGGAAAAAAAACTATTACTTACACGCGAAGTCGCAGGCATCAGCTAGTAAACAATTATCTTATAATAATAATATGAACTTTTATAATCATTGAAGTATCCAATCCACTCGGTCTATGAACTTCAGATTTTCTTAAGAGCCTATTTCTTATTATTAGAGCCGACCCGAACGAATCTGGAATGGATCAGCTTGTAACTTTTGCACGAATTTAAATAGATTTTCAAAGCGTGAATGTGAAACTGTAAATAAAAGTTAAATAATTGCAACATGGCCAACGTACTTAATCGTATTATTAATTGCCTAACTTTGTTTTCCGACATATTATTTTGGTGAAAAGTATTTGAAAAAATATACTACTTATTGAAAATATTTTTTTGAAAATTAGTGATACTATTATAAGAAGTTAGGCATAGTGTATAAGCTATTCAGAAAATATTGCTTGAAATTGTTTTCCATTTTATTCTTATTATATTATTATTCGTTATTCGTAGGGCTAAATAAAACGTGTTGTGAGAATTTACGTGTAAACCTTTTTCAAGCGCACTCAAAGCTTTTACCCGTGGATTTATATTTATTCTCTTGTAGTACAAAAATAATGTTTTTGCTGAAAAATATACCTACGCTTGAAAATAGACAAGACCATCATAGTTATAGTAAAAACTTTAACTAACTAACAGTTTTATGGACAAGAAACAGTGCTACGAGTCATTAAATTCTGGAAGATTTTATTTAAAAACCTTGACTAAAAAAATCTTGTTTTAAATATTTTTTTAAATCTCACGATTTTTAATTTTTTTCTGAATAACACTCATGAAGTGCATATTAGGGTAATATAATATAATTAATTATATTATGTATATAATAGGAAAATTCTAAACTAAAATCTAGGGTGCAACTCTAGGGTAAATCGTGAATCACTTAACCATCTACTGACTTTATGGCAGTATCGTTTGCTATTTTTAACCGACTTCCAAAAAAGGAGGAGGTTCTCAATTCGGCGCGTATGTTTTTTTTTACCTTAAACGTTGAATAATATTTTCAAGTCACAATCGTGTGCTTTAAACATTTACCCAAACAAAATATTACATTCAAATTAGGCATAAATCTTCCACTTATTACTTTTAAATCACTTAAATTGTTTTGGTTTTAAGTATTCCGAAGTTAAAATAATAATCGATACTGTGGCAAATTCTATATAACACAATCTCTGAACTATATAAACTAAAATGACAGCTCTAAATCTTGTGCTGCCTCTTTTCACAGGGAGTATTACGAGAAAGATAGCAATATAAATAGAACTGCTCAACTGCCATTTTAGTTTAGTTTAGAGATGGCGTACACCAGAATTGGCCTCTTCATACTTCTTTATTTAGTTGAATATGACACTTTTATTTATTATAAGGACGAAAATCGAATAAAACACTAGATCTTGGCAAAGTTATGTTATCACAAAATAAGAAGAGACTGTTCAATGTATACAAAAAAGCCTGTATGTATCCTAGATTTAAGATTTTTTTGTTTACATTGACGAAATTAAATTTAAAAAAATCACATCTACAAAATTTAATATTGTAATACCTTAAAGTAGTATATTTTATGATTAATCTTGTAAGGTAAATCGAAAATAAGTATTTGATATATCAAGTACTACAGATAGTCCCAATTATTATAGTGCAAATTCTATTTCAATTTAACACCATGCTGTTTAGGTAGTTAAGTAAAAAACAATTTTATTATGTGTATGTGAAGTTGACTGAATATCTAGCTAGCATTAGTTTCAATAATAATTATATATATTTATTTAATTTCAGTATAAGTTTTTTCAATGAACTACCATTATACCTATTATAGAAACTACTACATGAAAAGAAACGTTCTATCGCCGCGCCGTCTAGACTAGTAATAGAGTAAAGCACTTTGAATCTGGTCATAACTATAATAATTTATAATTAATAACGCTTAAAAATAAACAAATTGATATCATACCACTTATTACTAACAATCGCATCTTATATCGATTTTATGGACGTAAAAATCTTAAAATTCAGTATCATTTCATACCTCTTTATATTCTGTTTGATGCGAACTTAATGTATAAGAAACGATGATACTAAGCCTCTAATATACAATAATAACAAGACACTAAAATGAACACTGGATGTTAGTAACGTCTGCTAGGTCCGCATCAAACAATGTTAAAAGGTACCATTTTCAATCTTTACAAACAGTTTCTTGAAAAAACTCCTATGCATCCTACCCGCACGCCCAACAGCTATGAGGATTATGAAGTGATTTTTCTACTAAAGATTTCCTTTCCAGATATAAATTTCATGAATCCGTTCACCCAGGATCTCGTTTTGGATCTAAACATGCTCTTTTCTCTTGTAATGCTGCCAATAAAGCTTCTCTAACTTCTCGTTCTGAACTACGCCATAACCTAATAAGTTCCTCTTCTGATAATTGTGATAATTCTGATCTTGCTCCTGGCGGAGACACTCTTGGGTAGGGTGGAATAGGTGGAACATCAGCTTCTTGAGAAACCATTATCTCTATACTGGCTCGATGACTAGGTGGATCTACAGATAAATAGTTTTGTGACGATTCTGAAACGTCTTGGTAAGATCTAGTCGAGGATCCTTCTGGTCTCCTTACCATTGGTGACGGTGTTCTAAGTCTAGTGTTAATATCTGGAGGAGAGTTTGTCAAGAAACTGACATCCCGACTTAATCTTCTACCAATATTTAAACTGGTCTTCTCGTATATAGATGCAGAATCTGATCCTAAGACGGAATCGGTGCTGAATCGCCGAACATTGAGACCAGCAAGGCTACATCTTTTTCTTCGACCTCTGGGGGAACGAAGTTGGCGCGGTGATCTACTTTGTCGTGGAGACCGGCTAGGAACTTCAGGTGATGGTGATAGGAATTTTGACTCTGTGATTTCTTCAGTCACCTCAGATGTTTCTACCGCGACGTTTTCCTTTATCGAATCCAATGAGTGGTCACGAAAACCTTGTTGAACTCTGTAAAACATCATTCATATTAACATCCCACTTCCTAATAATCATACTAATATTATAATTGCGAAAGTATGTTGGTTTATTGGTTTGTCCTTCAATCACGCCGCAACAGAGGACCTGAAGAGTGACATAGGCTACTTTTTATTACGGAAAATTAAGGAGTTCCCGTGGGAATTGATAATGAAAAAAAAAGATAAGATGGTGATAATGAAAAAAAAAACCCGACTGAGTTTGTTGTGGACTCTTCTCAGACCAGGGCACGTTTGGAACCCTCGTAGCTTTAGTTTTAAGATACCGTAACTAATTATCACCATCATGTTTTATAAGTAAGTAATCGACGTCAATATGTGTAATGTACCTAAATTGAATAAATGAATATTTGATTGATTGAATTGAAAAAACTTATTCCACGCGGACGAAGTCGCGGGCATTAGCTAGTAACATAAAAATATGAAAATTCGGATGTTTGTAAGTTTTTAAATGTTGATGTTTGTAACACCTTTATGCCGCAACGACAAAACCGATTTAAATGGGAATGTAAACAACATATACCTACTCTGAATTAACACATAGTCAACTTCATATATTCCGAAAAATCAATAAGATCAAAAACTTTAATCTTCGCGGACGAAGTCAGAGGCATCATCTAGTTATTAATAATAATCCCACTAATATTACAAATGTGAAAGTTTGGATGTTTGTAAGTTTGTAAATTTAAATGTTGGTCTTCACGACGCAACGACTGTACTCTTATTAAGCCCGATGGGACGGAAAATCCGACACGACCGGAGAGAGATCAGGCGCGGACCGAGGCACGGGGGTGAAACACCGCCAACTTCCCAACTCCGGGCTAGTATTAAGAATTTCTGGTCAGCAAAACCCAATACTTAGGTAATTATGACCCGACCTTGGACTCAACCCCGGGATCTCGTCAGCCTCAGTCGAACATGCTTACTAGACCAACAAGGCAGTCTACATGACACCTACTACACAATAAGATAAATAATTAAATAAAATATTTTACCTCCTGATTTCTTGAATCATTTCAAAAAATTGTGCTTTACTCTTTCTTCTTCTACGCTGTTCGTGTTCCTTCTGAAACAAATGCATTTCCTATCGTAATCTGATAAGAGTAAGATTTTTATTATTCAATTCCTCTTATGAATCTTACCCTTTTTACACTCTTCTGAAACAACGACGTAAAATGACCTTGGCGAATAGTGTTGACTAATTCTCTTGCAGCGTGGTGCGGCGATACCAGTTCAACACAATTGATAAATCTATACAGTTTCTGAAATAAATGAAGCAAATTGTAAAAATCCAACATGGAGAAAAATTAAATCAGAGCTTACACTGCGTCTGTAAATTGAAATCAAAATAAAGGGGATCGTTGATATAAAAAGCCGCATTTTCCTGGCATTATGACTCATAATAATATGATTCGCAGGATTAGGAGAGTCTGGACAGAAAAACATACTATGGTGTATAGACCCATTTTGTCCAATATTTTATAAATATAATTTTTTCAGTCGTGGAGTAAAGATGCTAGATCCTTTTTTATGGATCTATCTTCTCGTCTCACAGAGTCCACAGGTGACCGGAGGGCTGTCAGTTACCTCGGCCAACATATAAGTTTGGCTATTCAGCGGGGTAACGCAGCCAGCGTTCTAGGCACATTGCCTCATTGCAGCGGCTTAGATAATATTTTTAATGTTTAATTTTTAATTTAGATTTAATTTAGATTTTAATTTATTTTATAAGTAATAGTATTTTCTGAATATAAAATACTTACAAATTAAAAAAAAACCTTAATTTTATCTATATATAAGTATAAAACTTATCATAATTACCGTAAAACTTATTCAGATTGATTTCAATAATTATGTATAGCTTCGAATTAATCTTACCTGACTAAAAAACATAATATTTCTGCTTCTCCAGATCGTTCCTTTCGGCTGGTGACGCAAGACGGGAAGAGTGTATTTGTAGAAGAGGTGTTCCAAAATTAATATTAGACATCCGACAATCATCCCCACTCCTAGAAGAATGAAAACTCCAGCTACTGCGGCTACGCCTAAAAAAGATAATTTAATAATAGCAATAATATACGTGTTATTCTTATGCACTTATGCTTCTTAACCACTATGGACAGCCATGGGTCAAGGCAAGGCTAGACAAAATAAATAAGTTTCTTCAGAAATATACAAAATACCTGCCTTATCCCAACTTATAGACGTACGTTCTGTACAGGAAGCCGTACGAGTTATAATATATTTAATTAATTATATTTTTAGTGAAAATTATGATTAAAAACATAATCAACCCCAGAATATTCATTTTAAAACATAAATTAAAATATTTTTAAACGTTTTGTAGCATCGCAACTTAAACTTATATAATGAAAAGTCTTACAACGGTTACAATTCTTCGATAATACGATTAACGGCATTGAAACAGCTCGCGTTTGTTAACTAAAGTGTAGCATCCATTATGCGACCCATTGCTGATTTATATTACCTGCTACCAATTCAGCGGTTTTTGATAAAGTTAAATAGTACCGTGATCGATTTGGCACGTAACAGTAACATTGCGTTACGTAACCCAATTAATTATTGAGGAATGTACTTCGGTTATACCGAAAATATTTATATATCGAGTCTCACAAATATATTAATTTTGAAGACATTCGTGACTGTATTACATGATACTGCAAACATCAGGTGGCATATTGCCACCTTTTATCTTGCTTGCTAACTTTTTATACAAAAAACACTCACTATATTAGTATAGGTACCTGTGTATGTATGTATGTATGTATATTCTTTATTGTACACCACAAAAACACAAAAGAAACAAGATACAAGGAAACTTAAAATATAGGTACAATAAGGCGGTCTTATCGCTAAACAGCGATCTCTTCCAGACAACCTTAGCGCTAGGGAAAAAATGGAGAAGAGGACAACGGGAGGTGGTGCAAAAATAAAAATAAACTTAAATACTAATATCTAAATAAACTAACCTATAGCATTTATATAAAACATAATTATGATACACTAATATATACAAAATAATTATAATAGACATACGTAAGACTAAATAGACATAATAACTTAATACATAAATAAATATACAAAAGGAAAAAAGAAAAATATACATGCTGCTATTAAAAATAACAAAGAGACAGATAATGCTTTTTGACGTCAATTTTAAACTTATTGATGGTTTTAGCACGGTGAATATGTGAGGGAAGTTCAGGACAAAGAAGCATCAAACTCAGATGAAGGAAGCGCTGTTTTACAGACGACCCCACAAAAACGCTTGACATCTCCCACACCCCGAAACTCGTTGTGGTAAGTATACCATACAACTGATTCGTACAAACATTTTTTGTGATTTCGTACATGTACGGCTGTATAGGAAGACGGCAAAACAATTTTGTAACAATAAGTCCCTAGTGTGTTTTACACTTTGATACCTCTGTGGCGTCTCTCATTTTTTTCAACGATAAATTCCATGTTTAATCTTTTATGTCGGCTGCTAGTAATACTGCCCTCCCTTCATCCCAGAGGGGTTGGATTAACGCGAGGGTGGCGATAAATTCTAATGAAATTTCCGCCTGAAACGTAGCATCTGACTACGTTGATATAAATAACGTATTCAAAAATAGTGCGCAATTTCAGTCTAGTTAACTTAGGAATTGATACATACTATGAACTAGCTGATGCCCGCGACTTCGTCTGCGTGGAATAAGTTTTTCTGATTCCCACGGAAACTCCTTAATTTTCCGGGATAAAAAGTAGCCTATGTCACTCTCCAAGTCCTCAACAATACCCATGCCGAAATCCGTTGCTCGGTTACGGCGTGATTGTAGGACAAACCAACAAACCAATAAACCAACAAACAAACACACTTTCGCATTTATAATATTAGTATGATAAGAGTTAAGATTCTTCTAGTGTTAAAATATTCTTTCATTTAGGTACACAAGTTATGGAAGTAATGAAATTTGTGAGAGTTTGCCAGAATAAGGAATAAAATTGGGGGAAAAGTCGTTGTTTATTACTAAGTCAAACAATTAACAAACAAACATAAAAGAAACCTCGGTCTTTGAAGTAAATATTTCCAGTTTTTCATGAAAGTTTTGCCCATTTATTTTTAAGAATAATTACAAAATGTACGAATTACCTATGCTCAAAGAGTAAGTAAGCATGTATTATAAGAGATTCAAGAATTTATTCTTACCTAGAGGTTTCGGTTGGATTCCATAATCCGGGCTTAGCTTGAAGCACGGCAAAGCTCCATACCACTTTTCCGTGAGAATATCCATGTACCCGTTTGAGGAATACTTTGCTATCACAGCTGATATGCTATCCTGGAATTGTGGAACTATTTACATACATTGTTGAGTGAATTATGTTAGGTACATAACATTCTTTATAAAATGGATTAGCGTCATTTCTTGGAAATAATTATGTTTGTAAATTATATAACAAAAAAATAGTTCTACTTAGAGATTCATCAATAGTATTTTCCACCGATTAGATTGATATTTATTCATGAAAAAAATATGCCGATAAATTACTATTATTAATGCTTTACTAATTTAATAATAAAAAACCATTTGAATTCACATCACGCCCCCGCTATTTGTCACTGTTAACAAAACTTCGTACAAGCGGTATTTCATAGCAAGTTATATCATCGAGGACGAAATAAAAGTACTACCCGTTGATTTATGTCACTTGCACTAGCGAGGGAGCCAGCGGCAGTTAAATATGATTTAACCGTCGTAGATAAAAAATAAATTATTTATTTTACATAATCGAGATAAGCTCAAATAGGTACCATCTTTATTGAAGTACAACATTCAATAACATTTTCTAAAAAGTAAATTTCAATTAAGTATATATCGGTAAAAATTAATCGCTTTGTTGATCAAATAGAAGCAAGAAGTACACTATAGATATATTGATGGTGAAGTAAACCGAGATAGCTCGGCGTGTGTATTTAATTCAACGTCGAGATAAAATGACGTAAAAAGAAGCGATATAATCGAGTTTTATATACAGGCTACACGACACTTGGCTATCGATCACACCATTAGGAGGTTTCTGCGTCATCCATCAATCTTTACGCGCTAAGATCCGCAGTCATTCCGCTGTCACTGAGGCCTATCTACGACCTCCTTCATGTTAATGTAGGTAAGCTTCACTAATATAAGCCGTTACTCAGTGCGGCGATTAGTATGTACCAACAAGATATATGTACACGAAAATAAAGCCATGAAGGATGAATTAAATTAAATATCATGTGAGGTGTGATTTATTTGAGAGCTTTTTTATTACGTACCTTTAAAGGGAATCCTTTTGACATGCCAATAGCGTAAGTGTCCTTTGTAAGGGCGTGGTCTCCTACTCGCTGGAGTTTGCAACCATGATCAGTGGCGCGGTAGTAGTCTAAAACAGTTGTATCGGCAATCAATAGGTCCAAAGTTCCGTTCCTATAATAGAAGATATTATTAAATCTGTAATACCTAATGTAAACTATTATTGGCATAAATAGTAGTGAAGGATACACAAGTAAAAAGGTGATTATTATAAGAAGACTAGCTGATGCCCGCGACTTCGTCCGCGTGGTTTAAGTTTTTTGATTCCCGCGGGAACTCCTTAGTTTTTCGGGATAAAAAGTAGGCGATGTCATTCTCCAGGTCCTCAACTATACCCATGCCAAAAATCACGATGATCTGTTGCTCCGTTGCGGCGTGAAACAAACACACTTTCGCATTTATAATATTAGTATGATATGTTAAGAAGATTAAGGACCAAATATTAAAACGTAATTGTTTTAGGGTCGAATCATATTATTTGTAAGTCAATAAACATTGAATAGAGCTATATAGGTGTCATTTAAATATAAAAACGCAACATGGTGTGATAAATAAGCATCCTCACCTTAGTCGTTGAATTCCTTCTTCAATATCTTGAAGGGCATAACGACGCATTTGTTGCGCCAGCTGTGGATTATTTCGTCGAACGTAATATTCCGCTACCGAAGATCGTGCTGTCCCTACTCTTAACGACAGCCACTGAAATTTATGAAACTTTGTTACTAATTACAATTATTATATTAATTGAACCGTAGTAAACTTTTGGCACATACATTGCTTCTTCCTTGGTAGTCGTCAACAGCGTTGTGAAAAAACAATCCAGCTATGAGGGCAGCTATGTTAGCAGTGTAACTGGCGACGAATATCACAGAAAATCCACCCCATACATTTATGAGGAACTTATTAGGCCAACTCTTAGGTGCTTTGAATGCCACTAAATGTCCACACAGTAAACCCCACATTACCCATAGAGCACTAGAAATGCTAAAATTTTTGGATCTCTGCCGTCCCCATGGATTCAGGCCAAATGGTGATAGCCATTCGTATATTGCAACAGCAATAGCTGTTACATTGAGAGAGGTGAATATTGCAATCCACAATTCAGGAGAAAAGGGTAACAAAAACGCCAATAAGGGTATATCCGGTCTCTGATTTGGGGCTGCCAATATCGATATTCCGCTAAAAAAATAAGGTTGACTGAAATCAATTACTTCTGCTCGTGCGGCCGATACGCTAAGTGCCGCAAATGACATATGAGCGGCCCCAGAAACTAAATCTCCAATAATACCGTCCCATTTCTCGAGATTTTCTTGTGGGTCTTCATCAAATGTATATGGTCTTTTATCTTTATTTTTATCTTCCCATATTCCTCCATAACTGTTTTGATATCGTGCAAAATAACTTTCCTGATTCGTCCAAAAATCTTTATTAATATTTTTATCTTCGTCATACCTTCTATATGGTTTCATTAATTTTCTGGCCCCATATAGGCCGTCTTCTACGACATACAAATGAAAATCAAATTCCAGTTCTTGTGCAATATTTTCCAATAAGTCCATAGCTAGCCCGTAACAACAATGAGTAGCCATTTTCCAAAAAGTATTTGGTTTAGGCGTTGGGAAAAAATAATCATCTACATCTGGACCGTTATCTCTTTCTAAGTCATTAAAAGCAAGAGTTAGATTATCTTTATCAGATGTTTGTGGTCGATGGCAAAGTAATCCTCTTAAGCATTGACCATCTTCATCAAGTTCACCTTCCATTACAAAAGGTGGAGCTAAGGCTGTGACTATGCGAAAAATTGTACGAGCACCAGATGACTGTCCGTGAGCAACAAGGCGCCCTCCTGGCCATACAATCGTATGCAAACTGACACTACGGCCTAAAACATGGCCTACTTCCCTCCATATATTTTTGCCTTCTGGGTTTGATACTAAATTCAAAAACGAAAATTTCGCTGTTAATAAAGGATCAGATCTTCCTCCAGCTAATGCTGCTGCTGACGCTATTCGCATCTCTCTGAAAAGAAAAATCTATTTTACATATTTAAACAAACAGCTCCGAAACATTAACGTAGAATCTCTCTTCAAGTCATTTTACGTACTTTATTTTAAATTAACTACTTTTAACATAAAAGTCAGAGTTGGCGTACAGTACTAGACAGTTACCGCTGTAATTTAGCTCTATTTCCGCGGAAAGAAGTGGATAGAGTTTCTAAAGTCTTATCTTTGTTAAATCGCTTTGCATTTTATAGGTAAGTTATTAGTGTAGAAAATTCACATACAGTACAGTTTTATACAGTACCTAAATAATATATTACTTAAGTTTCTACGATTACGATGTTATTATTAATAACTAGCTGATGCCCGCGTGGATTGAGGTTTTTCGGTTCCCGCGGGAACTCTTGAATTTTCCGGGATAAAAAGTAGCCTATGTGCTATTCCAGACTATAATCTATCTCTGTGCCAAATTTCATCCAGATCCGTTCAGCCGTTGGAGCGTGATTGAGTAACAAACATCCATGCATACATACATCCATACATTCATCCAAACTTTCGCATTTAAAATATTTATTTGATGCACATGCAATGATTGTGCTTGCCAAACTCTTGATTGTTACTCATTTGATCTGCACTCCACAAATAGTGGTTATTGATTGAAGCTGCCTACTAACAAAGGTTTCTTTGTAATGCTTTCGAAGTTCGAACATTAAGTATGCACTGTTTTGCCACACTGTAGGCATTAATAAATGAGACTTTAGAGCACGTAAAAACGGCTTTACTATTGACCTGACCTATATAGCCCGTCCTTATTTTGAGATGAACAAACAGGAAAGTATCCGCTTCAAGTCATGTCAATGAAAGGGCATCATTCTGTTGAATCAGCATGCTCAGTCTGGCCGTCGGCCAAAATTTGCTTCCGTAGATCCATCGAATTTATGATAACATGATCGAATTGGATGTTACCCAAAAATAGCAGTTTTTTAATAACTTTTTATGTATAGTAGAAACTAGCTGAACTGCCCCGGCTTCACATGAGCTCACTTATCTTTTGTACGTTATGTATGGATAAACATCTACTTTATTGGCCTTTATGAATTAAACCATTATACTGATCACAATTAATTTCCTGTTACCCGCTAAATTTCCGAATTACTCATCCGTCCTTCACGAAATTTGCACGGAGCAAACCAAACGGTATACATACAATTGAAACAAACCGGAATTGGAATTCCTTTAAATCGGAATCTATACTTATAATAAAACTGTAACAGGTCCAATTCTGTACATTGAAGATATTTTGAAAATTTTTTTTGGAGGGCACTCATTATTCGATACTGAAGCCAAATCTGTAATTTTTTTCATTTTTGTCTGTCTGTCTGTCTGTCTGTCTGTCTGTCTGTCTGTCTGTCTGTATCTTGGCCGCGCATCACGCCGAAACTACTGAATGAATTCAAACGAAACTTGGCACGATTTGAGCCCATACTACGAGGTAGGACATAGGATACTTTTTATCCCGAAATTCTACCCCCGAAGGGGTGAAATAGGGGTTGAAAGTTTGTATGAAAGTCCTTAATTTCTCAAGTTATAGCCATGAAACTTGATATATGAGTTGCGGGTTGTAAATGGAGACATACGTGTTTCACAGTTTTTGAAAATTCGACCCCCAAAAGGGTGAAATAGGGGTTGAAAGTTTGTATGAAAGTCCTTCATTTCTCAAGTTATAGCCATGAAACTTAGTATATTATGAGCTGCGGGTTAAAAATGAAGACATACGTGTTTCACAGTTTTTCAAAATTTCACCCTCAAAGGGGTGAAATAGGGGTTGAAAGTTTGTATGAAAGTCCTTCATTTCTCAAGTTATATCGATGAAACTTGGTATACAAGCTACTGGTTAAAAATGAAGAAATACGTGTTTCACAGTTTTCGTAAATTTTACCCCCGAAGGGGTGAAATAGGGGTTGAAAGTTTGTATAAAAGTCCTTAATTTCTCAAGTTATATCCATGAAACTTGGTATATGAGCCGTCATTTCTCAAGTTATTTCGATGAAACTTGGTATATCCACGCGGACGAAGTCGCGGGCATCAGCTAGTTATTTAATAAAATCAACCAACAACTCCATCCAACTCCATCCTACAGGAGCCCAACAATTTTTGATCTAAAAATATCCTACACGGTAACCTAGAGAGATTCTCCAATCTAAATTCCTCCAATCGTTTTAGCGTTTCCATAGGCAAAAATTATAATAATGCTTCATCCAATTAAATTTTCAAAAAATACTTAATGTGCAAGGTGAAACGCCTAGTTACAGTTTAATTATAGGAAGAGAATCTAACTTAAAGAAATATAATATGTTTATTAATTAACGAAGAAGAAGAGAAATGTAAATAAATAGCACGCTTAAAAGTAACCAATAGGTAAATAATATAGGTAGATAATATAACATGTTGAAGATTAGCATAGACATTATACCATAGCGTAGCAGTTAAACACCCACTTACCTTAATACGACGATACTTTATCTTTATGTACAAAATAGAAAAAACACAGGAATTGAGTACCTAAGTCTCAGTTGCCTAAATAACTTTGATTTGGAAACCATCATACGGTACCTATCTAGTAACTTATAATATTCAGATTCTTACAATCGAAACCGAAATGGCGACGAGTGTAAAACAAACGAGAAAACTTCCCGCCAAAAGTAATTGAACTGTCAGTTTAGACGAATGACGTAATTAGTTTCATGTCGCCAAGACGTCTTTGAACTGAATAAAAATATTATTTCAATGCATTGATTTCAATGTCGGCAAAACCTTTTACCCGCGAACCCCAAACCTTTTTAGTGAAAATTAACTATAGTACCTATGTCCAGCAATGTTAAATAAGAAATTTTTAACCCTTGACTGCAATCTCACCTGATGGTAAGTGAAGATGCAGTCTAAGATGGTAGCGGGCTAACCTGTTAGGGGCATGGCAATTATATTTAACCCAAACCCCTATTCGGTTTCTACACGGTATCGTACCGCAACGCTAAATCGCTTGGCGGCACGTCTTTGCCGGTAGGGTGGTAACTAGCCACGGCCGAAGCCTCCCAAAAGGCCAGACCAGGTAAAATTAAGAAATTATAAATTCCCAAACTGACCCTGCCGGGGATCGAACCCGGGACCTCCGCATGTTAAGGCAAGAGCGCTCAAACCTGAGCCACGGAGGTCGTCAAAATGAATTAAATGATGAAATTAGAGCATTCATCTTGATCGGGTCATTAGCTGTTCATTGTTTTTGCTGCAGAAAAGCAGGAAAACAAGTATTGACTATTACATTTCTTAATAATATAAGATTAATCTTATTCTAATATTAAGATTAATCTTATATTAATGGTGTGATTACACAAACGTTGCTTTTAACTGTTACCTAACTCTAAACAATTTTATTTAACCATAAGCCCCAAAATTACCATTATTCTATTTGCTATTAGGTCCAGATACGGAGGGCTTAAGTGTTACACCCTTCTATGTACTAAATATTTTACTACTTTCACACACCATTATCAACCAATGGACCAAACAGAAAATTCAAGACACGTATTTTATTAAATAACGCCCCAATAACTGCGGATCCGAAGTGCCCGATTTGATAAGCCTAGCAAAAAATCCGTGACTTTCTTACTACAAAACTTATACAGAAAATTATTTAATCCGATCAAATGTAACAGACTTTAATAACGTTTATTTCGTGAACAATGCTTATGAATTAATTATGTTTCTTGCGGGAATTTCTTATCATTGATTTAACCATTACTACAAAATCCGTGTAAAATAGTGAAGTAGCGAAAGGTGAGATTTTTGGTACAAATTCTACTTAAAACTATTCGACTTTATAATTATTCACTTTGAAATTTGGTTGAAGTAATAAAAATCGGTATACTGCAACCAAAATACAGTCATCGTTGTTTTGATTCCTCCTCCTGCCTCTGCACCCTTTCACTCTTGGCTCCTAATTTTTCGATAAAAATCACTCGATAACTCTAGGTTAGATGGATTATAATTTGGTATTTCTTTTTCAATTATAACCGGTTTATTTCATAATTAATAGATACAATTTACTTACCTACCATGCTCTCATTGGTCACAGAATATTTTTTGGAGAAGTCTCAAATTTCAAGTTTAAATAAATAAGAAGTGCAATTTTAATGACGATAATTCTCGTATTTTTTATAATTAAGCAATAATTAACTTAGCTTGAAAATTGGCGGAAATTCTCTAGATTTAAATACATTTGAAAAATTATTTAATATGCATACTTTGACTCCCATAACCAACAATTACGTTTCACTTTCAGGCGGCCGCATAGTAACTACTAACTATTGTATAGCGCTTTGCTCCGTAAATATGTAACTGAGTTAAAGTTCTCTCCGGGAAAAGCAACCCTTTTGCATATTTTATTTTATGTGGGACGGAGAAACAAGCCCCACTGTACGTACTGTGGTTGGACAAAACATGATATCTACAAGTTATAATAGTGTTTACAGTTCCTACATTTAACATATTATGTTTAATTTACACGCTTAATATTATAAAACATAACATCACATTGAAATACATCTGGTAATACGTCGTAAGTATTCATAAAATGTTACACGTGAAAATTTTATGACAGCATCCAGGGAACTTCCTCCATTCTATTCAAAAAGGTGAAAATGCGATGTCCACAAAAGACAATTTTATAGCATAAAGCCGAGTTCTAACGCCTTGTGGGATTACAGTAAATTCTATAGAATACCAACACAAAGTACAAGCAGAATTCTATGTAGAACTTTGATTTTAGCAACAACAACATAATATTTGTTGGGGTTACATACAATCAAGGTTTCTTAGTGCCAACATGCATTCTTTATTTTTACCATGATTTTCGCAGTATCGGTATTATTAGTTATTGGAGAAAAAAAATTGTTATGTTCACGAAAATGTGAGTATTAAATATCAAGTGAACTTTAAAATAAGTTAGATTGACATAATATTGAAGCTAAGACTTAACTAAGAAAAGAATCAATCTAATAACAAAGCATTCAAGTTGCATGGAATCCAAGTTGCAAGCCATTTGAAACCAGCTTAATACTGTCTCTGATATAAACTGACCAACCTTCGCCTTTTAGATTGAGGGACGTAAAAGTAATCTAGAGCCGTTGTCGGACTCGCTAGTCAATTTGCTTTTATGATGATGCTCCACGCTTGTTACCATTCTATTCCGTAGTGTATATCGCCTTTGTTTTAAATGCGAAGGAACTTGGATAAATACGTTTCAAATGTGTGGTTTGTGAGCAATTTAAAGCTAAAAAGTGTGGTTTGAGATAAATAAAAAGTTAAATAGCTTAAACTAAGTGTTTTTTTGTGCTTAACAGCTGTAAATTCTACTGTTTGTTCATTTACGCCCCTATATTACCCATTATTAGAAGACATTTTTCAATTTATATTAAAACGAATAAAGGTAGACAATTTGAAAAAGAAAAACAGGTTTCGAAATCAGTTCATTTGATAGTAATATATATAGTCGCGTTTTTGTACCTGACATAAAAAACGCGAAATAAAAGACCTCCTTTTCATTGAAAAATTAGAGCATGCTTCTGCATACTTGATACTCTACCACCATCATCGCAAAAAATGCGGTTTTTTTGAACCGCAGCAAAAAAAAAGTGTTACATAAAAAGTAATCATTATAATAAAAAGCGTTGACACAAAAATATCCATCACTCCAAAGTCCGAACGTAATCAGTCATGGCAGTATCCGACACCACATTTTCTCGAAAAGACCATGAAATATTAGCGTAAAGTCATTCCAGATTCCAGTCATCCTGTTTTCTTTTCGTGTAAAGAAGTTTCAAACTTATTATAAGAAATTGATGATATGATGATACTTATGGGTACCTTTAATGATTTTTAATTCTTCATCAATTGTGTATCTTATTCAGTTCAATATAATTGCATTTACAGCATATTAAATAATTAGTGACAAGTTTTCGAAATGCGTACGAATACCATCAATGGATTTTCTTGGCGTATTCGTATAAATTCGCTACGTGCAGTTCGGTTCCTAATGCATTAGGAACCGAAGAGGTGCACCTCTCCACTGCAAAATGATTTCGAAATAATCAAAACATAGATTTAAAATAGCTGCGTACTTTAGAAGAGATGGAAGAGATGGCTGTTCTACGTTATTTCACAAAAAAATATAGCGATTAGTGCAAAAGAGGAGATTATATGCTTGTTTTTTTATATCGTCTCAAATGTGTACAACACAAGTCTTGACGGAACTGTAGCAGACTGATGTACAATGATTTCGCGTGATGGTGCTACAGGGCATTTGCGGTAACTTACAATCCCGGATCCACAACATTTATAAATTACTAGCTGATGCCCGCGACTTCGTCCGCGTGGATTGAGGGTTTTCGGTTCCCGCGGGAACTCTTTAATTTTCCGGGATAAAAAGTATCCTATGTGCTATTCCAGACTATAATCTATCTCTGTGCCAAATTTCATCCAGATCCGTTCAGTAGTTACGGCGTGAAAGCGGAACAAACATACAAACAAACTCACTTTCCCATTTATAATAATAGAGGATAGAGGATTTTAACTACAAAAATACTATATCTAGTTTCTTACCTTACAAATTCCATAGAAAAATCAGAAGCGGCATCACTAGGCTCATCCCAACATGATGCTGCCGCGTCGCTAAAAAATTGTGCCTGCGCCGACCATGCATCACACGCTCTTAACACTCGACGTAGAGCACCCACCATCATTCGAACTGCGGCGCGGGCAAACGTATCATCTGATGATATTTACATGGATGCAGGTATGGTCAAACCAACACATGAAGTTTTTAAATTTTCAAATCCAATATAGGTACCATATAGGAGCTAGAATATTACTGAATATTAAATAACAACACACTTACCAATTTTCATAGGTTGAGGGTATATTGCCAGTAACCCAATAGGAAGAGAATCAAATATTGCAGATACGTTGCTTTTTGTGTGACTTATCGGTTCTTCATCTTGACTTATCATTAGCCGATCTAATCGATCCTCAATTTTATCTCTAACTTTATTTATCGTAGGAGTATGCACCGTGGGATTCATCATGAAATCGCTAATATCACTTGAAAATAATAAATTATCTCTAAGATCTTCATTAACCATACTACTTACAATTCTTTCTTCCATTAACATATCTTTGTTTTCATACATTTCATTTGCACTTATGCTATTTACATATTTATTAAATGATTCATGTTTAAGTTTGCTAGAGCTAGTACGTCTACTATTATTTCTATCAAGAGAAGATTTACTTTCCTTCTCAATTGAATTGTTTTCGACTTTAGAAGTTTCAACGCCTTTGTTATTTACATTATAATTCCTTACGTTTTCTTCACTAATATTTTGACTACTATTAAACGAACGACTAAAATTTACATATAATAATTTATTATTTATGTGCGTTTCAAATTTATTTATATCACTATCATTATTACGAAATATCGAATTTCTTGAACTATTTTTTACAGAAGTGCTATCCACACCACTTTCTTTACTAAAATTTTTAATGGGAAACTGATTAAACTTTCTTGTCATGTCAACAATTTTTCCCCTCTTTATCGCATTATTGTCTGCATCATCTCGTTTCTTGCGCTCAAAGTCATCAATATCATATTTTATTGCATTATTCTTATTCCTAAAACTATTAAGTTCTTCGTTATTCACTTCTGCAAATTGTGTTCGGTTGCCAATATTATGGAAGACATCAAACTCGCTAGAAGCATCAATCCATAGCCAGAAAAAATGTCCTTCGAGCATGTTAAGACGTTTAGCTTCATCCATTACATGTTTAGCGTAATGTATGTCACATATCAAAACAATAACACCTCGAGTTAGCCTTGATACTTCTGCAAGGCGTCTGTAAAAGAAAATTATATCAGTGCTTCTTGTTGTAAATCCCATTTGACGTTGACAAGTCATCTAATAATACTTCATTATTGTCTGAATGCTACGAATAACAAGTTTGAATGATGATTATAATTAATGTAGAACTACCAAGTA
The DNA here is from genome assembly GCA_917051295.2 of Erebia ligea. Taxonomy (NCBI): domain Eukaryota; kingdom Metazoa; phylum Arthropoda; class Insecta; order Lepidoptera; family Nymphalidae; genus Erebia; species Erebia ligea. The sequence continues at coordinate 8,768,717 of OU785225.1, forward strand.
TTTTTAAATGAATTCGCTGTGAAATTCGATTTTATACATCGGTCGATAAAGATCATAGACCTAGCTGCAAAAAAATCAATTTTGCTAGTCAAGCAACGTTGATTCAAGCAGGTATTTTACTCTGGACCTGTTTATAAAATTCAAGTTTTGTTTTACCCTCTCAGTGCCTTGGAGCCATGCCAAAGCTTCATAGTCCAGCCCTCTCGTTTTGGTGACTATGTATCTGATTATAATAGTATACGCTATACCTTAAGTACCTTAAGTGGAAGGATCTACGAGTCATCATTCAAATTAACCCCTTTATGACCCTCAACAACGAAAGTTTATCGATCAAGTAGGCTTCTTTTTTGAGTCACAATAAAAAGTCAAAAAAATTTCAAGACGTGACTAAAGGTTGCGAGATTGAGTGACTTACCTGAAAAGAGCACGGCGAGAGTATTTTGTTGGAAGCGAAAGCCATTTAGGATTAAGCGGTTGAGTGGTGAGAATTGAAGATAGATCCTTCCTTAGAGATAGCGTTGTATATATATCTTCCTCGGCAAGCAAAGTAAAAGTATGCCAGTGAGTGTGCAGGAGAGTTGCTCTGCTGAATGAAATGTTCGCATATAGGGTTGGTTTTATTGTACCATTTGTTCCTTTCTACATAAATAATACTAATTTAAGAGAACCTAATTATTCTAATCATCTTAATATGTTATCAGACCATTGAGTCTGCGACCGGTTTTTTTCAGCCTGGATGTTAAATTAAATAAAATCTCAAGGCCATTGCTTCAGTATAATAATAATATTATTTTAGTCTTTACAAATAGCAGTCTACGAATAAAGTAAATATGAGTATTTATTTTCATAAGGTATGATTGACATTAATAAATAAGAAAGCCTTTTTATTTATCCTTAATAAAGAGTTGAACGTAGGAGAAGAAACCTTTAGAAAGCAGGGACAGGGATATCAAAAAAATCGAGGAATAGAATGGACAAAAAAGGCTCTGCACAGGAAGGCTTGCATATAAATCCCATCATGTTAGGATTTTGATAAAGTTCGGGTTTTTATATAATTAGGTATACAAGTTACTAAGGTATAATTTTTTTAAAACACATAGTTAATTACATATTATTTGTTAATTAATAGCAAAGACTGTAACAAACCTGAGTGCGTGTAACGTTTCTCTAGCTGTTATCTCCAATCGTATCTCCAGAGGCAGCAATTCCTGAGGAAATATGAAAAGTTTTTATTGCAGGGACGCCATTAATAGTTCACGTCGCGTTGTAATCGTCGTTAAAGTGGATTATAAATGACCATCATTTTGCTACGACGTGGTTGGGGCTTTTGGTTTCATGGATAGAATTATGAACGTGGAATTTAGATAATACGCTTCACAGAAATGACGTAAAATAAGCGGTGAATTCCGTTCATGAACGTTCCGTTCAGACACATGTGTCTGATGCACCCAGATAATCTATATTATTTTATACGAGGTAAAAAGCATTAAGTTTAGTGCTATAACATATAAAACTCGTTTATCTGTGTTGTATTATTTTCCTAGTTGTTTAAAGTAAATTTTGAGGTTTTATTCATTTTTTATCAATGAGAACTAATCATATTAAAATACAGTAAATAAAATGTCTGTTAATCTGAGTAGTTGTATGCTCCAAGGGTAATTAAGTAATCCACTTTAATTAAACATATTATTTTAATCCTTTATAGTCGATTTACTTTAAGCCCGTGCTCGAAGGATGGTAGAAAGAATGCGACATGACATACATACTAATAATAGTATTGTATGAAGTACCTATCTTATTTATGCTAAACCGTGCCACTGGCCGGCCGGTGCAAATGCCGATGCCAACTGATGACAACTCCTTAATTTTCCGGGGCAAAAAGTAGCCTATGTCACTCTCCAGACAAAATGACGTCGACCCGTTGCTCTTTTGCAACGTGATTGAAGGACAAACAAACACACTTTCGAAATTTTATTATTAGTATGATACGGCGATCAATTTATACGACAGAACTTTTCATGATTGCTATCCTTTTAACTAAAAATTAAACCTTTTATTTTAACACAGCATTTTTATGTCAAAATAATAGTTTTCTAAACTAAATAATTATTTGCAATGGTTTTTTTTTTCAATTTTATGGTGTAGGTATTATAATATAATTATGGCTTAAATTAGGTAACTGTCAGAATAAAGTACAATCATTATTTATTACACGGCGAACTTTTATACGTGTATGAAATCAGAAGCAATTGTGATGTCAGAACGTAGAAAGGTGTAATAAATTACCACCACACGTAAGCAATGTTGTATTAACCAAAAAGTAATAAAAGAAAACGACTGAAACGCAAAGCTTGATAAAAACTTATTTCAAAATATCTGTTAGTAAAACTTTGTTGAACTATCGATAAATAAAAATTCGAATATTTCGAAATGGAAACATTTCCGGTACTGAAAAAGGATCAAAGAAACTATGCATACGATGCTTTTAAATTGTATTGATAGTTTGCTAGTTTTTGAGATCAAATATTGAAATCAAAACAGTTACGTGGTTTATTGGGTAGAAAATGTTTTCGCATAAAGTTTATTGTAAAAAGAAAACATAGAACTTTTAAAACATTAAATTATGTAATTTTTATTTATTATTTATATCCAACTTTTTCATACATCAAAATGAGACTGTTCTTATTATGTAAATAATATAAAAGTTTGAAACTGAGAGGATTCGTTTAGTTATAAAAAATGCTTTCATTTTGCAATATATTGTCGTGGTTGATTTTTAATATTATGATTCCCTGACATAGCACTTCTTTCTTAGACTTAATAAGATCATCTAGATGGCTGAAGGGTCTTCGACCCCGTCTCGATGGCCTACGTTAGCAATTTTCAACGAGAACCTCTTCTAAGCTCTTATATGCATGTATTTTTTTTTTTATAAAAAACGAACTTTGTGTTAACTTGTTGAAATTATTTTTACTTTTAGAATTTTATTATGTCATACATTGATATAGAATTTTAGTAATGATCTACTGTCATAGATTACCGCTTATTTTATTACTTTTACTGGCTGATGCCCGCGACTTCGTCCTCGTGAATAGAGGTTTTTTGGTTCCCGCAGGAACTCTTTAATTTTCCGGGATAAAAAGTAACCTACGTGTTGTTCTGACTATAATCTATTTCTGTGCCAAATTTCATCCAGATCCACTTAGCCGTTCTGGCGTGATTGAGTAACAAACATCCATTTGAGGTTTTTTGGTTCCCGCGGGAACTCATTAATTTTCCAGGATCAAAAGTAGCCTATTTATTTTTACAGACTATAATCTATCTCTGTGCCAAATTTCATTCAGATCTGTTTAGCCGTTCTGGCGTGATTGAGTAACAAACATCCCTTAATTTTTTTAAATAAAAACCTTGTCCTGACTTTAACGAACATAGAAAAAAAAGAATTATCCAATTTGGTGCAGTAGTTCGGAAGTTATGCGCTTAGCAACATTCATTTTTAGGGTTCCGTACCAAAATGGTAAAATGGAACCCTTATGGTGCGACTTTCTCCGTCTGTCTGTCTGTCCGTCCGTCACACTCGATTATTTCAGTAACTACCGAAGCTATCGACATGAAATTTGGAATAGTTGTGTATATTAGTGGCCCAAAGACACTGGAATTAAAAAAAATTGGAAATTATTTTTGTTCTTATTTAAAAAGGGGGGAAAATCGGAGGGTTGAAATTTAAAAGTGAGATAACTGTACTGTGGGGGGTATCATATGAAAGGGTTTACTTTGTACATTCTAAAACAGATTTTTAATTATTATTTTTAGTCATGATAGTTTTTGATTTATCGGGCAAAATGTCGAAAAAAATACCGTTCCCCCCCCCTTATCTCCGGAGTTTACCAATCGAAAAATCTGAAATAATTATGGTCAATAGGAATTTATGTATATTTTACAGGAAAACTATAGCCAATGCTCTAACTAGCATAGTTTTTTTGATATTAACAGTAAACCTCTACAAACAAAGTTAGTTTTGCGGTTCATTTCGTCTTGTTTTTAATACGTCATAAATCGTAAAACTTACTACAGGTTTGTACGGAACCCTCGGTGCGCGAGTCCGACTCGCACTTGGCCGGTTTTTTTATTTATAATAATATAGATAATTACGAGTAAGCGTAGTGAGGAGTATAAGTCTTTTAAACTTTTATACCAAGTGAATTGAATTAACTATCCCAATAATTACCTACTAACTCTCTCGAATATGAAATATAAATTAATACTTAGGTAGGTACCTACATACACAACATCAATCGACAATGTGTATGGAACAGCTGGTTATTTAACATGATTTAAGAATAATTTATGATGGTCTCAACAGTGATTCCCTTTTAGGTAAGGTTTTCTTTATAGCTGAATTAGTGAAATTTCATTCACATTTAACTTTCAAACTAAAGAGGTTAAGACACTCACGTTGGCAATGGTATAAGACAGATGCAGATGGGAGGGCGATGCGCGCAGCACGGGGACACCAGCTCGGGAGGCAGTCGAGACCATGGCGGCTGCGGCGGACCCGCCACCGCAGACCAGCAGCGCTGCCACACGTCGATTGTCCAATGCCGCGCAGGTCTGCTCCAGCACCCGCGCACTGAACCTAAAAAGCAAACACTTTAAGGCCAGAGATTCGATTCTACGAGACTAGTACAGGAAAGTGGCCGAAATTCAGCGTCATCTGGATAGCATCTGGTCCGAATAAATATGGCGCGAGCCTACAGTCATTGGATTCGTCCCTGACTAGTGAATATTCTTAACTAAAAGCATAGAGACACGAGCCCTATGTTCCAATGTAATGAAATTTTCAACACAGATGTAGCGGATAGCAAAGCCCAAAATGCCGAATAAATGCAATTTAGGTACATGGCACTTTTTTTACATTTCATTATAATTTTTTTTGGATTTTGCAGCACGTGTAAGTAGGACCATGCTATAACTGTCGTGTTTTATAAATAATTGTAAGACACGTGTAACCTTCTACCAAAGTAAAGCAACCCTGAGCTCTCTTAATGAGAAAATCTTAGTCAAGCAATTTTTTCATCTTTTCATAATAAGAATAATACAAATGTAAACAAAGGTAGGCGCCGGTACGTGTTTGAATCTGTAACACAATAGTACTGTTCTCCGATATAACCACAATACTATCCGAGGATTAAGTATTAACAAGGATTACATTAATATACTTCATGTTGACCTTTTTATATTTCTCGACAATATACAGGTGGTTCCAATGCTTTTAGAAACAAACATACCCATTGCGAGATACTATTATATTTTTGTACAAGCCAAATTTTCGCCAAATCACCATATTATTATGTACTAGCTGATTTCGGCGACTTCATCTGCGTGGATTGAGGTTTATTGGTTCCCGCGGGAAGTCTCTAATTTTCCGGTATAAAAGTAGCATACATGTTATACCAGACTATAATATATAAGTATATCCATTATAATAATATAATCAGAACCATTTAGCCGTTATGGCGTGATAAAATAACAAACATCCATTCATCCAGCTATTCATCCATCCAAACTTTCGCATTTTTATATATTTTATATAAGTATAGAATTAAAGAATGAGCAACGAAATATTCTAACATGTACTAATAATTGATCTATCTATGGAAACCTCACTATAATGAAGTTTATTAGCAAACATCAATGACTCAATGGCAAGTAAACATTTAACTTTGTATGCAATTTTGATCTTCTGATAAAATGTTTTTTAATAAATTACAACCCCTTCGCCCTTGACTGCGATCTCACCTGATGGTAAGTGATGATGCAGCCTAAGATGGTAAAGGGCTAACCTGTTAGGAGCAAGGCAGTTATATTAAACCAATAATCGATTTCTACAGGGCATTGTACTTTTTTTTTTAATTTATTTATTTTATGAAATGCACAAACAAATGGGTACAACATTTTATTTCTCGCCAAACTAAAACTGGAACGCTAAATCGCTTGGCGGCGCGTCTTTACCTGTAGGGTGGTTACCAAGTTGACCTTGCCGGGGATCGAACCCGGGACCTCCGCTCGTTAAGACAACAGTGCTTAACGCTGCACCAGGGAGGTCGTCATATATATATACCTATATATATACTCAGGGACTCTATATAACGGTAAAATAATTGATACAATATTAAGATCGCCTGATTGGCTAACACTCTTTCGCTAAAACCCAAAATCCATTGAATACCATAAAAAAATACTAACATAAAAAAAGTTTTATTAAAAGAAAACCATAATTACAGACAATCCCAACACTAATTTAATTATTGAGACTGTAACAATGGAGCTACATATTTTTCTCAAATAAATAAAATCGGATTAATCTGCAATTAATATACCTTCATATCTGTGAATCACCTGCTACATAAAGAAATAGGATCTCTTCCAAACTATATTATAATGGTAGATCTATACAAACAAACATACTCAGATTCCTACAAAGCCACATTATAAAGACACTTCAGTTCCAATTTATTATTTCACTACAGCGCAAGTGCTTTTCAAATTTTAAGGTTTAAAAGCTTCGTGCGGGTTCGCAGTCTAAAAGAATGACTTCGCGAGAATATCCCAAGATTTGGGGCAGTTTCGAGAGAATCGCTGAAGATGGGAAGACATTGGCATTCGTTATAGAAGATATTCCAGAGGCTCTGTGGGGTGACGCCGTGGAATTTATGCTGGGGAATTATATACGGGAGGATGTTTGGTGGGTCACAGCTGGTAAGCTTTTATTGAAAGAATATTTTAGGCTGAGATTGTTATTGAATCTTTTGATATATTTGCTACAATCCATTTCTTGGTAGTTGATATTTTTAACCTACTTTGAAAGGATTCAAGTTCACCTAAATTTGATTATCTAAAAAAAATCCCTTAACTTTTTACCATGCAATTTATATTTTCCGAACTAAACTGAACATAATGCTTTCGCGTGTTTAACGTTACTCCACCTTTCCAATGAACTATAGAAATGTCTTTCCATAAGTAAATAATTGTGTCGCCGTTGGTTGGCGCCGACGTGATCTCAGCTGGCACATTTTTTTTATTGTTTAACCTCTACAAGTTAGCCCTTGACTGCGATCTCACCTGATGGTAAGTGATGATGCAATCTAAGATGGTAGCGGGCTAACCTGTTAGGGGCATGGCAGTTAAATTACCTAAACCCATACCCCTATTTGGTTTCTACACGGTATCGTACTGGAACGCTAAATCGCTTGGCGGCTCGTCTTTGCCGGTAGGGTGGTAACTAGCCACGGCCGAAGCCTCCCACCAGGCCAGACCAGGGAAAATTGAGAAATTATAAATTCCCAAATCGACCCTGCCGGGTATCGTACCCGGGACCTCCACACGTTAAGGCAACAGCGCTACACACTGCGCCACGGAGGTCGTCAAATCATCCCCAATCGTCATTTTTACGGCATCCCCGATACTGTTGGCGTCACTCGCATTTTCAATGCTAAAAGTTTGGTCATTGCGACGCTCGGAGATCTAGCGGCTGATCTAATAGCTGAACTCCTATAAGTTTTATAATATATTATTCACTATGACAAAGTAGGTAAAGATTCAAATAGGTATATTCAGGTACCTGTACTTAAAGTGATATTAAGTAAAATATCACTTTTTAAATAGGTAGGTAGGCTCATTTTTTGTAGGCATCTAGACTGACAAAAATATCAGCAAATATGCCGCCATGTTCGACATAATACACGTCAGATGTAAAACATTAATCAAACCAGCGACCCTCTTCGGGACGTGAAGATTTTTTGCAATTAACTAAATCCCATCTTACGATGCCGGAGTTTCACGCAAGAAAATACCAAGTCGTTAAGAAAATTCGCTAAGAACTCCCTCCAACCAATTATGTTGGGGCAAATAACCTGCCTTGTTTTATCATTCTTGCTCTACACACGAACGCGAAAAATTGTGGGAATAAGAGGACATAAAATGTTCACAGTTAAGCGACTATTTCGTTATACTGCTGGAGTTTATAAAGGAGGTTTCTAAACTGTTGTGGTTTATTTGGTAAACAACTCGCATTCTATTCTTTCACGGAAGTAAGTATCTACGTTACTCGCCGTTCTAATAAGTTCCCGTCTGTTTATTCAGTGTTAGTTTAATGTACTACAACAATGTAAACTTATGTTTAAGTTATTTAAATGAATATCAATCGCGTTTTAAATTAAACGTAGCCCAAGATTTAAAAAAAATATTGGACAATGCTGCGTTTCCATCCTCGTATTCCATTAGGATTGAGATTTTGTTAAAAAGTAAAGTAATTTAATATTTATTACGAATTTTTATGATTTGGTTCAATTATAGTAGGTAAAGTATATAATATAATAGACTAGCGGACGCCCGCGACTTCGTTCGCGTGGCATAAGTTTTTAATTCCCACAGGCACTCCTTAATTTTCCGGAATAAAAAGGGCCTATGTCACTCTCCAGGTCCTCATCTATACCCATGCAAAAAATCACGTTAATCCGTTGCTCTGTTGCGGCGTGAGTGAAGGACAAACTCTCTATTTAACCTCCTTGGGGATAGAAATTACAAAAATTGTGAAATACGTATTTCATAATTTTAAAACGGAAGCCCAAATACCAAGTTTCATGGCTATAACTTGAAAAACGATGGAATTTCATACGAACTTTCAACCCCTATTGTATCCCTTTGGGGGTAGAATTTCGAAAAATCCTTTCTTAGTGGATACTTACTCTTCACACAGAACACACCCTCCAAATTTCATGTCTCTAGGACCAGCGGTTTAGGCTGTGCGTTGTTATATAAGTCAGTCAGTCAGTCAGGACTTTGAATTTTATATAATATATAGATGATGCCCGCGACTTCGTCTGCGTGGATTAGGTTATTTTGATTCCCGGTGAAACTCCCTTATTTTCCGGGATAAAAAGTATCTTCCCCGTTATGTAACCTTCCGCTATATCAATTTCATCAAAATCGGTTGAATAGATGGGCCGTGAAAGCGTAGCAGACAGACAGACAGACGGACAGACAGACAGACGGACAGACAGACAGACGGACAGACAGACAGACACACTTTCGCATTTATAATATTAGTATGCATACTATATAAGTAGGTAGTAAAAAATCCGTGGCTTTCGGATTATATTATTACGAAATTGAAGCTAAATAAAACGTTTTAAAAGCCAAGCTCTTTCTGGTAATTATGTAATCCTCTCTTATTTTGTTTTACACATTATACTATAATCGCTGCGGTGGTAATAAACATGTATTGTATCATCGCTGATCCGGGGTCACTGGCAGTAAGCCCGAACAACCTCATCTGAGCTAATAGTTACCCAGCGGGCTTTATGGATTAAAGAGAATTTAGTGCCTGCTTTACGCAAACAACCCGCGTTGAATATCAAAAAGTTACATTCTTGTTTTATGGACACAATCGGGTTAGTAAGTAGCAAGCAAGCTACAGAGGCTAAAAAGAGTTTAACTAATACAATCCGAATACATAGTATTTTTCCTGCTTATACTAGCTAAACAATTCTTAAAACTCAAACTTAAAAGTCGGAAACTCTCAGGGGTCGCCGGAAGAACAGCGCTGGAGTGGTGCTTCAACGCCACTTCAGCATTACGCTGAGGCGATACCCTTTTTGGGATTATGTGTGGCACCGATTAAAAAGTTATGTTAGTTTAGTTCTAGTTTTAATTTTGTTTTTTTAATTTTTGTTTGTTCTTCGTTTCTGTGTTTAAATACCAAATAAAGATTTTTTTTAATTTTTTGTATTCGGCTATGCTTGATAGCTTAACTGAAATTAAAAGTTTCGGACAGTGGTTCGAGCTATCCGTTTTTTTATAAATTACTAGAGGTCGCCCGCTACTTCATCCGCGTACAATTTTTGATTTCCTATGAGATTATCAAATTTTCCCGCTGCAAAATCTATCTAAAGAGGGTTTATATAGCTTATGCAGGTGTTTATTATTTAAAACTTATAACCTAAATCCCGATTTTCAAGTTTCTAACTTCAAAAACAAAGGACTTTCATACAAACTTCCAACCCCCCATTTCAACCCCTTAGGGGTGAATTTTCTCAAAACCGTTTCTTAGCTGACGTCTACACCATAGAAGGAACCTACCTTCCAAATTTCAAGTCTGTATATTTTATAGTTCCTGAGAATGCCCACGACTTCGTCCGCGTGGTTTAAGTTTTTTGCCCCCACAGGCACTCCTTAGTTTTCCGGTTTAAAAAGTAGCCTATGTCACTCTCCAGGTCCTCAACTATACTCATGCAAAAAATCACGTTGATCCGTTGCTCTTTTGCGGCGTGATTGAAGGACAAAGTCTTTGTCTAACGTCCTTGGGGATCGAATTTTCAAAAATGGTGAAACACGTACGTCTTCATATTTAACCAGAAGCCCAAATGCTAAGTTTCATGGCTATAACTTCAGAAGTGAAGGACTTACGTATCAATTTTCAACCCCTATTTTACCCGTTTGGGGGTGAAATTTTAAAAACTGTGACATACATCCTTCTTTAATTATTACTGAAAGCCAAAATACAAAGTTTCGTTGATATAACTTGAGAAATATTTTGAGGAATATCTTGAGAAATGAAGTACTTTCATCCCCTATTTCAACCGTTCGGGGATAGAATTTTCACAAACTGTGAAACACATAATTCTTAATTTTTTACCCGTAGCTTATATACCAAGTTTCATGGATATAACTTGAGAAATGACGGACTTTCATACAAACTTTTAACCCCTATTTCACTCCCTTAGGGACGGAATTTTGAAAAATCCTTTCTTAGTGAGCGCCTACGTCACAAAAGGAACCTACTGTCAAAATTTCAAGTTTCTAACCCCAGCGGTTTGGGCCGTGCGTTGATATATATAAGTCAGTCAGTCAGTCAGTCAGGACTTTGAATTTTATATATATATAGATGAAAGTGTAGTACATTAACTATAACACACACTACACTACAACCCATTAACGCGCCACAGCTGGGCATAGGTCTCCACTTTCATAGGAGAGAGGGAATTCGAGCTTAGACCCACCACGCTGCTCCAATGCGGGTTGGCGGGCTTTAACGACTATTATCATGTTAGTGATAATAACCGGGACCGACGGTTTAACGTGCAGGGGGTTGAAACACCGCCAACTTCCTGACTCCGGGCTAGTACTAAGAATTTATAGTCAGAAAAACCCAATATTTAACTAATACGGGCCCTACCCGGGACCAGAACCCGGGCCCTCGCCGGCCACAGTTGAACACGCTAACCACTAGACCAACGAAGCCGTTTCAGTCAGTTCATTAACTATAAGTAACATAATAAGTAGCTGTCATTATCCTTAAGCAAATCCTTGAATATTCATGAAACAGGCACCGTAATTCGAAACTCCCGAGGGCCTACTCTTTGGGGATCAATCTATTAATACTCACTGGTAAAATAAGCCTTTAAGAATCTTTGATGTCTTAACGATGAGATAATCGCAGTTTAGTTTCCTTCTTTATGAACAAATAAATAAGCAATAAAACATATTTGGCTAGTAATCTTTTTTCAAGTTGTAAGAATGTAGTAGTAGTAACTTTTAACTAACTAATGAACATCTAATGAAGTAATTTTTAGGGTTCCGTACCAAAATGGTAAAAATGGAACCCTTATGGTGCGACTTTCTCCGTCTGTCTGTCTGTCTGTCTGTCCGTCCGTCACACTCGATTATTTCAGTAACTACCGAAGCTATCGACATGAAATTTGGAATAGTTGTGTATATTAGTGGCCCAAAGACACTGGAATTAAAAAAAATTGGAAATTATTTTTGTTCTTATTTAAAAAGGGGGGAAAATCGGAGGGTTGAAATTTAAAAGTGAGATAACTGTACTGTGTGGGGTATCATATGAAAGGGTTTACTTTGTACATTCTAAAACAGATTTTTAATTATTTTTAGTCATGATAGTTTTTGATTTATCGGGGAAAAAGTCAAAAAAAATACCGTTCCCCCCCCTTATCTCCGGAGTTTACCAATCGAAAAATCTGAAATAATTATGGTCAATAGGAATTTATGTATATTTTACAGGAAAACTATAGCCAATGCTCTAACTAGCATAGTTTTTTTGATATTAACAGAAAACCTCTACAAACAAAGTTAGTTTTGCGGTTCATTAAATTCATTAATCGTAAAACTTGCTACAGGTTTGTACGGAACCCTCGGTGCGCGAGTCCGACTCGCACTTTGCCGGTTTTTATTTAATCTGTGACTGTAATGATTAAAACAATTGGTGGGGCACATACTCGTAGCTCGAAAAAGCAATCGGTAGACTTTGGTGTACCAACTGTAGTAAATAAGTCACGTTCATGGCTAACTTACGAATCTGCGGTTTTAATGAAATCAATATTTCGTAGAAAAACCGTACTAAACGTAGTACTGTACACCGTGGTAAAGTTACGTATTCCTGTCACTGATAGTTACAGAATTTAACTATAGTGACAGAAATACGTAACTTTGCCACGTTGAGCCGTACTACGTTTGGTACGGGTTTTCATCGAAATATTGATTTCATTAAAACCACAGGTTCGTAAGTTTGCCATGGAGGTGACGATTAATAAATCTATGGGTACCAAGGTGTAAGTCTGTCGACCATAGAATTAGATACAATAAACATTATCATTGACAACGACGATACTTTCTGTTGCTGACTCAAAGGATTTATATTATACTAAAATTTGTCCAATAGAAGCGATAAAAATGCAAAGCACGTACCCTGTTACATGAGGTATATAATTATTATTAAAGCGTTAAAGGAAAAATTTAATAACTTGCTTACACCAAAAATATGTCATTGTGCTTAGAGATGTGTCGGTCAATGGGCTCGTAGAGAGAAGAGTCTTGACCAACATCTTAAAGAGGCTCTCGCTAGAATGTCGGATTGAGGGTTGAATGCAGCAGACACAGGATAGCTTGAGGGTATAGTGAGAAAATGTATTTACTATATCCATGCTTATATATTATAAATGCGAAAATCTATGAGTCTGCTACGCTTCAATGGCCCATCTTTGCAACCGATTTTGATGAACTTTGGTTTATATGTTATGTTACGTAATATGCATATCCTGGAAAATTAAGGAGTTTCCCTGGGAATCAAAAAAACTTAATCCACGCATACGAAGTCGCGGGCATCTTTTTTTAAGAAAATGAAAAAAGAACCAACTTTATTTGTAAGCAGATTAAAAAATTACAAACCATACTACTAAGTTGCTAAAGATAAAATATTACTGAATTTGATTATGTTGAATCAAAATCAAATGTTGTAATAACCTTGAAATTTTTTACTCGTCCTTAACCTCGCAAAGGTTCAATATACAGAGACAAACGGCTGACTGACGGGAAAAAAATACTTTGGCGTTCTAGACGCTGGAATATTTTCACGAGTACGTACAGTATAAAGGTTTCCATAAGCAAGATAACAATGAAGATTGATTAATGAAGAAATGTTGGTTATGTTAGGAGAGATAAGCGCTGCACACATAAATTTTATACGAACACACAACGTCGTAATAATGACGTCTCCCATTAGGTGGATCCAGGCGGCGTCAGATTGTGGCACTAGTCCTTATAAGATACCTATGTCCAGCAGTGGACATCTATCAGTTTACGACGACGTCGAAGATGACAACTCGACTGACTCGATTCGTCTGACATATAAAATAAGTTCATACTTTCTGTACGTTGTTAATAAGCGTTATATGCTTTAGTCCACCTGACATTGGCAAAGTGCATTGTGCTGGTGCGGCACTAATAAACGCCATAAAACAAAATAAGAAGTATATGCTTTAGTAGGTAAAGAATACGGACTGGACTCCGCTCGCAGTACTGGAATAGGTACTACTTAACGACTATTCTGTGGTACTACATTACCTATTCTGTGGTACTACATCGGACATTCCAGCGCAAATATCTCCCTTGCAGAGGAATTAATTGGATTAATTTTGATGTCTTTAATACGTCATTCAATACGGCAAATTAATTCCCCGAGGGTGCTCAATCATGGAATATTAACACAGATTCAGTGATGAATTAATGAATTAATAAATTAATTGATCTTTGGAATTCCAGGTACTGCAGAGGATCCACAAGCAATCGAAGAGTATCGAGTGCTATTGAAGTCGATTATTAAATGGAAAATGAGTTTGGCATGCTTCCTGACCGATGATGATGGAAACGAACGCACCCTGGTAGGTGTCAATATGTGCATGCCGCAGGAGAGGAATCACTTTGTTGATCATAACCCGGTAAGGAAACCCCTATTAGATTTTTATATTTATTTTCCGTCAAGAAATGTTATTCGCGTTATTAAGTTTGAAATGGCAACTTCATACGTAAATATATTTTAAATAAGCGTTCCATTTAACCGCTGAATATTATTTCTGGAATCTAATTTCTTAGAACTAATAATTCTTTACCAAATTCCTCCAAAGTAAATACAGATTTTTGATTAAAATGATTCTTGTAGTATACCTAAACAATAGCAACTTTAACGAAACATGCCCCATTTCTGTTACAATAGCCTAAAACAAAAGCGGGGCTGTTGTCCCTCCGCATGTTTAGCGAGGCTGTGAGAGTGACTGCGATATACGACAAGTACGACGTGAGTAAATATCTCATGGGAGCCGGCCTGTCTATTACTCCAGAATACAGGGGACTTGGAATAGCTGTTGAGCTGCTTAAGTGTAGGTAAGGATATCCAAAGCGTTTTATTTTAAAAGATGGACCAACAAAATCAAAGTACACCGCAGGCGTGGCTAACTTATCATCTGGTTTCTGGTTTAAGATATTTATTGTTTCAAAAAGAATTTTACAATTCACTTAGATGAAAATTACAGTCTAGCATAAAATACTTAATGTGAACAAGATTTAGCATTTTGAGCGTACATGATTATGTTTATCTAGTCTAGATTAGTTTAGAACGTACAATTCCAAGCAAAATATTTTTTTTTTTATCATCGAAACATTAATGCCTGGTTGATTATTAATAATATTTATTATGCCCAAAAAGTGAGCGTTACTCCAGTTGTACTGGTTAGTTATCGAAATAGTATATACCTAGATATCGACAGTTGTAGAACAACAGCTCAAGCTGTCTATTACGCTAGAACTCTAGCTATGAAGCTCCATAAAGACTACTTACGTTCCAGTTTCAAAAAAAAAATACACAGCATACTCCAAGATGAATCCGTTTTGTATGAAACTAGCACAACAATACATTACTCCGTTTAATACAAGGCTAAGAAGGAACATTCAAAATAATACTGAGATCTACAGATGCCTATTTATATATTTAGAAATACCTACTACTGGGACTCCGATGATGATTATTAGGGATAGCTTTTCAATCAGTTTTGTTTTATATTTTTGTACACTTTTCAGAATGCTCCTTGCAAAAGAAGAAGGTATGAGTGTCACCGGTGGTATATTTACAAGCGAGCACTCACAGCGATCCGCAGATAAAGCGGGGTGGGAATGCTTATACCAGGTTCCATACAAACAGTTCGGGGAACAATGCGAAATCGACTTTAACACCAGCACTGAAAATTTAAAGATATTTGCTACGAAAGTTGAATGAAATTAAAATCGCAAGAAGTGCACACACCGCACTGCAGTGCACACAAGTATACCTAGTATACCTACGTCTCTTAAAATATTAGGAATCCCACTTTTATTACAGAATATATGTTAGAGATAGTATATTTTACGACTTTATCTATACAGCAGCTTTGCAAGCAAATTTTATTATTTAATGTTTATAATCTAGTGTAGAAGCTATACTAATACTAATGGATGTTTATACGTTATGAAATTTAATTGAATGTTTTAAGCCGTAATAAACTTATAATAACATAATAATGCCTTCATTTTGAATATCGAGTATATAAATTGATTCCTGTAAGGACTAGTAACGTTACAGCATAAAATACTTAAAAATAAAATACTTTTCAAAAGCAAGTGAATTTGGAATTTATGAAGAGCATTAAAATTGGCTCGCAAATCCTTATGAAATGATGAATCTCCCAGAACCAGATTAAATATAAAATAACTTTTTTATATTTAGTTTAATAATATTAGTATTTTTCAAGTTTGATACCCAATACTTAAGAGTATCGTCTAGTGACGAAACGCGACTCGAGTAGGTATTTTCAATAATGCTATCTGTTTCACGACGTTTCGCTGCCTTCTCCGTACTTATCGTGCGATAGAGAGAGTTGCAAGTCCAGTAGACATATGCCTACATTTTATTCTTGAAATATTATTTCGGGTGATAACGTTTTTATCCATCCCCCCCCCCCAAACGTTTACGAAATTAGACAATTTTGGTCTCATTAGATTCAGTACACCTACCTACAACACAACTACAGTACAACCTAAGCAATATTTTTTTAAAATTAAAACGTACGAGCAGAGTTCTTCATTGTATCTGCAACATTTCTAAAAATTATGAAAATTGGACAACATTAACGGGAAGAAAAACGTTATCGCTTTTTGTATGAAAATTTACAACTAGACGATCCTCTTAACACTTAAACTACTTAATATGATAATGCGCTGGGCATACCTGAACCAATTAAGGCAAACAGAATATAAGATTTTTAATATAGCTCCCTTAAGCTTTTAACCCCCAAATATCTTTATTTTAACAATTCTATTATTATAAATTATCATCCATCCATCCACTGCTGGACATGGCCTATCCGAGAGCGCGCCACCAAACACGGTCGTCCGCCTTCCTCATCCACCCGCTTCCTGCCACCTTCTAAAATTATAATCTAAACAAAAGAATATAGCATTGCTAATAGGAGAAAAGTTATTTCATCAGAAAAGTCATAAACATAATCAATTTTCTTAAAACGTAAATATCTATCCGTTGGTCGAGTTTGTGCAATTTCTGTTAGCTTTTATTGCAATCTTGTAAAACGTCTTCATGTAGTGTAGCAGTAAGTAAAGTAGTAATAAATCGAACCTAGTGAAGAACAGACGTGTCTCATTTAATCCCAGGACGCCCACCACATGGCGACCCTTGCCATGCGCGTTCCGCGGTATCGGATGTCGGCCGGTTAGATGCGGACGGTGCGAATTCCTGTGTGCCTCGATGCCTCAATTGAAGAAATAAGTTTTAAAAATGATTGAAGCCAGTCCTGAAGTTCTGATAAAAATAGATAAATCACCAGTATGTGACACGAAAAAAGAAGAAAAGCCATCTATTGAAAAGCCTAAAAGTCTAAAAGTATCAAGGTCATAAAATTAATACCAAAAGAAGAAAAATTGAATATTTCACCATGGGAAAAGAGTGTTCGAAATGTGAATGCCAAAACAAAGAAGTTGTAATTCAAGACGGCAATAATTCGGAGATAAACATTAACAACGTGCTATTAGCTTAAATTTTGGCGATATGTGGTATTGCGCTAATATATGTGAGCATCACTAAATATAAAAAATGCCACCAAAATTGGGTCTCGGAAGGAGTCCGCGCTGATTTTACGAGAAGGCTGCAGCAACGCTGGTCAGGTCGTGCAGGAGGAGGAAACCGAGGAGAACACGAACAGGAGAGAGTTTAAGAGTTTGAAGAGAATTCATCCCTGAAGTTAAAGTCAAATTGTGCGGTTTAGTGTTTCGTAAATAAAGTGCGTGCGGTAATAAATGTTAACAAGTGCAAAGTGCCTGCCTAAAGCATGAGTGAATTAAAGAACTTTTAAAGAACTTTTCTTATGAACTGTTAAGTTTTCCTTTTTTTTTTATAAATATGTTTAATGGAAATACAATTAAAAAGCTTTTATAATGAATTAGAAGATATAAGGGTAAGTCTTAGAAAATTAGGTCCTAATAGGAGATTAGAAGAAATAGGGAAAAGTAAAATTAAAAAGGGCATAGAAATATATGGAAAATATAAAATATATATTAATACGTTGCATGCTAAAGAATTATCAAGTGATTATTCAGAGTTAATTATAGAAAATTTATGTAAGAATATAGAAAGTAGTTATCGTAAAATATTACTTTATAGTGAGTCTACGGTATCATCAGACAACATGGCAAATTTTGATTTAAAAACTGCTAGTATTTTAATTCCTGTAATGGATGGAAATGAAGTGACGACTGAAAAGATAATACAAGGCATAGAAATGTACGATTCTTGCTTATTAAAAACGGAAGACAAGAAATTGCTGATTTCTTTTGTACTCAAAACTAGATTAACTAAAATAGCTAGATTAAAATTACAACCTGATTACAAGACAGTAAATGATTTGACCTTAGATATCAAAAAGTTTTTACTAACGAAAAAATCAGCAAATTCTTTATTGATTCAATTGAATAAATTATCTCAAAATGAATCAACTATTGGAGATTTTGGTAATAAATTGGAGGAACTTTTTGTTGAGTTGACGATTTCCCAAGCAGATTCCAATGATACAGCGAGTGCGATTTTAAGACCGATTAATGAAAAATTAGCTGTAAAACGGTTTGCAGATGGACTTCGTAACAGAAGGCTAGGTACCATCATTGCAGCTCGAGACTACCAGGAGTTGAAGGACGCGATTCGTGCGGCAGAAGACGAAGAATCGTCTCTACCATCCGGTCAAGTAGTGATGAACATGAGAGGTAAGTCGAGAGGAATAAGAAGATACCAGCATTACCCAGTTCGTGGAAGTTCTTCGAACAAAGGTCAGTACTATAATAATACTCGTATTTACCCAGGTACTTCCTACTATAATAATTACCGTGGTAATAATAACTCGAATTACCGTGGAAGGTACAATACTGCTCCAAATCGTTACCGTAACCACTACACCCGTGGCTATTCCCGTAGAATTCGAGGTCAAGGTCGTGGCGTAACGCAACATAAAGCATATGTTGGTGAAAATCAGATTGACTCAGAACAGAAAAATAGTGAGTTAAATGATAATTTTCAGTTTTTTCGAGCATAAGATATTAACTTCGTGTGAAGGTCTAGATATTTTAAGGTTTAGGTTAGGTAGTGTAGAGTGTTCATTTTTATTAGATACAGGTGCAACCCTATCTGTCATACATAAAGATAGATTACCTAGTAACATAAAGTTATATAATAACGAAACCATAATTTGTGGTCTAGGAGGTAAAATAAGTTCACAGAAAATAGCGTGGATAGATTTAGAAACACGTGCAAATGTATTATTCCATCATAAGTTCCATGTATTGGACGAAATGCCGTGTCAGGCGGACGGAATTATCGGATTAGATTTCTTGCGAGCTTACAATGCAAATATCAACTTACGAACGAATGAGCTAACTTTGTACACTCGAGGACAAAAGTGTTCGATACAAATAAATAAAAGTAGTGGAAGTCAAATTTATTTAACATTGCCAGCTAGAAGTGAATCGATACATTTTATTTCGATAGATAAATCATTTGTTTCAGGAAATGAGTATGTTTTGAACGCGAAACAGTTTTCAGAAAATATATATTTAGCAGGAAGTTTAGTAAAAGTTCTTGATAACAAGGTGCCAGTTAGGTTACTTAATACATCCGAAAAGGACGAAAAATTAAATATATTTAACCCAGAATTAAATTCATTAAATGATTACAAGATATGTACATTTGATAAGTCGTACAGTTCAGTAGAAAGAGTTAAAAAATTATTACAAACATTGAAGTTGAAACATTTAAATTCATACGAACGAAACCAGGTAGAATCCATATGTGCTAAATACGCCGATGTATTTTACTTAGAAGGCGATACGTTAGGTACAACTAACATAATGGAACAAAGTATCAGCATAAAACCGAACACGAAACCTGTTTATGTTAAGCCATATAGAATTCCCGAGTCATTGAAATCGGAAGTGGATAGGCAAATTGAAAACATGTTGAAGGAAAATATTATAGAACCGACAAATAGCGATTGGAATAGTCCAGTACTTTTGGTTCCAAAAAAGTCTATAGACAATAACAAAAAATGGAGATTAGTTATTGATTACAGAAAAGTAAACAATGTAATTCAGGATGATAAATTTCCTTTACCAAACATAACCGAGATATTAGATTCCTTATCAGGTGCTATGTATTTTAGTCATTTAGATCTTCAGTCTTCATACTACCAAGCGAGTTTAGAACCTAATAGTAGAAAAGTTACAACATTTACAACGAATTCAGGACAATATCAAATGATGCGTCTTCCAATGGGACTTAAAATAAGCCCCAGTGCTTTTTCCCGTGTCATGTCTATAGCGTTATCAGGTCTTACGTGCGATAAGGCATTTGTTTACATGGACGATCTAATAGTATATGGGCGTAATTTAGAATCTCATAACAAAAATTTAATAGATATATTCGAAAGACTTCGAAAGGTAAATTTAAAGGTTAATCCACAAAAATGTGAATTTCTAAAGACCGAACTTTTATATTTAGGTCACTTTGTTACATCAGATGGTGTTTTACCAGATCCAGAAAAGGTTAAGGTGTTACAAAATTATCCAATTCCAAAAAGTACAGACGAGGTGAGACGTTTTGTAGCGTTCTGTAATTATTACCGAAAATTTATACCAAATTTTTCTGAAATAACTGTACCATTAAATAAACTTTGTAGGAAAACATCAATTTTTGAATGGACGAATGAATGTCAAAAAGCTTTTGAAAAATTAAAACAAGGTCTAGTATCTCCACCTATTTTACAGTACCCAGATTTTTCTGAGAACAACGAGTTTATTTTACAAACCGACGCGTCCGGTATAGCTATCGGATCAGTTTTGTGTAACAGAAATATGAAACCCATAGCTTACGCGAGTAGACCATTAAATAAAGCCGAATTAAATTATCCGACTATAGAAAAAGAGTTGTTAGCAATTGTATGGAGTGTTAAATACTTTAGACCATATTTATTTGGCAGAAAATTTACGATTATGACAGATCATAAACCACTTATATATTTATTTAGCATGAAAGATCCCTCTAGCCGATTATTAAAGTTTAGATTAAAGCTTGAAGAGTATGATTACAATGTTGTTTACATTAAAGGAAAAGATAACGTAGTAGCGGATGCATTGAGTAGGGTAACCATTACTTCGAACGAATTAAAGGATATCAATCAAAAAATTATGGTAATGACGCGTGCACAGAGAAGAAAATTAGATAATAGTGTTGATAACAGTAGCTTAGGAAACCCAAGTATACCTAATGTTTCTGACAACGATAGGTTAGGCCAACCTAGAGTAGCGGAAATATTGCGTATTCCCAGTGGTTCCGTGGAAATGAAGTTTATCGAAGGTAAATGGATAGATAGATTACGAGCAAAAAGAGAAATAACTGAGGAAGATCGATGTTTAGCGTATGTAGAAAGTGAATCAATTATATCGATACCTCTGGGCTCAAAGGTCGTAAAGGACAAAATGCGACTTTTCAGGAGAAGCAAAAAACTAAAAAAAAAAAAAAAATTTTACTCTAGCATCTTTGTTCCTTGAGTTATTTAAATGAAACCTAAGAAGAAAGTGCTTAGAATTTGCAGTATTTTCTAAGGCAGTATTGAAAAATTACCCTAGTGCTGTATTTACCTAGATAGATTGCCGTTACGACCATAAATTTAAAAATTAAAGTTCTTTACACCCTTCAAATTGTCATGCTATGTTATTGCTTAAGGGCGTAAATTTACTTTACTGTACAAAACTGAACAAAATAAGGAACTAATCGACAAGTGTAATAATGTTTAGGATGGTAAGGATCACCAGCTAAAGTATTCTGTAAGGATAAATTAATAATTAAACTACAGTATTCAATGGATTATGTAATAATGTTTATTATTTTTTATTACATATTATATTTTCTCTACAAAAAATAACAAAAAAACAGATTATTCAAATAAAACGTACATATTTTGTGTAATGAAATTGAGATCGTTAATTAAAATTGAACACAAAGCTTTAAATTATAAACTCTTCTTTGCATAATTAGTTTCACTTCTTTCTTTAATCAACTTTATAAACATTATTTCTTCACTTTCTTTACTCCCTTTCCTTCTCACTTTCTTCATCATCCTCTTCGTCTGTTTCGTTCAAAGTCTCGCGTAACTCAGAATTGCATGGCAGTTCCCTATATTTAATATGAAATCTTTTAGGTATTGTTCCATTTTCACAAAGGTTTATCAGATCTTTATATTTAGCAACTGCTATTGGTAATCTACTGTTGTATCTACTGTTGTACCAATCACTGGTTCATTATAAATCTTGCTTTTGACCGTCCGCGTCCCTGCCCCTTTCCTTTTCCTTTCCCTGGGGTTCTTTCACTAATGTTACAGAATGTGTCTCTGCTTCGTCTTCCATGGAGTATTTGACAAACATTTTGTCGTTGTGCTTTTTTTTTAATGTGGCTACTCTGATGTTTGATGTTTTGAATTTAATATTATTTAATGTCGTGGGCGTGAATGTATTTGTGGCTAATTGATCAAAATTTAATAAATCGGAATATTCCATGACATTGACTTTGTAAGATCTTAGTCTTTTGCGGGCTGTTTTAAAATATGTAGACCACTGTGAGGGACTCCATACAATAATTTTTCGCACTACTCTTTCGATAACAGCATGAACTGTATCGGATAGCCGCTGCAGTCAGTCAGTCAATCAGTCTAGGCTTCGGAGCACGATAGCCGCTGCAGTCGACTCCCACGTCTAAAGCTAGGGAACCTAGGATTTAGCTAGATTCCGTTACTCATTAAAATCTAGGAGATCGATAGCCGTACAATACATACGAGTTACTGTCATTGGCGTTTCTTTTACTTCTACCCTACTACAATACTTAATTATTTACAACTAGCTAATGCTCGCGGCTTGGTCAGCGTGGAAAAAGTTTTTTTCATTGCCTTATAAAAGGATCCATACTTCCATAGGTACTAATATTATCAATGCGAAAGTGTGTCTGTCTATCTGTCTGTTACGCTTTCCCGGCCCATCTTTTCAACCGATTTTGACAAAATTTAGTATAGAGGTAGGTTGTATCCCGGGGAAGGATATAGGCACCCGGAAAATTAAGAAGTTCCCATGGGAATCAAAAATCCTTAATCCACGCGGAATCTAGTTTGTAATATTAGTAAGTATGGATAAAGTTTATTAGTGGTTGTTGTTTCTTTCTTTTATCTTTTATCCTTTCTTAACAAAGTTATTAATTCTAATAAAGGACTAATTCAGTCTTTAGTCAGTAATAAGTACTTATTTGGATTTTGCTTGTGACAAATGATAAATTATTTATTTCAGGTAATAGGTGCATGTGATCAATTTGCTTCATACAGTAATTTTTAACCTTAAAAAACCTGAGTCTTAAAATAATAAAGGCATACAACAATTTTTGTGACAACTGAACGTCACAAACGTCAGAATACCACGCAATTAAAAATCAGAGTTTAGGTAATATAAAACGAGTATTACAAACATTTTAATTAGGTAGGGGTTGAAAGTTTCTGTACAGAAATCAAATTCAACGATATGAAGTTAATACCCTAGCTTGGAAATCGAGACAAAATCTTGAAATTTCGAGCATCGTTAAGATACGTCATTTCACAAAATTGTGAGTTTATAGTTTTGTGTAATGGGTTTATTAAGTTAGGTATACCTAACAACGATGAATTAAATCAATAAATTCGTTGTTGTTTAAATATTCTAGGATTTATGGGACACAATTCCTCACTTACGTTTATTAACGCCCTTAGTGGAAGCACATAATAAATGAAACTAGGTAGTAAAGGTCATTTGTCATATTTTTATTTCAAATTGTAAGGGTGTACAGGACAATTTGTAAAGATGATGTCCTTTACCTCCTAATTTTGAGATGACTTATAATAACCACCTGAGGTGGTATAAGACAATTGATAATTTAAATGTATTTTATGCCCAATAGTTGTTTTATACTTTGCTATACTACCAATATGAATATACTATGTTAAATAAGTGTTATTTACATCCATATTTTCTCGGTACACTTGGTTTATCGTATCAAATTATGTGGGTCGTAAAGGCATTTTTTTTGCGAATTTCGTAAAACGGAATATACAGATCGATAGAAAATTAAAAACTGAGTAAAACCGTGTCAAAAACTCATTTTCGCCCAAATGTCCTTTACGACCTTTGAGCCCAGAGGTATCGATATACATTAACCTCAATTTTATGTCGCAATTCACGCGAGACGTATTTGCGAATATGTTGAGAGATTTTTGTAATAAAATAAATGTGAAAGAAATATGTATATTAAAAGACGTATACAACACGTTATTTTTAAAAGAGTTGTGTGAAGAGATAAAAAGTAGAAATATGTGGACCGGCCCCCAAATTCATATATTAAGAAATGTTAAGAGAATTACGGATAAAGACGAGAAGACAGTTATATTAAATGATTATCATTTATTACCTTCGAGCGGACATGCAGGTATTCGACGAATGGTAAATAATATTAAGAGTAAATATTACTGGCAAGGACTAGAAGCAGATGTTAGGAACTATGTAAGTAAGTGTATCAAGTGTCAAGTTATGAAGCACTCTCCAAGTCGATTGAAAGGTGATATTATAGAACCATTATATTGTGCAGACGATTATGCATTACAGTTGAAATATAGATTACAACTTGCGCATAAAGATGCGAGAAAAAGGTTAATTGATAGTAAGATAGATCGAAAATTAACTTATGATAAAAATAAAAAACCAGTTCATTATCAAAAAGACGATTTAATTTTAGTTAAAAATGAAAGTAAGAATAAGATGGATCCATTGTATAAAGGTCCATATTTAGTCATAAGAGATATTGAACCTAATGTTGAAATAATTAAAAATAACAAAATTGAAGTTATTCATAAAAATCGTACGAAACTTTATAAAACATAATTAAAATTATATAATATAATACAACAATAATGTTTGTTATATTCTTATTTACGTAATTTTTTTATTGTCTTAAAATTTATTGAACATTGAATTCATGTCAATAATTGTTAGAATACCTATTTACTACTCTATGTATTAGACAATAAGTATATTAATAATATGTTCTTATTCAAAAAAAAAAAAACAAATAGATACCCTTTTGTTTTTTTTTTCATTTAGGGGAATGATGTAGTGTAGCAGTAAGTAAAGTAGTAATAAATCGAACCTAGTGAAGAACAGACGTGTCTCATTTAATCCCAGGACGCCCACCACATTCACTTGCAATATACCGTGAATATACAATATACAAAATACCTTGCGATGGTCAGTAGAAACTATTATTGGTTAAACTAAAGTTATTTTTTATTATTTATTTATTATTATAAACATACATAGGTACTTCTTAGGCGGTCTTATAACCAAACTCTTCCAGACAAGCGCTTTGAAGAAGAGGACAACGGGAGGTAGTGCAGAAATAATAATAAACTTAAATAGCTAAATAAACTAATTAATACCATATAATATAACATATTATTATGATACACTCGCAAGATAGCGCAAACTCATCATTGATAAAATACCATTATTATGCTAAAATATTATTTAAACATATTTATTTGTACAGTTTAACAATCATAAACATATTTTATAGCATTCAAATGAATTATTTTTATAGTTCCCTCGGGCAAAATAACTGTTTAGTGAAATTTTGTTGAATCTAGTATTTAACTCACTAATTAATTCATGGTAATGTGATTGAGTGTGAAATGTGTTTGAAATTGAAAAGGAAATACAGTATAACAATAGTTGGATAACACCACACTGGATACCAAACTACCAAACATGATCGCTAATAAATATTAGGTATCAATCATTATTATGGTCCCAATAAAAAAAACATTTAGCAGGCCGCAGTCTTTCATCTTCATGATCAAATCAGAAACTAGAATAAAATAAGAAACAGAGTAACCGACCGATATAGCTCAACGAGTCACGGAGCTGAAGTCGCAAACATAAGAAAAATAAACCTAAAAGATCGATTGCCCGAAACTATCTAATAATATAATTTCATCAATTTACATCAACACTAAGTGATGATGTAAGATGATACAGCTATAGTTTTTATAAACTTGCAAGTCAATTAAGGAAGAACACATCACAGCTGATGTCCATGACATGCAAAAATAGGGACTCGTTTTCTTAACACTGAATATACTCGTACGTTACTCGAAAAATAATCTAGTCACTGATGACGTGCAACTTTCGAAGGGCTTTCAAAGCTTGTAGAGTCTAAGTTACACTTTATGAGGAAATGCAATCATCATGCGAAAGTGTTTGTTTGTTGGTTTGTCCTTCAATCACGCCGCAACGGAGCAACGGATCGACGTGATTTTTGGCATGGGTATAGTTGAGGACCTGGAGAGTGACATAGGTAACTTTTTATCCCGGAAAATTAAGGAGTTCCCGCGGGAATCAAAAAAACTTAACCCATGGGGACGAAGTCGCGGGCATCAGCTAGTCCAATATAAATGCAAATAATTAAGAATTTTTTTTGGGAGAATATAAAATGACCACAAGATATATTTCAGAATGTATCCTTAATATTGTGAAAATATTTTTTCCCTTTCATGAAATATTTCACTTGAGTTTTCACCCCTTATCGACCCGTTTTGCTGTTGTTATTATAAAAAATCATTTACAATAATATTGGATAGAGGCAGACGTTACTTTGCGGAAGTCCATGATAATAAAAGAACTAGAAGTTTAATTCGCTATATTCCGCCACAATAGGTCAAACTATGTAGTACAGTGTGTATCTTACACTTGTAATTTGCGATATTCACCATTACCATTGAATTATACTAAACGTAATTACTTCAAATTTAAATATAATATGTAAACCGATGGCCTCCCGCCGAATATGGCTTAAAAAGATAAAAATCTTTATTTCAGGGGGGCTCTCATAGAAGTGAATGCGAAGTAAAATATTTTTTATAGCGTTACATAGGGTTGCGGTATAATCATTTTAAAGATAATTAGGAATAGAGTCCAAAAATATATTTCTTTAATTTTTTCCCCTAAAATTGACGAAATGGGGGGGCTTTCAAAGTGGAGATTTTCTAACGTCCAAAGTTGACCTCAGAACTCTCAATTTTCTGAAAGGCTGAGCCTGAAACTTAATCAATTATTTGAATTATGTCCTGTACTTGAACCACAAATACTAAAATTAGATAAGTATAATAAGGAAACGAACGAAGGAACTTATTTAATTTTTAATGAGCTTCAGTACTTTTAACAGACCTTCACAATGATGTCAATAGATGGCGCTCTGTGATACCGCGAGGTCTCAGTTCGGGGCGAACCACTAGTTATGTTATAGCCATGAAACTTGATATTTGGGCTTCCGTTTTAAAATTATGAAATACGTATTTCACAATTTTTGTAATTTCTATCCCCAAGGACGTTAAATAGAGAGTTTGTCCTTCACTCACGACGCAACAGAGCAACGAGTCAACGTGATTTTTTGCATGGGTATAGACAGTTTGTCCTTCAATCACGCCGCAACAGAGCAACGGATTAGCGTGATTTTTTGCATGGGTATAGATGAGGACCTGGACAGTGACGTAGGCTTCTTTTTATCCCGGAAAATTAAGGAGTGCCTGTGGGAATTAAAAACTTATGGCACGCGAACGAAGTCGCGGGCGTCCGCTAGTTCGCAATAAAGCAATTGAGCAAGCAAGCAATATAATAGTTTTAAGCTATTCCAAAATATTTCATATAAATAGAATTAGTAGATGTTTCTAAGATAAGCAAATATGACGGTCGAACGGACGGATAGACGGATAGAAGGAAGGAATTAATAGCGCTTTTTACTATTTTGGTGAGAAACTGTAAAAATATTTTAACTTTTTGATTGGGAGTGCTGCTTTCCTAAATGAAAATGAATTATCAGCAATCACTTTACTAAAGTATAGGATAAAATTAAATTATTTTACTTTAAATCATTCTCAACTTTTATTGATGATAGAGCATGAAACAGCTAGTATTTTTAAACGTGGCAGTAATTTACTGAAAAAGGCATTACGCTGGTTTCATGACATGCAAAAATAAAATGGAACTTACTTAGTAATAAAATGAGGTCGTTGAAGAAAAAGTAACGGGTGCCCTCTTAGGGACCTAGATTATGTACCTACTCGTACCTACCTAAATAATACTCCTATCTTAACTCCACCAATTCCAATGCCATCAGTCTAACAATGCAGATTTCTCCATTCTATAACTATTTACTGGTCTTCTATTTTTATTATACAGCTAGGTGATTCTAAACCTGGTGGTCTAGTGGATGGTCTGGCCTGGTGGGAGTCTTCGGCCGTGGCTAGTTATCACCCTACCGGCAAAGAAGTGGCGCCAAGCGATTATGCGTTCCGGTACGATGCCGTGTAGAAACCGATTAGTGGTATGGGTTTAATATAACTGCCATACCCCAAATAGTAATAGCCCGCTACCATCTCAGACTGCATCATCACTTACCATCAGATGAGATTTCAGTCAAGGGCTAACTTGTACTTGATTTAAAAAAAAAACACTTAGAAACTAATTTTCGTTTAAGTCAATGTATGCATAGGTACTGCTATTGCATGTATATATACTTAGTTGCGTTAGGTATATGGTACTTAGTTGCGTTTTTGACAATTGCATTTCACACAATCACAGCAGAAATTTAGGAAGTAAGGATGATAATTCATGCCAGTCCTATATTGTACATAGAATTTAAATGATTTTAGACGTCTGAACAAATCTATTTTGCTCAACATATTAAAAAAATCTAAATTTATTTATTATGTAAGCCCTTCGCTTGAAACCTTTAAATAGTATTCTGTTTAGTGCCACAAAAATCATTTCATTAATCCATACTAATATTATAAATGTGAAATGTTTGGTACAGAGATAGGTTGCTTCCCGGGGAAGGACATAGGCTTTTTTTCCCGGAAAATTAATGAGTTCCCGCGGGAGTCAAAAGATCTAAATCTACGCGGACGTAGTCGCAGGCATCATCTAGTCGGAAATAAAATAAAGTGCGCAAAACTAGTTTTCAAAGGAATTAACCATATAAGAATTATGAATTCAAGATATTGCATTCCAATTAGCATCTTGAAGTCGGTTCTATTGTTAAAATCTAATATTGTAAGGTTTAGAATATACTATAAAGATTTTGAAGCTAGATATCATAAATTAATTCTCAAAGAGAGGTATCTCAAGATGAAATTAATACAGGCGCAAAGATAATTAATTTACGTCTTTGAAATTGACAAGTAGGTACGGCAGAGGGAGTAGGCAATGCAAAAATATAAATAATTATTTCTTGTGAAATTTATGAGCTCCTAAAAATATAATTAAGTTAATCTTCAAGATAATATATGCGATACAATGCATTATTGAGTAAATAATGACTGTCTTATTAACACACAGCAAAAAAAGATTAAACGGACAATGTAGGAAACTTTTGAGATTTTACGTTTAGGCTATTTAGTATTTAATAGTAGTTATACTTCGTATTCGTCCTCCGAGATTAGCATGATATACTTGTAGTACCGTGTACGTACGGCCACTTTCACACGTTAGTTGAGGTAGCTGAAAATAAAAACAAACGCTCCCTCTTACCGGCCGATAGCAGGCCGCTATATATAGGCCCCACTCCTGCACAACTAGTCATTCGTGTTTTCGTGCTCAGCCACTTCGCACGTCCGCAAATTCGGTGAGTTTTTATTTTATTTTTAAATTATTAAATTAAAAATTAATATTTTTATTATTTATTTTTGTGATAAAAACGTAAAAGTGATTTCGGAAATTTGAAATTAAACCGATCACGTAAACGTTATCACCGAATAAGTTTGTCATCGAGTTTTTTGGAGTCTTCTACACTGTTTTGTCATCGAGCTTTTGTTTGTGAAGTCTTCTACACTGCTTGTCATCGAGTTCTTTGGAGTCACTGCAATCGCCAACACTGCCACCGTCGAGTCGCAACATTGCTCGTCAGCCAACTTTCTAATAATGTGTGTTTGCGCATAGATTTTTTTTTTTAGATATATACCTAAACTCAAACCGAAATTCAATTAATGTTTCTTACTCAAATAGACTTTTACAAGTCCTTTTTGAGTCGTCGAGTGGAATCTTTCACTGGTTCGGAATAACATTCCTACAGAAAAGAATCAGCAAGAAAGTCTGTTAAAATCTACCTGTCTAGACGTGGATATTATGAAATCTTAGCAAATCGGATTGCCTATGGCTACCTATTGAAGTGTGTTTTCGCATGCAATTTCTTGCCTACAAAATAATAGACTTACAATAAGTCGTAGGCGAGGCCCCCCAGGCATTGCTCAAATTTGAAGTACGTTTTCGCGTGCAATCTAATGCCTACAAAATAATAGACTTACAATAAGTCGTGGGCGAAAGCCCTCAGGCATTGCTCAATTTGAAGTACGTTTTCGCGTGCAATCTCATGCCTACAAAATGATAGACTTACAATGAGTCGTGGGCGAAAGCCCTCAGGCATTGCTCAATTTGAAGTACGTTTTCGCGTGCAATCTCATGCCTAATAGACTTACAATAAGTCGGAGTACGTTTTCGCGTGCAATCTCATGCCTACAAAATGATAGACTTACAATGAGTCGTAGGCGGGGGCCCTCAGGCATTGCTCAATTTGAAGTACGTTTCAATTTGGAGTACGTTTTCGCGTGCAATCTCATGCCTTCAAAGTAATAGACTTGCAATGAGTCGTGGGCGAAAGCCCTCAGGCATTTCTCAAATTTGAAGTACGTTTCAATTTGGAGTACGTTTTCGCGTGCAATCATATGCCTACAAAGTAATAGACTTGCAATGAGTCGTGGGCGAAAGCCCTCAGGCATTACTCAATTTTGAAGTATATTTTCGCGTGCAATCTCATGCCTACAAAGTAATGTACTGGCAATGGGTCATGAGCGGGGGCTCTCAGGCGTTGTTCAATTTTGAAGTGTTTTTTTTTCCGTACACGATTTCATGCCTATGAAATTATGCCTGTATTGCGTTGATTGTTTGAACTAACTATTGCAAAATCTATTTTTGAGAAGTGCGTCCTTTTACGCACTTTATTGGCACACCTTTTTTCGTACGACGAAAGTGCGCGCGCACGTGCTTGAATCTCAAAGCATCTTCGATCAGGTGCGAAAACTTATCCAAGCATTCATGTTGCCATAATATGCTTCACTATTGGGACTGCGTTCTAATGAACAATAATGAATGACTAATGTCATAAAGACCAACGATCTTACCTGCTCTGGGAGAAGTCATGATGACGCAGGCGCAAGTCCCGCCTTCACTCCCGAATCCCGACAGCAAGACGCCTTCGAGTTTTTTGTTATGATGTTTTGAGCATAGCTACTACAGCAGAGCTTTATAAAACGATACGGATCGTCGGATACAGCATCTATTAATGGACGCACGACGCTTTAATTACGACATACAGCGATTCTTTAACAAGACGTTTAATTGTCCTCAGGATTAGTTATTGCATATTAAAACTAATACTTATTATTTAGCAAGAATCTTTCAGAAACTTACAAAGATGCTAAGGCGATAATTAAATAGAGCGCAGAGTCGAAACAGCCTCAAGCCCAAACCGCAAAGGAAGTTTTAAATCAACAGACCTGTTATGCGAGCATTTCGGCTAAGGACTTCTCATCGCAGCCATCGTTGTCCGAGATTAGGAACACTGGTAATTTTTTTTAAAAAATTGGCAAAATTTTTAAAAAAGCAGTGGTCATCCATAACCGATGACCCTACAGTGGTTAGTTGTTTTTTCCTATAGTATTCCTATTTTAAGTGTTTCTTGTTTTGCCTCTAAATTCATTCAAAAGGCAGTCGATGGTCCCTTAGCTATAGGAGCTATATCACAAAGTGAACCTGCAGTACATTAATTTTTGACTGCAGTACTCTTTTTCCGAGTCATACGGCAAGAACATATTAACCTTAATATAAAACAATGAAAATCATTTCAATATTTTTTCTTTATTTGAAGAATTTAGAACAATAATTGTATTAGTGAGAACTGCTATATGACCACAACCAATCAAAAAGATGCTTAGTTTTCGGTCCTAATACATGCAGACCAGAAAGGCAACTAAATTAATTGCGCTTTTGTTTGAATATAGTTTTCCAAATACGTTCCACAGTTATTTGGTTTATTTAAACCAAACTGCAATATTTTTTGTATTTTTTCGCTCGTGGAACCTATCCAAAAATTTCCTCGAGGCTAAGAAATTAATGTTACTCCTTTTAATCATAATAATTCTTTAATAATCTTTACAGTTTGGCAACTTAACAGTATTATTTTATAATGCTGTTATAACTTCCGTATAAGGAGTTCCGACACTACCTATAATTATTGTTCGATGATGATTGATTCTCTTTTTAAAAAGAAATCACAAAACGAACGTCTCTATAACATAATATTTCAATGAAAAGAAACAATAAGTTGCCACCGAGCTCCTGCAACTTTATTTTTTGGAATACGTAATTTATTCTTATATACATAATAATATTTTTTTTTTGAACTTTGCTACATTAGTTGGCCTTATTACTTCATCGTGGCCGGCTAAAACAACCAAGTTTTAGAAGGTGTAAATGTTTTAAATTTAAAAAATGGTAATTAAGAAACAACGCATCTATATCCTGTTGTCCTTCAGATTTTGAGCGGCTTAATTCTGTAAACAAAATTGAAATGATGTAGAAATTGTCATAGGATTCTCAACTGCGGGGTTGGGGGCCGCTTGTAGTGAGGAAACTGCTAGCACCCAACGAAATGAGGCATTTCACATTAACCAGTTGGAAATTCTGCCAGCTTACTTCGGTTTCAAGTATTTGTTGAATACTTACACATTTTTTCAAAATCTTTTCAAGATCGATAATACCATTGCAGTTGGTTTCATAACCTGCATGGCTGGTAGGTATTTCCCCTCTTGAGATGAGCCCACGAGATATATATTGAATAGATGCGAATACAAAGATGTTTGTATTACATATAAACGCTCTAGTCACGATACTAAAGCTATTAGAGAATCAAGACGAATCCGTTCAAAGGTATTTAGTGGGAACTGTCCAAATAATTCGAAAATTATTTTTTGCGTCCCAATGTTTAAGTATACCAATTATAAAAATTAATATATTTCGTGTGAGAGATGCGTACGCCATTAATGCGTTCATGGGTTTCAATCTCTTGGGTTTCCACTCTTCGGTATTATCAAGAAAACACAAGTAAAGTTCATAATTTTTGTTCCTTTATAGCCTACCATCATATCGCATATTTAATGGTTTACTTGCTGTAATTTGTCTTCGGACCCACTGGTCCACTGGTCTTTGAACCATCTGACGTGGTTATATATATACATAAGTATATATATATATATTTTTTTTTCTTCTTTCTCTCTCGTTCCTGCAGCCGCAAATTACACCTCACATACCCTGGTTGGAACTACTGCTGGCTGCTCGCCGGTAGTCCTTATTGATAAGAGATTTCCCACTCTCATCTATAGAAATGATGAATACCTTTCAGTCAGTTTTATTTCTGTCCTTCTATAAATTCATTTAAACAACACGATAGTTGATCAATTAAGTTGTTTCAATTCGGCAATCAATACTATACATCTCTTCCATGGATGTCTTCAGCAAGCATTAATTCAATTGAATTTGAGTTGTTGAAATTTATCACAACTTTACCAATAGTTGTAGATCTCGTAATATTAGAGATAAGTGATCTCTAAGTATAATATGCAGTTTCATTGAAAAAATTGAACATAGGTACTATAACTAGATTTTCTAAATTTTTTTTTTTTTCAAATTCATACTGACTTTCTATGCTAAAATGTAACATCACTTGAGATCCTTGAAATGCATTAATTTTTTTTTTGTGTTTTGTTTTTCTCAATCAATGATCTGATGAAATTTCAACTATAAAATAACTTTTGAAGCATTAAATAATTTTATGAGCTTCAAGAACATTACATAGAATGCAAAAGTTTTTCAAAATTGTAATAATAATAATATATAACATAGAACTTTCCTTCGAAATTTCTCGTCAATCAAAATTTTTAATTTTTAATTAAAACTTTCTGAACAGGTTTTTTCCGTATATAATACAATTTTTACATTATCGTAAGTGTAACCCTCAATAGTTATCTTGACAAAATTAAACACCTTCGACACAATATCGGACTTATCTGTTCCTCAATACAGCGCGGCCTCAAGAGCCCGCCATATCCACAAGAATATTTTAGTTGCAGTCACTTGGCATATCCACAGACTGGTCCTTGTTTTTGCCCAAAGTACACGACACTAAGTAGTTGCTCGAATACTTTTGAAATTATAATTTTCCTTATCGAAAATTCAGATTGTTGAGTTGACTCATTTCTTACAAATACTATGATCCTGTAATAATAAAATCGAGCATTATAAAAAACAAAGTTATACAGTACCTCGTAAATATCTATCAAAATAAATAAAATTGTTCATTAAATAAGAACATAATCATTATTATGTATTAAATATGATATACCTGATGGTTAAAGTGCGTTTTTCGCATAATAACTACGAGTAAGACCTGTTTTCATGACAAGTCTCTCAATATCTACAAGTATATCATGCTAATCTCGGAGGACGAATACGAAGTATAATTAATGATTAAACGAACTTACCTGTAAGTGAAGTTCGATCATAATTATACGAGGATTCGTCCGAAGAGATTAGCATCCCACCCTCCCACGGGTTACCCCAGTGTCATGAAAAGGTCAAATTTCAAATTCAAGGTTAAATTTGTAATATATGTGTTTATGAAAGTGTAAAAAAAAAAAAAAAAAGGTCAAGCTCCGAACTAAATGACTAGTTGTGCAGGAGTGGGGCCTATATATAGCGGCCTGCTATCGGCCGGTAAGAGGGAGCGTTTGTTTTTATTTTCAGCTACCTCAACTAACGTGTGAAAGTGGCCGTACGTACACGGTACTACAAGTATATCATGCTAATCTCTTCGGACGAATCCTCGTATAATTATGA
This sequence comes from Erebia ligea, assembly GCA_917051295.2. Taxonomy (NCBI): domain Eukaryota; kingdom Metazoa; phylum Arthropoda; class Insecta; order Lepidoptera; family Nymphalidae; genus Erebia; species Erebia ligea. The sequence continues at coordinate 8,803,724 of OU785225.1, forward strand.
TCGAACTTCACTTACAGGTAAGTTCGTTTAATCATTAATTATTTACTCTTTACCTACAGATCCACGAAGAAAAGATTTTGAGTAATATCACCCAAGACAAGCTTGGGCAGTTTTGCTAGTCATATACCTAAAGAGAAAACAGTACTGCGACCGCTGAAGTAATATATTTAATACATAGAAATCAGAAGATTGACAGATTGTAATCTGGAGCACATGCAGGATTTAAAAAAAACAGCCAAGTGTAAGTCAGGCTCACGTACTGAGGACACTATTCATTGGAAGGACACATTTATATAATATGTCACTCTACAGGTCCTCAAATATACCCATGCAAAAAATCACGTCAATCCGTTGCGCCGTTGCCGCCTAATTGAAGAAGAATGCGAGAAAAATAGCATGCTATCCCAAAGGAACTGATTGTTTTTCCGGATTAAAAAGTTGCCTATGTCACTCTCCAGGTCCTCAAATATACCCATGCAAAAAATCACGTCGATCCGTTGCGCCGTTGAAGCGTGGTTGAAGGACAAACCAACAAACCAACAAACAAAATGACTTTCGCATTTATAATATTAGTATGGATTAAACGAGCATGGACTCGAACAACACCGAGTGAACTAAGAAACCACCAAGAAACTTGAAATAAGAGACCATTAATATATATATAGCTGCTCGTGCTGACTGACTGACTGATTGATCACCTCTCCTGAACAATTTTGTATGAAAAATTTTTTTTTCACTCATCGTTTCGTATAAAAGACAAAAATTCATTCGGAGGAAAAATACGGAGAGAGCTGATGATTGAGGATTTCGAAGACGGATGAAGAGCACCAGCCAGGGTATCGAAGATAGGTGGGGGGTGCTCGACCAAATGTCACTGGAAACTTCATCCAATTGACAGTTAGCTGAAAAAAATTTCAAAATGGCGGATTTAAGATGGCCGCCATACAAATTTCGACGGTGTCTATCTCGGAGAGTATAAAAGATGGAAGAGTGGTTTCTTGGCAAAAGATGATCAGGACATGAGGGTCTACTTGATGAACAGGAAAAAAATTCAAGATGGCGGAATTTATTTTTCCATAGAAAAGGGTATTGAAGATAGGCGGGGGGTGCTCGACCAAATGTCACTCGAAACTTCATCCAATTGACAGTGAGCTGAAAAAAAATTCAAAATGGCGGATTTAAGATGGCCGCCATACAAATTTCGTCGATGTCTATCACGGAGAGTATAAAAGATGGAAGAGTGGTTTCTTGGCAAAAGATGATCAGAACATGAAGGTCTACTTGATGAATAGGAAAAAAATTCAAGATGGCGGAATTTATTTTCCATATAAAATGTATGGCGAATATTGAAGAGAATACGGTTCCTTTTCAAGATTTGTTTTTATGGAAGAAATCTCATTTTGACGAATGGTTCGCAGAAAAAAATATGAAGAGAGATGATGATCGAAGGTTAGGATGATGGGTGAGGAGCACGGTCAGGGTATTAAAGATAGGTACCTACTTAGGGGCTGCTCAAACAAAAAGGGAGGGGCGGGGGGTTGGTGGTCTTTGTTTTATGTTTTTCCTTTATGAGAATTTTCTTTTACGTCGGACGCTTGGCGTGCTGGCGCTTCCACTGTGCTCACTAGCATAGCAGTGTGTTGTTCAGATCAGAACACGTAGACAGTAAACCAGCTGCCCGATTATGTGAGAATTGTCGATCAAATCGTAAAAGTTCGGCGTCAAAGTAAAATAAACCATAAAAGCATTGAATTAGAGCTCAATTTCGTGTTACGAAATTGAGCTCTAATTTAATGCTGTTATGGTTTATTTTACTTTGACGCCGAACTTTGACGATTTGATCGGCCATTCTTACATAATCGGGGGGCAGGATAGTAGGACAGCGAGTAAGTAGACAGTGGACCACGCGGTCCACTACGCGGTCCGCTGTAGCGGGCCGCGCAACCACGCGCCATACTAGTTAATATATATATAGCTGCTCGTGCTGATTGACTGATTGATCACCTCTCCTGTAAAATTTTGTATGAAAACTTTTTTTTTCACTCATCGTTTCGTATAGAAGACAAAAATTCATGGGGAGGAAAAATACGAAGAGAGCTGATGATTGAGGATTTCGAAGACGGATGAAGAGCACCAGCCAGGGTATCGAAGATAGGTGGGGGGTGCTCGACCAAATGTCACTCGAAACTTCATCCAATTGACAGTGAGCTGAAAAAAAATTCAAAATGGCGGATTTAAGATGGCCGCCATACAAATTTCTTCGGTGTCTATCTCGGAGAGTATAAAAGATGGAAGAGTGGTTTCTTGGCAAAAGATGATCAGGACATGAGGGTCTACTTGATGAACAGGAAAAAAATTCAAGATGGCGGAATTTATTTTTCCATAGAAAAGGGTATTGAAGATAGGTGGGAGGTGCTCGACCAAATGTCACTCGAAACTTCATCCAATTGAAAGTGAGCTGAAAAAATTTTCAAAATGGCGGATTTAAGATGGCCGCCATACAAATTTCGTCGGTGTCTATCACGGAGAGTATAAAAGATGGAAGAGTGGTTTCTTGGCAAAAGATGATTAGAACATGAAAGTCTACTTGATGAACAGCAAAAAAATTCAAGATGGCGGAATTTATTTTCCATAGAAAATGTATGGCGAATATTGAAGAGGCTACAATTAGTGTAGAACTATGCAAGACTACGGTTCCTTTTCAAGATTTGTTTTTATGGAAGAAATCTCATTTTGACGAATGGTTCGGAGAAAAAAATATGGAGAGAGATGATGATCGAAGGTTCGGATGATGGGTGAGGAGCACGGTCAGGGTATTAAAGATAGGTACCTACTTAGGGGCTGCTTGAACAAAAAGGGAGGGGCGGAAGGTTGGTGGTCTTTGTTTTATGTTTTTCCTTTAGAGAATTTTCTTTTACGTCGGACGCTTGGCGTGCTGGCGCTTCCACTGTGCTCACTAGCATAGCAGTGTGTACTTCAGATCAGAACACGTAGACAGTAAATCAGCTGCCCGATTATGTAAGAATGGTCGATCAAATCGTCAAAGTTCGGCGTCAAAGTAAAATAAACCATAACAGCATTAAATTATAGCTCAATTTCGCGGTTCCTTTTCAAGATTTGTTTTTATGGAAGAAATCTCATTTTGACGAATGGTTCGGAGAAAAAAATATGGAGAGAGATGATGATCGAAGGTTCGGATGACGGGTGAGGAGCACGGTCAGGGTATTAAAGACAGGTACCTACTTAGGGGCTGCTCAAACAAAAAGGGAGGGGCGGGGTATTGGTGGTCTTTGTTTTATGTTTTTCCTTTATGAGAATTTTCTTTTACGTCGGACGCTTGGCGTGCTGGCGCTTCCACTGTGCTCACTAGCATAGCAGTGTGTTGTTCAGATCAGAACACGTAGACAGTAAACCAGCTGCCCGATTATGTAAGAATTGTCGATGAAATCGTAAAAGTTCGGCGTCAAAGTAAAATAAACCATAACAGCATTGAATTAGAGCTCAATTTCGTGTTTCGAAATTGAGCTCTAATTTAATGCTGTTGTGGTTTATTTTACTTTGACGCCGAACTTTTACGATTTGATCGGCCATTCTTACATAATCGGGGGGCAGGATAGTAGGACAGCGAGTAAGTAGACAGTGGTCCACGCGGTCCACTACGCGGTCCGCTGCAGCGGGCCGCGCAACCACGCGCCATACTAGTGTATTATATCCTTAGTAGGTAATTACGTATTCTGTATCAACTTCAACTTGATGCCTCAGGCTGTTTCTGCGAAAAGTGCTTTATGAAGGAACTAGAAATTTAATTTCAAATTACAAGCTGCAAGTGCAAGATACACTGTGCCACGTATATTTGCCTACTGTTGCGGATTATAGCAAATTAAATTTGGGGAATTATAAAACGAGCGAATAAAAAAACAATTTGCGACTGATGATGACATACTGTTTTAATAACTTGAGCGGTATGAATTTGAGTAAGCGAAAAATTAACTAAACTAACGACGAATATTGATTAATAATAAAATCCAGAACGAGCTTACAAAAAGTGGATTGTGATTAATCCATTTCAGATATTAAAATTTTATCCGAGCGACTACATTACTAAGTGAGCGACTGGAAATACTCATACAGAGAGTAATGTTAGGTTAGGGTTGAACATGAATATCCAGGTAGTGCCCGGCGGCAGGCCGGGCACTTAGGTTCTTATGGGGTTAACATACCGAACTTAAGTAAATTTTTTTTTTTTTAATGTGAGCTCATTATACTCTGCTCATTAGTGTATTTTTCAAAGTGGGTTTTGTATTCGAAACACTTCATTTAAGATAAAATGCCGCTCAGTAAAAAAAATACATTTGCCAAATATTGAAAAAAATACAGGACGTAACGTTGACACTCAAACAAATATTAGGTTGCTCAAATATTATGAAGCTGCTCATTTTGTATTTTAAGTAACTCAAATTAATGTTTGTAAGTTGCTGTTCTGTTGATTTCTCGTCACTCGCAATCAGTCGCTCACTTAGTAATTCTTTAACCCAAATTAATTAATTTTGACACTTAAAACTGTAATTTACAGTCACTCGTTTAATTGCTACCCATTAAATTTCTAGTTCCTTCATAATCATGGACTTCCGCAAAGTAACGCCTGCTTCTATTCAAAAAATGCTTTGACAATTAGTATGAAAAAAAAAGTATTAAAATAAAATAGTTATTAAAAATGCGAAAGTGTGTTTGTTTGTTGGTTTGTTGGTTTATTGGTTTGTTGGTTTTTTGGTTTGTTGGTTTTTTGGTTTGTTGGTTTGTTGGTTTGTCCTTCAACCACGCCGCAACGGAGCAACGAATCGACGTGATATTTGGATGGCCACGCGGACGAAGTTGTATATAACAGAAAAAGTAAAAAATATTCCTAGCTTGGGTCGCCAGGGAATTCTCCCATGAATCCATTTCAAAAATAACGAATTCCTAAGGATACTATCTCAGCCCGACCGGGAATTTTATTCCTTCCACGAAAATGACATAAATTCAAGCCGTATTTCCGGATAACACTTGTATGTACCTACTTCTCTAATTTAAATAAGAAAATCATTTGTTTTTCCTAATGGCGATATATTTTCCTTGTTGCCCCTACTTAATTATATTTTATGTTACGTTAATGGTTGGTTTTGAGAAACTTAAGTGCTGTTAACTACTTTGAAGAAAGTTGTTAAGAAATTTTATGCAGTGGAATCACTATCAGTGTTAAATTTATAGCCTATTAAAAGAAAAGTGAAGTGTAACATAACAACAAACTTCTTTCAACTGCCATATAAATTACTAGCGGACGCCCGCGACTACGTTCGCGTGCATAAGGTAAGTTTATTTAATTTTGAAAATTTTTAATTTTCCGTGATAACCTATGTATGCCCTTTACCGGGATATAATCTGATCCTAAATTCATCAAAATCGGTTGAAAACATGGTCGGGGAAAGCATAGCAGACAGAGAAACATACACACATTCGCATTTATAATATTAGTATGACTAGGGATGAGTGCCCAGGAATATTTTAAAATTATACTAATATTATAAATGCGAAAGTGTTTGTTTGTTGGTTTATTGGTTTGTTGGTTTGTCTTTCAATCACGACGCAACGGAGCAACGGATCGACGTGATTTTTGGGATGGGTGTAGTTGAGGACCTGGAGAGTGACATAGGCTACATTTTATCCAGGAAGATTAAGGAGTTCCCGCGGGAATACAAAAAACTTAAACCACGCGGACGAAGTCGCGGGCATCAGCTAGTAACTAATATATAGGTAAATAAATAAAATTAGCTTTTTGAAAACCAGCCACCCACCTAGATACTTAAAATACTCGCACGTCATAAGTGACCTGGCTGAATAGGGCGCTGCCTCAGTTTGTAGCTTTAGGCTACTTTGAGGTCAATATTAATATCGATCAAGCGCTGATTTTCAGACATTACCGCATGGTGACGTTATAGGCTAAGCCCCAGGCTGCCCACCTATAACGCAATTTACTCTATTAATATATTTTATTTTTATTTTATTTTATTTTATTTTATTTAGATATCATACCCGAAGAGACCTTACAGTTGCCCAATGCGTCTCTCCGGGCCACAGAATTAGAGTGACAATTACTTAATAAACTAAAACTTAATATACTTGCTTACAATTAACAAAATACACAAAAAACGTGCAAAAAACACATAATTTGTAACACAGATCACAAAAAACAATGTCATTCCATTATGACTACACTATAGACATAATACACATAAAATAATAAATTGACTAAAATAATAATAATAAGGTTATCGAATGTCCAATTTTTTTTATCTCTTTTTCTTTATATTACTATATGATGGCCGCGACTTCGTCCATATGGATATTAGGATAATGAGAAATCACGTGGGAGCTCTTCGATTTTCCACGATAAAATATAGCAGACACTTTTTCGCATTTATAATATTAGTAAGTATGTATACTGTTATTATCTACCTCATGTATTAATAAATTAAATACTACAGTTAATGTCTACTTACCTATGTTTGAAATAAAGCACGAGAAAGGTATTAATATTATTTGGGTTTAAAGTTGTGTATCTAGCAAAAGCCTCCTACAGCTAGTGACCGCTCTATCCAATAGTGTTTTCGTGACTTTAATACTAAAAAATATCTTTACATTTTTAAAATGATTGAGACCAACGACAAAACTAGAGCAAAAATTTAAGTAATCGTACCGTAACTGCGCGGGCCAGAATTTTAGCAACTTTAATTTACTTAGTGCAACCGTTACTCAATCTACCAAATGTCACAAAATCGCGGAATTTTGCGTTTCGGCTGGTAATTAAGTCCAATAGAAACAATTTTGTATAGGTATTATATGCCACATCTAAATGAGCGATGCATAAATCAAACTGTTTTATTATTCAGAAATGTTAGTGCCGTCGCCTACGTTTGATAGCTTTCAACGTCTGAATACAAAGCACGATAATGTATGCTGATGAAAAGATATCTGTTTAGCATTTTAATCAAAAAGTGAAATGCTGATAATGTGTTAGGAGAAAATCAGTAAACTGTACTATATCTAATCCCGTATTATAAAAAGGGGCTCCGGCACACACATTCATAAGACATACTAAAGATAAGAATTTTTTATAAAGGCCCTTGATGGACTTCAAAGACAAACATTTTCGGAAAACAAAATATGCTAAGAAAACGAATGAAACCTTAAATTACGAGTAAGTTTGCCTGAATACCCTTGGAAATTTTTATGATATTATTATTTACTCCTCAATTTAATTACACTGGCGAAAGGCGAAAGTTTGTATGTGTGTATATTTGTTACGCTTTCACGCAAAAACTACTGGACGGATTAGGCTGAAATTTTGAATGGAGATAGATTATACCCTGGATTAACACAAAGGCTGGATTAGCACAAGGAGTTCCTTTAACCTCAATCCACGCGGACGAAGTCGCGGGCATCGTCTAGTTTTCTTAATTTATTACTATTACTCGCGTTTAGATATTAGAAGCTACACATACTCGTACATAAATCAGGCACGGATGTCGACGAGGCAGATTTCAGACATGTAGTTTAATTACCACAACCATTGATGTAGAATTTTAGTATGGCCACAGCATTAAACGGCTACGATAGGCGATAGCCAAACTCTATAGTTTTGGCAAGCGCTCGTAAGCAGTTAACAGTAGTAATTATTAATAAGCTCCTGACCATAGAGTTATTATAGTAGGCATAGCCCCTGACCGTTATACTGAGCTGTTAATTGCATTAATTTATCGGTATTAAATTTGGTGTATTTTATACAGTAAGTTTTAAAAATAATCAATTCTTAACGAGAAATTATCCATGCTTATTGGAATATCCGAAAGTGTTTCTCTGACTGCTACATTTTCACGGTCAAGGCAAATTTAACCGATTTCGACGTAATTTTAGCACAAAGGTAGTTTGCATCCCGGAGAAGTAAAGTGCTTCTCTGACTGCTACATTTTCACGGTCAAGGCAAATTTAACCGATTTCGACATAATTTTAGCACAAAGGTAGTTTGCATCCCGGAGAAGTAAATATATTACTTTTTGCCCCGGAAAATCAAAGTTGCCATGGGATTGTGTAAATGAACGGCTCCGCGGATAACGTCGAGGCATCTTCGGGCAGTAGACAATTAATATATCTATTAGAGAATTGTTAAATACAATAGTTGTAAAGACTATGGTAAAAGATCTTGTCAACACTAATGTAGTATAAGTAATAAGAACATGAGACAAAAGTTCGAAAAGAGTCTGCTCTAAACCTTTACCGTGCCGTAGAAACTTTCAGTAATTTACAGGCCCAGCCAATTAACGTTACTTCTCAGAACAAAGGCATTCTCAATTAGTGAGAGAATTTAATGCTTTCGCTGGCTCTGTTTTTCGATAAAGGTGAACGGGTGGCAACCGAAAATATGTCGAGATAATTTAGATCACTTTGAACGGTTGAGAAAAGATTATTGATATTTAACCCGTGCTTGGGTATCAGAGACTTATTCAATAGAATTCATATTATAACCACCCTTCTTCCCAGTGAACTCAGATTTTTTATAATCACGGAACTCAATGATTTAATGGGATTAAAAGTACCCTGTCTGGTCTGTCCTGTATATTATTTATGTTTTCAGGATGCCAGTTAACTTCGATTAACGCTTGAGCCGTGAAAATGTTACAGACAGGCAGGTAGATACGTATATTCTACTTACACTGTGTAGTTTAACAAAAACTTAAAAACACGCGTCGCCAGTTGCTGCACCTATAATGTGAATTAGACTCGTCAAAACAATAAGGTTTACTAGAAGCCATTGAAAAACACCACCACACACTAATATCCACCTCCTGGTCCCATCATCAGATCAGCTCTATGGAATCAAATTGGGGTTACCTAATCTATATATATAAATGCGAAAGGTCACTGACTGACTGACTCATTGATCATCACGATATCTCAGGAACTATAAAACATACAGACTTGAAATTTGGAAGGTAGATAGATAGATAGATAGATAGATAAATTCTTTATTGCCACACATAAATTAAAGAAAAAACTTAATTATAAACAAAATACAGAAAACAACACGTGCGCAAGGGCGGTCTTATCACTAAAAGTGATCTCCTCCAGACAACCCATTTCATAAGGAAAATTAAAAAGAAGCGGGAAAGTGCAACAATAAACATGCAATAATTATATACTACTTAAACTATACATACTAATAATACATAAATAACTAAATTAATAAATATAAACACATATACAAAATATATAGCAGTACATAAACTTACATTCAAAAAAAAAATACTTAAATATTCTATAGCACATTAGAAAGATAATATTCCTTTACACGACTCTTAAATATGTTTAAAGACTTTGCCTGCCTAATATCGCTCGGCAATCCATTCCAAAGCAGTACAGCCTTAACTGTGAAAGAATTACTGTACGCCCCTGTATGACTAGGAGGGATTTTTAACTTATTGTCATTTTTCGACCGCAAATAAAAAGGTACATCATAGCTGCCAAGAAAGTTGAATCGCTCTTTTAGGTAAGGTGGCGTCTGAGGATAATATAAAATGGAGTACAAGAGAGAAAGAGCGTGCAAATTTCTACGAGATCGGATTGGCAGCCATTTCAACTGAGCACGAAATACAGACACATGATCATATTTCCGTAAACCATATATGAAACGTATACATACATTTTGCAATCTATCAAGCTTGTTCAGCATGGTCTCTGATAAATCCAGATAGCAAACATCAGCGTAATCTAAAATAGGTAACAGCAAAGTATTAGCCAATAGGATTTTAGTTTTTACAGGTAAAAAATGTTTCCACCGCCTTAAGTACCCAACAGCAGCAAAAATCTTACGACTCAACTCCGATATTTGAGGAACCCAGGACATAGTATTATCAAGGATGAGACCAAGATCTTTGACGGAACTACTCAGGGGAATAACTGTACCATCTAAGAGAACAGGAGGTAAAGAATAATTTGAAAGTAAAGAAATGTAATAATTGCTACCTATGATAGTCACCTGGGACTTACCTGGATTTATCGAGAGACCATACGACCGGCACCAAGCACTAATTTTATTTAAATCAGCATTGAGGGAATCAATAGCAACAACAAGATCATTAATGACTGCAGAAGCATAGATCTGCAAGTCATCAGCATACAAATGGTAAGATGATGAAATTATTGAGGAAATAGAATTAATGTAAAGGGAAAAGAGAAGAGGAGAAAGTACACCACCCTGCGGTACCCCAGAATGAAGAGTAGTAAAAGACGAGAATTTATCATCCAACCGAACACACTGCTTACGATGAAATAGGTAAGACCGGAACCAGCTAATGACAGTTGGTGATACCTTCATTGACCTCAAAATAGCCAAAAGTAAGTCAAAGTCAACAGTGTTAAAAGCGTTACTGAAGTCTAAAAGTACCATAACAGTAAGGAGTTTACTATCGACAGCGTAACGAATATCATCACAGACTTTGATTAGAGCTGTTGTAGTACTATGACCCCGACGAAATCCTGATTGTAAGTTAGTTAAGAGATCATATCTATTTAAATATACACTAAGTTGCTGATGCACAATGCGCTCAAGCACTTTGGATAAGAAAGGTAGAATGGAGATCGGACGAAATTGAGAAGGAGATGAAGGGTTAGAAACTTTAGGAATAGGTATAATGTAAGCTTTAACCCAGGCAGAGGGAAATGAGCCAGAAGAAAGGGAAAAATTGAAAATGTGACATAACACTGGGAGGATAACATCAAGTGCAATTACTATCATCTTCCTACTTATTCCGTCGCTACCAATGGCATCAGATTTAACAGCTAGAATATGTTTCCTAACCTCACTGGAGGTAGTAGTAGTAAATTGTAACTCGGGGCCACCATGCGGCGTTAGGTAATGCGGCGAAGGTAGGTTCCTTCTATGGTGTAGACGTCAGCTAAGAAACGGTTTTGGGAAAATACCTATAATAAATGGGGTTGAAATGGGGGTTGGAAGTTTGTATGAAAGTCCTTTGTTTTTGAAGTTAGAGACATGAAAATTGGAATTTAAGGTTCTATGTTTTTTGAAGTTAGAGACTTGAAAATCGGGATTTAGGCCATAAGTTTTATATAATGAACATCTGCATTTGCTATATAAAAAGACTCTAAATAGACATTTTGCAGCGGGAAAATTTCATAATCTCATAGGAAATCAAAAATCGCGGGCGACCTCTTCAAACCCTGTGCACGCCACTGCCCATGGGTATGAACTACGAAGTTGCGATATTTACCTACTAGCGGTAGGACTTTTGTGGATAGGCCTCTTGCAGCGGGAAAATTTCATAATCTTAAAGGAAGTCAGAAATTGTACGCGGACGAAGTCGCGGGCGTCCGCTAGTTACATAATATTTGCAAAGATTCAAATCGCTAAGACACTTAAAAGTTGGTCAAAATCGACTTACAAGATTTGCTTGCATACAATCGGTTTCTAGCCGGCACAGTACCGGAACGCTAAATTGGTTGGCGGCACGTCTTTACGGGTAGGGTAGAACAGAGAAAATTCAGAAATCAGAAATTCCTGATTGATCCTGCCGGGGATCGAATGCGGGACCTCCCAAAAATAAGATAGAACTCGCCACTGTGCCAGGGAGGTAATCTAAAAAGCGTGTAAAATAAATTAATACCTTTCATCTTCTGGTAGCTCGATGTACAGCGGAAGCAGCGTGATGTTGCGCAGGTAAAGCGGATAGTCGCCGGCGAGGTAGGTCTTGGATATGTCGCTCAGGGTGCGGTTGAAGGCGCGCACGACGTCGGCGGCAGAAGGCGGTGCGGCGATCGCTATGTAGAACGCGGTCCGCGCGTCCGGTTGAAGCACGCGCAACTCCCGCGCCGTCGCCGCGCACAAGACCGCCAGCGCCAGCAGCAGGCGCGCGCGCATCGCCCCCGCCGCCCTCACCGCGGCGCCGCCCGCCCCCCGCACCGCGCCATGCCCACCGCCACACTAACACCATCCACCTCGCACCCCCTTCACTCGCCTACACGACCTATCACATACATTTGCTCACACTACCCTCAATTTGTAAATACAAACACGATTGGAATACTTTGTAACCATACACTTTAGTTATTGGTTTTATACACACTTCACTCCTCGGTCACACGGCTGTTATTTTACGAATTCTTTTTTAATTACCGAATACTAACACGATTCGGAAACGTTGCCGTATAATAATTGGTGGTGCTAGCACATTTTGGTTAGTGGACGGCAAAAAGCGGATCTGCTGAACTTTGTGCTTATCTGTAACAAAGGATTAGAAAAATTATAATCATCTCTCAAACACTGAAAACTTGTAATGCCAGTTAGCGAATAAATGCCTATGGTAAAAAAGTGACTTTGGTATTCCATTAACATTACTTCATGCAAGCAATTTCAGAATCAATTACTCCATTAAATTTCCACGAAAAAGCGCGTTCCACCGAGTAATTTCATTAATTATTTCGGGTGTACTTAAGGGTGAGGAAAAGCAGTAAGGCCCTTGTCACTGAAATTCATTGTATGTATTTAATAGATTTTCTAAAGTAAACACAGATAAAGGTTTCGTATTTAGGATTTTTGTACATAATTGTTAGGCAGATTATGTCAAGATATTCTACTTGTTCCTTGTGTATCGCGGTCTTTCCCAAACTTAGTAGCATCAGCTTCTTGTTTCCTGCAGCTAAGTCGTTTTAATTTTTTTTTAATATTTTGATACTTATGATTTATTCCTATTACACAAACTTACGTAAACCTACTGCACTATAGAACAAATTTCGACTAAGCCAAACCACTTAAACCCAGTGACCAATTTAAGTCTGTTAGTACACCGTTCGAACTTGTGCCGCAAAGTTTTGGCTTCGCTAACTCAGGGCACGGTAATATTATATAGATAATATTACCGTGCTCAGGCCGACAATAGTTTATTGGATGGACTATATCCGCATACTTTAATTTATTAATAGAATCCTATTATTCTATCAATAATGGAAAGTATCTACATATCTATAAACTGGTGAGTAAAATAGATAGGTACCTTGCTTACTTACTAGTTATCGTTTTTAATTATTTTCTACATATTATGTAAAGCAAAAACTAACTATAAGTAAAAATATTGGATAGAAGTAAAAACATACCCATATATTTATACTAAATTGGAATCGAAATTTATTATATATATATATTTTTTGACTGGGTCCGGCAGTAATAACCTCTAAACAAAATGTCTGCTATTACATCTCGTTGCTGCAGATATTAAAAGGTAAACCAGTAGAGATTTAAATTGCATTGAAATGCAGAAAGTAAATAGCTTCCAAAATTCAATAACGCCATAGAATCAGAGTGCTATGAAAGCTTGACCGCAAATTAGTGATGCCAACTTTACGGCTAAAGTGGCTTTCAGCTGTCACTTAATTACTATGGATTTCGCGGCCACAATTCACCCATTTTCCTATAGTGAGTATTGTATGTATATACCTTACTTACTTTGGAAATACTGAAATATTTTGCATTTCAGATAAAGGAGAGGATTAAAAATATGGATGGAAAGGATGATGAATGAGTTTTAATCCACCAACGATGATAATTTGATAAGCATTAATTAAAAAAGAAAGAAATTACAACGTTATAGCGAAATTCAGGTCCTGAAAGAAGATAAGAAGATATTATTCTCTAGAAAACGTTCGTTGAGCTAATTTATTTTGCCAGTTGGACAGTTTGCCCCCGATTCGTGATTCCAAGGACCATAATATCAAGAATGGTATAGATATATCAAGAAGTTATGATGCATTTCACATATTTCTTCCTCATACCATTTTGAAGTTTTCAATATCAGTAATATTCTATGGCAAGCATTAATGAGCAGTTACCACTTCACTTAACTTCTGCCTCGCTCACCTAATTAATAAAATAATAAAACTGGTAATATAAGGCGTGAACTCTATTGATGCATGAAGTGATCGACAATTCTGTATAATCTTAGAGATTATGGGACACATAGTTTTTCATAATGTTCCTTCGACGTGGCAGCAAAGTAACTACGTCTTATTTATTCTATGGCGATGGTGCATATTTTAAGTCAACTATGTAAAAATTATGACAGAGTTGGTCTGTAGATGAAACATTATTGAGTTGGCTCCAAGTCTCTCACAACATCATAGTATTCAATGCACTAAGGTGCATATAGATAAAACATACCGACAACGGATTGTGATCTGAATAAAATTTACTGACGCTTAAGAGCAAAAGTTCCGCTAAGCAAAGTTGTCATTATTCGGAAATTCACATACATTTTCAAAACCGCAGCACTTTAAAATGCTCTAGCAGAACTAGGAACTCGAGCGTGCCTCTACAACTTTCTAAGTCACATAATAAAATTTTCACAAACGTCTTTAGGTATTTCAAACATATTTTTTACCTCATAACTCTTTTTCATAAAGTTATGTTCAAGCAAAGAAAAAGTTTCAGTTCACAACGAAATTTCTGAATTCTCCAGTATTTTCAAAACGCTGTTAGGTTTTTCGACTTTAAGAAAACTATTATGTTTTGAACTAAGTAGAACAAAATTGTTGACTTCAGTACATGGAACTTATAAGTACTGATGTACGTAGTAGGTACCTAAGTACATATTCCTCAATTAAATTTTTCTACTGTATTACTATGTGGAGATAATTGAATGAGTTCATTATTTTGATGTCACAGTTTCAACCAATTGAATGAAGATTTTCCATGACACACAATTAAAATAGGAGATAAGTGGAACTTCATTAGAATCGCTGTGATTTGAAAATTCGATGAAACGAAAAAGCGACACTAAAAAGAGACAAACAGATTCATATTAGGATTTAGCCTGCGAGAGAATGAGATAGAATACAAGTTATATTTATTTCATTCTAATAAATAGGGATATGGGTAGGGGTATGGGGAATAGGGGTATGGGTTTAATATAACTGCCATGCCCCTAACAGGTTAGCCCGCTACCATCTTAGACTGCATCTTCACTTACCATCAGGTGAGATCGCAGTCAAGGGCTAACTTGCCGTGGATAAAAAAAAAAAAAAAATCTCTGGTAGGCTACTTTTCTGAAGTTTCACTTCTGCCGTGTGTGAATTGCACACTCACCCATTTTCTTTTGTTTCAACAAAAATGTAAAAGTCATTATTAGATGAATTCAAATAAACTTTAACCACTGCTTTCGAATAGTCAGTTGGATCTACCAATGGTTCGGAATGCCAAATACACGGCGGTTGCTCGTAGTAAGTATAGGTCTACCAGAATCTGATAGCAAAAAATACACCTAAAAGTACCAGTATACGGTGTATAGTACTTTTTGCCATCAGATTCTGGTAGACCTATAGGTAATTCAATTACAAAATCTCGGGGATTGTGGTAAGGTTAAATTTCGTGAATACCCCAAATTCCTCTACTGATAAAAACACCTGCATGTGTCATGTAAGCGTGAAATGTGACCATTTGAGAGGCAAGGGTCGGCATTGCTTAAATTACGCTGTTCACCTGTACCCGTCGACCACTGCTATTTTAGCCTGTACCTGACCCGAAATGTAAGCGAATGTATATGTTTAATTTTTTTCAATTTATAATGTAAATAAACCCACTGAACACAAATAATAAGAACATAAAATAAACATAAAAGTCGAACTTACGTCTTAATTTTGGCCATTTGCATGGGTGGTAGGTTTGACTCTCCTGGATTTAGGATATCATTCCCAATTCCCGTGGGGCTTAAGGCTTATAAAGTTCAAACTGTTTTGTTCATAGAAACACATATATACCACAATTATTTAACTCCTTTCATTTTGACAATTAGTGACAAAAACGCCAATTAAAACAAAAATGACAAATAATTTGTGTGCCTCCAATGTGGCACTGTGACCGCTCCAATAGTGTGGGTACACTATTGGAGCGGTCAGTAAGCGGCGAGTAAATATTATTATGTGATCAATACATAGACCTATGCCACGACTGAATAGGCTGTATGGTCATAGATCTTTGCCTGTTCCGAAAGGGTCAACCTGTTTTGTTCACAGAAACACAAATAACACATTTTTTCTAATAAGTAACTCGTTTCATTTCAATAACTCAAAAAAACTCCAATTAAAATATCAAATTTTTATTTAAATTATTTCGAAAGAAGCTGCTCATATAATTATTATCGAATTTTAATGGGTAAGTTCGTTTGATTTTCAATTTGTGTAGTCACACAAATTGAAACCCACTATTGACTACCCACTATTGGAGCGGTGAGTAAGCGGCGCGTAAACATTATATATCTAAGTTTGTTATACCTTACTCCCAAATGTGCAGAAAAGCCTGAATTATGCTGAGTGAAGACACCACGTAAAAAGTCTTCTGGTGTAGCCCATTTAAAAATACTCTAAAGGTTGAACATCGGAGTAAGGACTGCTTGAACATAATGTTTTATAACCATCAAAATCGAAATCTTTATCATCATTACCATATACATATTATATATATTATTATATTACCATAAAACACTTTACTCGATATCTTTCAGTCATGAGGTCTATTGACCAATATTTTCAGTGAAAACTACTTATGACCAACCTTTATGTTACGCCATCACAAAAACACAGGAAAATAAAATATGGGTAGTTATTACTTACAGCGCTAAATATTTAAACCCTTACTTTGCAGCCGATTAATAAATTGAGCATTTAGCATAACTTCTTGACCCGAAAGGAAGGGTAGAAAGTCAATAGTGCTCGACCTACAAAGTTTGAGCGTAACAAATTAATATCATTAGGATCAAACGGGCACTAAGCTGGTTAAATACGCCGTAAGCATGAACAAACAGACCCAGATATTGTAACGATAGTTTTAGGGTCACGTATAGTAAAACAAGGGACATATACATAGTTTTACTAGTTGATTTTCGCAACTTGATGATCGATGTATTCTTGGTGTATTTTGGATTTCTAGAAAGATCCATTGTTATTTTAGTAGTAGGTAGTGGTAGATCATACTTAATATTATAAATGCGAAAGTGTGTTTGTTTGTTGGTTTGTTGTTTTGTTGGTTTATTGGTTTGTTGGTTTGTCCTTCAATCACGCCGCAGCGGATCAACGGATCGACGTGATTTTTGGCATGTTGAGGACCTGTAGAGTGACATAGGTTACTTTTATCCCGGAAATTTAAGGAGTTCCCGCAAGAATCAAAAAAAACTTAAAACACGCAGACGAAGTCGCGGGCATCAGCTAGTAATACATAAGCAGTCTAATTTCGTAGACACAGGCCTTTCTATGAAGTCTACTGCTGGACCTTTTGGAGGGAGCACCACTACACACGAGCCTCCACCCTGCCAACTTTATGAACTCGTCGGTCCAGCGGGCTGGAGGTTTTCCCATACTGCACTTAGTGCTTACTAGTACTCGGTCTACACTCCAGAATGCGACTGACCCAACGGCCATTGGATCTGCGACAGACATTGCAGACAGACAGGCCTGCTCACTGCCACTACAACTTCTCTACTAACTTCAGCTACTCATTCTCTGGGCTATTTTGGTTTTCTGACGAATTTCGTCGTTACAGATTTTAACTCCTCGGAGAAGCCCGCTGAGCGATTTTAGATTGGTGGAGGAAGTCAGCTATCGGAGACCATATCTTCGCTTATACATAATCACAGGTAAGATTCCCACGGTGTCTTTTGTCTTTAAGTTATGGGATATCGACGAGTCGAAGACCTGATGAAGTTTTGCAATTGCTGCCATACCCAGCTGGATTCTTCTATCAGCTTCCTTGTCACATTTGTTCCTACTTCTATAACTCGATTAAGCTAGCTGTATTCCTGAAAATTCTGGAAAAGCCTAAAAAGTCTGAAAAATTTGCTAATAGTTAGGTATGAATATATTATAAGAAGTACGCTGTAGTTCCAATCAGTGATATAAATCTTACCTACTGTACTTTTAAAGGAAACCATATTTCTTACTACTCTTCTGATTTATGGGTAATATCCTTTTTCACCATTCGTTTTCGTTATTACAGTAAGGTACGTATCTTCAAGACAAAACCCCTCTTTTGTACAAAGTCAACAACAAAGAAGAGCCTTAGAGCAAATGTTTACATTGATGGTAGCACCCGGACGCGGTATAATAGCAGTTTGTATGACAGCTCTGAATGAATGCGCTATGAAAACTTTATGCTGCCACCGGATAATGTATTTTTGTTAGACCAAGACCATAAGGTGAGGTGAGGTTCATTCTGTTGAATAAATGAAATAGGTATAATAGTATTTCAATATGATTGCATATTTACTATTTAGAGCACTGACAGACTACGATTAGACCAACAAAACGTTTCCGCGACGCTTCACCATCCGTCTCGGGGTGAAGGATGTTCTGTCCTGTCGCGCTAGTGTGTACCTTGAGTGTGGTACGTGTTGAAATATTATATTGATCATTATTATGAATAGAGTCAAAATCTCGCTTTGCTTCATCGGCAGTAATTCAACTCAGCAGTTTAAACAATTATGGGTGGTTAATATTGATACAAAAGTCGTCTGTTTATATTTATCGGTGTCATGTATGTTATTCTATCCACATTCAATCGCCAATCATATGGACGCTTTTCTACCTAACGGGAAACATAAAGGAAGACATAACTCACGCAAAAGAACATATCATTCTCTACTTGTATTACCAGCAGGTGGCCGTGATACAATGACATGCAGTATAATATTCTCTTAAACACTATTGCCTTAAGTGTTTCCGATAGAATTTTCATCTCAACACTTGTCTTTATCCTTGGTTCAGCCATAAAAGAACAATAAAATTAATAAATATAGCCATGCAGTAGCTACGGTCAACGCTTCCCATTCAACCAGATCAGAGGCAATTTAGTAATCATAAATTCTCAAATCGCTCCTGCTGATATTCAAATCTAGGACCTATGAGACCACTGCTCAAGGGTCGTCCAAACTTTCCAAGTAAATCCGTACTGTATTAAAAATATTAAATGTTGCCCTCGACTACTTCCGCGAGGTTTTAGGTTTTTTTATTTCCGGAATAAAAAGAATACTTAAATAGTTTATATCACTCTCCAGGTCCTCAGTTACTATGTTTATGTAAAGAATCACGTAGATCGTCGTATGTTGTTGCGGTCTGATTACATGGCAAACCAACGCCTAAAATTTCAAGGTCAATCAAGGTATTCTCCCAGGATTTTTATAATTAAGTCCACGCGGACGAGGTTGCGGTTACCATCTAGTATATTACCTTTTACTAATAAGAGTAAATACGATTACAAAATACAAGATACACTCTACAAAATTTCTATAGGAACCCGATGTTCGTTCCCGTGCCCTCGGGGACGTAGTCTGACGAGCTAACTTCGAATGGAGTTTCCTTTCTATAACAAATAAGTATTACGAATTGAATTTAACTTTATACGTTTTCATAATGTATTGTGAACAACCTGAAAGAATTTCCGAATGTCGTAAAAAGTTTTAAGGGCTTTACGCGTTTTGGTCGTCAACAAATAGGTAGGTAGTTTCAATGTGTTTATTTCACGAACATGTTAGCCCGGTCTTATATCTGCTATTATTTGACAATTCAGTCTCAAATGAAAGTTGGTTAATCTAAAACGTTATGGGAGTTTTAATTATATGCCTATGAGTAGGTAATCGGATCATACATGGCATCGAACCGACGCGGACATTTGGTGGCAGGGCTTTGCCGATAGGGTGGAAAAAGCCACGCCAGTCATCTCTCACGATAATAGATCCGAGCCTATGTAGAAATTACACGTATAATTGATTGCAAAATTAATACAGTTGGGATTCTCCCGGTTTAAGACCAATTAACGCCAATTCAAGTTAATCCGCAAAAGCTACATCAATAAATAAATTTTTGTTACCATCTCAATCGTTGAGACTTGCTGAGTTTACGGTACCTTGCTGCGAATTTGGATTTTGGCCAATAACAAAATCTGGCTCAGTGAAGTTATGTGCCAATAAGAAGTGATTAAGGAAAACATCATTACATAGTAGTCATCATTTTACCATAACAAAAAGACGCGAAATTAGTAGGTGACTCCCTGGTTTGGATGACAGCAAAGAAGAAAAAAATGCTACATTTTCATTTTGAAATCGAGACTGTTTTTAGTGGTAAATTAGGAAAAAAAACTATATTAGAACAACATTGTAAGTTGTAACTTCCATAATATTATTATTAAGTATCTCGTTTTTGCCACGGAATAAAATATACCTAATAGTTCGCTGTAAAAGTTGGAACAATTGTCTGCAAAAGTCAGCTCACAGACCACCGCATTTCACATCCCTCTGCGGTCGGCGTTTGCGTGTTCACTGTGATGAGTATTGATAATAATATTATGTATTAAGCCACGATCATGCCACTTTTTGTAACCTACTTCTGTTTAATTCAACCCCACTTTCTATAACTCGGAGGCTAACAAAAAATAATAATATATTAAAATACTGAGTTAGAGAATGGGGTTGCTGATCCTGTTTGGTATTTTTTTCAAAAATTACTTTTAGCACAGAATACTTGGGTACCTTAGTACCTACTCATGTCATGTACAAAAGATCAATGGCGTTACGGACTGATTAACTAAATCTTGATTGTACACAAGTAATATAAAAAAAAGAAGAATTTTCGTATTTTTTTATATTTTATTATGTATTTACCTATTCATTGATTAAATTATTGAGGCTAGGTAAAAAAATAAAATATTAATGGAATCTTTTTTGATTATTTAGTTCCGTCTCTCAGTTTAGTGTTACCATTTTATGTATAATCTACCTAGTAGCCAGAATACATCTAAATTGGTTCATTATTTTGAATCAGTTTAAAAATTGTAATTATTTCGTCTGATTAATGTTTGCATAAATAATAGGATTGCTCTTTTTTTTAGTGTATTTTGAATTATTTAAGTGAATTTTCTTGCATACATTATTTAATCATCTCTAACAGAATGGTAATAAATGAAAGGATATTATGGCAGCACTGATGCTGATTGTCTGTGGTTGTGCCGAATGTTTTACTGGTCTGTGGTTGTCATCTGTCTTTGTCTTAGTGGATTTCTTCCGGTTGTCATTTTTAGAAGTAACATTACCACATAACCTTATAAACTTTAAAACGAAATATCTTTTTTTTCTAGCCTCATTTTTAAAAAAATCTTGCTTCGTACCCGACGCTTATATAAATATATTTTTTCACACGTGTAGGTACATAATTTTTTTTCGCAACAATATTGATGTATGGAAGTTCGCCGTTGCTCTTTAAGGAAACAATAAAAAGTAGCTCCGCCTTTTTTTTAAATAACAAAGCATATATAATATCGCTTTAGATTCAATGAAGCCTTAAAATTGCTTATTCATCTACTAAAAACTTGCTATATAATTTTTGCTCGCTGAAAACTAATTACATAGAAAGTAGGATACTACTCGTTTATGAGCTTATTTTAATTATAACAGTTTGTTTTTCTCCGAGTAATAGACGAGACGGTCTAGGCACTGCCGTGCTTTAAACGTAGGTACTTTGAATCTATATATATAAAAGCGAAATACCACTCATTCACTCACTGACTGACTACTCACGATATCTCAGGAACTATAAAACATACAGACTTGAAATTTGGAAGGTAAATCCCTTCCATAGTCACCCTTTTATGGTGTAGACGTCAGCTAAAAAACGGTTTTGAGAAAATTCACCCATAAGGGGTTGAAATGGGGGTTGGAATTTTGTATGAAAGTCAAACTTCCAACCCCCACTTCCACTTACTTCCACAACTAAGCAAACTTCCAGCAACTTATTGCTGGGTGGTGGGTGTTCGCATGCTATTGGTGAAGGACACGCACTGTACCTACCACATAGATTTGTCTACTGTGGCGGATTATAGCGAATTAAACTTCTCGTTATTAAATAGAATTAAAATATCTTATACAAACATGGTTGAAGCTAGTATTAAAGGAGACGGTCCAGATTTGTATGGAGTATCTTCTCCTTTATGAATTAAGTAGGTAACATGCAAAGCTACTAGGTTTTAATAGTAGGGTTCCAATAGTGTTTCGAGTGTAAATAGAATTTATTTTCGCCCTGTATTTTTGATCATAAAAGAATCGAAATAAACGTATATAACGTGCTCCCGTAAACCAAATAGCGAGCGTATTTTTTTTTCAGAAATTCCAACCAGTGAGAGAACGTATCGTTTATCCTGGATCCGGTTAAAACTGGACATGTGTATTTTAAAATAGATCCCATTGGTTTTAATCTAATTTTAGTAGGTCGACATACCTAAGTGAAGATTTACGTCAAACTACTACACTTACGTCAATAATTGTCAACTAGGTTTTAGGCCATAGCAAGTCCACATAAGATTGGGCCTGGTGGGAGGCTTCGGCCGTGGCTAGTTACCACCCTACCGGCAAAGACGTGCCGCCAAGCGCTTTAGCGTTCCGGTACGATGTCGTGTAGAAACCGAATAGGGGTATGGGTTTAATATAACTGCCATGCCCCTAACAAGTTAGCCCGTTACCATCTTAGACTGGATCATCACTTACCATCAGGTGAGATCGCAGTCAAGGGCTAACTTGTAGTGGATAAAAAAAAAAACTAAGTGGCTAAGTAAAATATTTTCTGAAAGCAATGCTAACAATATTTCCTCCGTGCGATATAATTAAGCTAAGCACGTAAGCCTGCTTCGAATACTACTGCGTGATACTGTAGTGGAGTCTGACCGCAGAGTCATTTCGTACATCCAAGCCAGTCCAAAGCATAGTCTATAACTGTCCGTAACATGTGCTTCAAGCAAATTCAACATAACAGACTAACTTTAAAGTCTAACAAAGACGAAAATAGGCTCATGTTTACTCTCTAGATGTCAATACAAATCCACGCAATATCGATACAAAATTGTTAAAAACATCCACGCTACTAAAATTACACGTACGTTGGCATAATATTATTAACGACTTATTTGTCATGACTATACATAATATCCGGATAAACTCACGTGTTCTGTCGGAAAAATGCCCGACTAGTTCCTAACCCGCTCGGGGCCCTTATTCATGAGCCTGTTTGCATATTGTATACTGCTACTGCTATTGCTATTGCATACTACTGTTGCTGTTATGTATAGTTATAATGAATATCACTCACGATAGTTTAAACGGTAAAATGACTTTGTCATTTGTTATAATTTATTTATAACAAAGTACGAATAATCAATATGTAAAACTAGCTGATGCCCGCGACTTCGTCCGCGTGGATCGAGGTTTTTCGGTTCCCGCGGGAACTCCTTAATTTTCCGGGATAAAAAGTAGCCTATGTGTTATTCCAGACTATAATCTATCTCTGTGCCAAATTTCATCCAGATCCGTTCAGCCGTTGGGGCTTGATTGAGTAACAAATATCCATACACCCATACATCCATATATCCCTACATCCATCCAAACTTTCGCATTTATAATATTTATGTAATATGTAAAATATACAAAACTGCTCTGCAAAATATTATACTTTATACATTAATAACATATTATGTATTTTTGTTTTTTTTATTATAATAGCGAGCAAACGAGCAGGCGACCTGATGCTTACTGAGCCTGTATGTTAATTATTATTTGTTACTTTATTATTCGCTACAAGTAATCCGAAAATAATTGAAAAAAAAAAAAAATTCAAAAGTATCTTGAGAAATAAATGAAGGACTTTCATAGAATCTTTCATCCCCTATTTCACCCCATTGGAGGTCGAATTTTCAAAAATGGTGAAACACGTACTTCTGCTTAACTAACTTAAAGCCCAAATGTTAAGTTTCATGGCTATAACTTGAGAAATGAAGGACTTTCATACAAACTTTCCACCCCTGTTTTACCCCTTTGAGAGCGGAATTTTCAAAAACTGTGAAACACGTATTTCTTAATTTTTTACCGATAGCTTATATACCAAGTTTCATGGATATAACTTGAGAAATGACGGACTTTCATGCAAACTTTCAACCCCTATTTGACCCCCTTAGGGGTGGAATTTTGAAAAATCCTTGCTTAGTGAGCGCCTACGTCACAAAAAGAACCTACTGTCAAAATTTCAAGTTTCTAGTCCCAGCAGTTTAGACTGTGCGTTGATATATAAGTCAGTCAGTCAGTCAGTCAGGACTTTGAATTTTATATATTCAAAAATTAGAATCCTTCGCTTGCTCGGTCATCAAAATTGAGCACGCGGTTAAAAAACAACTTTTCACTCTTGTATAACAAATAACTATTGATTTTAAATACCGAACTCAATCCATAAAATTTTATTGAAACGTTTTAGATAGGGCATTTACTACCGTCGTATATATCAAACAGCCTTGCGTCCTTACGTCACATAGAGCCAAATTGTAGAGAGCCAAATCGGGTCTTATTGAGTTATTGAGTTATGTTGGTATTAAGAATAGATTAGATTCTGTTTCGGACTACGGCTTTTTGGTAATGAGCGTAATCTCTTTGTATAATAGTAGTTTATGCAACTGTCATATAATGAAGGGTATTAAAACACGAGTGTGAGTTTATGAAACGAGCGCAGCGAGTTTCATAATAGTAACGAGTGTTTTAATTCCCGTGTTATATGCAGTTGCATACACTACTTTATCTTCACTAATGCAATTTATCAAACAACAAGAGTAAAAGCTGACAATAGTTTATCGCGTACGTGTATTGTCACAGTGAACTTGCCGCCATTAAAATCTAACCAATGAGAGCGCAGCTGCGCGCGCAGGGCCAATCAGGAGCGAGCGCGCGCTGTTCGTTTTTTATTTAATTGGCACAAGATCTTACCAAAGAGTTTTGTGTATGTAAGTTTAGTAGTTTCGACGAAGTTTTCACGTATAACCCAACTGTTTTCAAAAGCCAGCCTAATATCAAAATTTTATGCAACTTGTATGAGGATTTTGACATAAGGCTCGCCAGGTTAATTGGTCGCGTTTTATTGATGTTATAATGAGATTTTACGATATCGATGTGGATATTATACCATCATGTGAAATTGCTTAAATTGAGTGTTTTGTTATCTGCGCTATAACAGTAGTAATTATAAGTCAAGTATTGGAAACATAAGTAGAATGTTATAACATTAGTGTAGATAAATAATATTAAGAGAATAGCGAAGCAGTTGTTTCCTAAGTATTTATTGCTTCCTAAGTTGCTTTCGCCTCAGTGCGTCGTTAATGTTTTAAAACATTAAAAAACTGGAGTATCTTGTGATTTCACTGGACAGTCCTGAACAAGGTCACTTAAAACACTTAATATTATGAAAAACATAACAAACACTATTGCTTTACTATTTTTCAATGGTAGAGCCATGCCATTGATACGGATAAATAGCGCGCGAACTGTTTTTTTTATAACATTATAGATTCGCAAAACCTCTCTCTATTCAAAAAGATCTAACAATATTCATTTTTTTTTCAAATATTGGCCGTTAGCTGTATTTATACATGACGTATCAACGTGCTATCAACTACCTTTGTCCATAAATTCATAACTAGCTTTCACATGTTCTATGGTTTTATTTGTAGCCGATACAGATTTGTATGACTTTTTTTCATTGTTCTCTAAAAATTGAAAATAAATGCCTGTAAATTACTTATTTAATTAATGCCGGAATTTTCCAAAGACAAGATGCGCATCTAACTGTATATATATAGCTATCTTATGTACTTAATTTATGGTCATGGTACGATGCCGAGCGTCACGTCGTTATAGTCATCTGGGCCTTCAAGCCACCCTAATATCATTAATAAGTCCCGCGCGCTGACATAGAAGTCACACGCATGATAATAGTATAATATGAAGCGTTCAAATGCTTGTGTATATCCCATTTTGACACTTTATGTGGGCAGACCATAGGAGCAGACAGTGGCCCGCGGCGGACGCCCTCTGCCACAAGACAGCGCACGGTACTGTTACATGAGTGTGCAAATTGCACAAGGACTTTTAAACTGATTTAGTTAATTTTTTAGAGTTTACCTCCTTTAGAATCGATTTGCATATATAAGCAGGGGGTATGAAAATTTATGGGGAGTAAAATTAATTTTTTTCCGTTACGTTATTGACTTTATGTTTCCTTGGTAACACTTGTTTATTTTGCCATCACTATTTAATGTATTTTGATGAATATAAATTATATAATTAATATAAATAAATGTATCAAGCATGCAAGCATAATATAAAAATGCGTTCATTTACTAATCTTGGTATATACTTCATAATCGTTCTCGACTAAACTCCAGTCGTGCGTCGGAGCTGATACACACAATTTTTTTTATGATGCCACTTTTTGGACAGAGCATAGCGTGGTTTCCAAAAAGTGAAAGCATTTCATTTTTTTACTAAAACATCATGCTTACCGCACGGGTTAAGATGTTTTTTATTGATCAGACTACATCATCCCCTATATGAATAATGTGATGAAAAATAGTTTCCATCCTAAAAGACTTTTGTCTTGCAGTGTACCCGATATTTCACAATATTTTCACAACGGATGACGATCAAATTCAATTTATGATATAATATACCGTAGAGAGACGAGTTGGAGAGTTATATAGTTTGATGATCACAACACCCTTGATGCATTTTGAAACTAATATTAGGTGATGCATGTATCATAAAGCAAAGTGGTATTTAGAATAATGTTGCGATGGGGTTGACATGTCTTGTAGAATAAAAACCCCAAAAAAAATGAGATTAAAAAAAAAAAAAAAAAGCAAAATGGATTCAATCACACTGTACCGAATATGCTATTTGGTTTGTACCGAATAGACGGAATAAACTATTTAATACTCAAATGTCTCGGTTAAATCTATTCATTCAGCGCCTCTTATATTTAGAGTAAGTTTTCAGGAAATGTTTGGTACTATAATTCGCATAATGCTAGACGGAGACTATAGTTTTCAGTCATTTTTGGCAAATATCTCACACAGATTCTCTAAGTTACGCATTATACTGCTTATTTGTCTAACAAGCTGATGCCCGTGACTTTGTCTGCGTTAGTTTTAATAAGTTTTTTTGAATTCCTACGGGAACTTCTTAATTTTCCTGGATAAAAAGTAGCCCATTATCCCACAAAATAAGGCAATTGTCGTAATTTAAAAACCTTTTTCCACGCGGACAAAGTCGCGGGCATCAGCTAGTAACGATTATTGATTGTATGCTACTCGGTGATTGTATGCCTACAACAATGAAAGAAAGAAAGAAAGAAAGAAAGAAAGAAAAGAAAGAAAAACATATTCACAGCATTGTGCTTTTAACACAGAACAATACCTTAAGGTACTTACTGATAGGTACAGTAGAAATTTTTGAATGTTTCTACCATGAAATAATGATAGCTGGATAAAGTAACTTACTTATAATTATTTTTCTCAACCGTGTAAAACGTAATCGTGCCTAATCTCTGACATTTTAATGTTCGAAAATACAAAAAAAGAAAATTTTTCTTCCTTATACTTTTGTAAATCCTCAAGGATTTAAATTTGACAACATTTTTCCAGTATTTAATACTTCGAGCTCTCTTTACGTTACTGTTGTAAAATATTTTTCAACAAACAAAAGCTATTCGGTTACTTAAACATAACGTTAGCATTATTGTTAGCATTAACTGATTATTATTTTAATTAAAACGTTTATCTTTTAAAAAAGCTAAATTATTATAGAGATACGCTTTTTTTGGTAACGTATTCAGGTTGTGGCAAACACTTATTTAATTTTCTAACAAAGAATTCGCTCCAAACTCGTTTTCATCGGAGTTTCAGTGAATGGAATATTATTAGGTAAGTAAGTGAAACGTGGTAAACCGAGAATCATGTAAATCAGTCCCGGGCTCTAGTTGTGAATACGTTACACGTGTAACATGTCATACAATAAGTTCGACGACCCAACCCCTATACTAGTTTCACTTTGTCTATTGTTTCACGCAAACGCTTCGAAGAGAAAGAAGGCTAGGATTTATTTTATATAATTTTCCGAGATGACTTCTCCCGGCTTCGCTTGGTAGAATTTCTGCATATCAGTACTTTAGTAGTGAATTTCTAAGTAAGTAAGTAGTAGTTTAACCTATTATAAAACCTACATGCAAAATCTCATGTAAGATCAGCAAGACTTTCATCTAAATTCAGCCTACTGAAAGTGCGGTAACAAACTTATTCATATTAGTGCCTCTCCAATATGTTGTTCCGATCAGCTTTTTTGTCTGAATAGATTAATCTTTTCAGCAGCCCAAACAAAATCAGAACGAACGACCACGGACGACAACGATACACAAAAACATTTAAAAATATACAAGAACTGCACCTTTCTTGACATCGCATTTTAAAGAAGGCTCTATATTTGATTAAAATATCGGTGGAAGTCTTGCGCTAGGTATTTAGATTCATTGTGTTTTTAATCAAATGCGATATTTTTTAAAGGTTGGTGGACGGTGAAATTCCATTTATGATGTTAAAAGAAAAGTTTAGTGAGATTGCTTTTCGAGCAAAGTGTCTGTCTCCTTGACAATATGAGAATAGAAGCTCCAATTGATGATATTTCAGTACTTTACACTCCAGTTTTGTACAGAAAGTTAAATTCCTGCTTAACAACATGTTAGAATGAATTACTATGAGTAGGAATACATGGATAAAAATTCTTCAAAGTACTATCCATTGATAGAGTAATTGAATAAACCCATTTTGAGAGTAGTCCAACCTGTCGAACGCTTTGGGCTGGCTTAATATTATTTAATTAATTAATTTTATGTTAAAATTTTGTTATATAATAAACTTCAGTATCACCACAGAATAGGTAATAGTAGTAACAGAAAAGTTACTCCGCGAAGACCTTTTAACTAAGGTCGACTAAGGTTACGTCGTAATAAAGTGCAATTCAGCTCGCACAGCGCTGCGAGTGAAAATAATTAAATACCTACCTCTATATATCTCTTTCTATCGCGTAACTCTTATCCCTTCAGACGCGGCGCGCGTAGCCTTAGGGTTGACTACTTCTAAATTCTTGTATCGGTATCATTACTATGGGTCGGTAATCGGTTGCAATGATGACGACAATTACTTTAAAAATGGATAAAAGATATATTATTATTAATAGATTTTGTAGAAACCGAATAGGGATATGAGTTTAATATGCTGCCATGCCCCTAACAGGTTAGCCCGCTACCATCTTAGACTGCATCATCACTTACCATCAGGTGAGATTGCAGTCAAGGGCTAACTTGTAGTGGATAAAAAAGTCGTTATATATACCACATGTAGTGAAATATCAATGAATATTTTACACTTGTATGGGGCGGAAGGGGGCCCATGCCAGAGTTTACGAGACAAGATAATATACCCACATTATGGATTAATCATCATCGACTCATCGGCGACCCACTAGTCCCACTACTAAGCACGACTCACGAGGCTCTTCTCAGAATGAGAAGGGTTTAAGCCATATATTCCTCCACGCTGGCCAATTTCTTGTTGGCAGACAATATATTAGAGTTTTTTATAATGATTATAGAACTCTCCGGCATGGTTTCAGCTTTCCACACGATTTTTGTTCACCGTAAATGATATATTTTAATTAATTAAGTTGGAGGTGCGTTCCTGGGATCGAACCCCAGACTTGGAGGCTGAAGTCTACCCATTAGGCTATCACCATAATATTGGATACTACCTATGGTTTATATTTACTTTTGTTTATAACTGTATCTGTTCTGGATATAAAAATAAAACTACCCACATTATGTATTAATATTAGTTTTGTTTAGAACTCTAAGTAGGTACGTATATACCTAGATAGGCAAATAATACAAACTTACCTTCCAGGATCCTTAGGAAGTGCATAGAGTTCTTAATAATTAGAGTTTAAAAGACCTAATGTGATACGATATCGTTTACTGATCTTTCTTTGTTTATCCATAACGAGAACTTGAGTAAAAGTCAAACGTATAACTACGGTCCGCGCGCAACACTCGACTGATACGAGTGCCGTCGAGCGTCCACGCAGCAGTAGTTAAATATCTCAGGTCACGTGACAAGTGAGCCAGGCCTGGTATCACGCACACATTTTTGGAAACCCAGTTGAGTTCATTGTTTTTCTGCAATAACTGCGCTCCTGTGAGAATACATTACTGTCTACATTATAAAGGGAACCTTTGTGTAAAATTTCAGCTTTCTAGGTCCAAGGGTTTAGACTAGGCATTGATGAGCCAGACAATAAGTGAGTCAGGAGTTAAATAAGTGGCGATATAGGTAAAAGTTCAACTCTATAAATCTTAGTCTACGAGAACAAGGTGTATTTGCACAGTTTTGTTTAAATAATTTATCACTTCGAAGAAGTTAGAAGTGTTTGAATTCAAAGTGGGTAAATTTCGTTTAACGTTTAAATTAGCTCACAAAAGGAATAAAGCACCGTTTGTTTTTTTATATTCCCACTAACTAAGGTACGACGGTAAAACTGGCGTAAAACGTGACAAAACCGTTCTATTTAATTTAGAATTAAGCGGACACCGCACAATGTTGAGCAAAACGTATTCACGAAATAAATAACTCAATCCTGGATTGCTTAACTTCTTGAAGCTTTTGTTGGGGGTTGTTAACTCTTTAGGAAAACAAAAGATTGCCTGTTTATTCAAACAACAAAATGTGATACAGCAAAATAATGTGTAGCGACAAGTACGATTACAAAATAATTAAGAAATAATGAACCATCATTGGTGTAGTTTCCGATAAATACGTACAAGTATAATCATATTTTGTAAATCGTGATTCTTATAAACTACTAACTATATCTTTTTAATATATTGGCTGGCTATACTAAATTAACAAGTAAATAATATATTATGCTACTAGCTGATGCCCGCGACTTCGTCCGCGTGGACTAAGTTTTTTCGATTCCCGCTGGAACTCATTAATTTTCCGGGATAAAAAGTAGCCTATATATGTATCTATGTATGTATATTCTTTATAGCTGATGCCCGCGACTTCGTCCGCGTGGAATAAGTTTTTCAGTTAATTTTCCAGGATAAAAAGTAGCATATATTACTATCCCACGGTATAATCCCCCTATAATGGTGAAACACGTACTTCTTCATATTTTAACGAAAGCCCAAATGCTGTTTCATGGCTATAACTTGAGAAATTAAGGACTTTCATACAAACTCTCAACCCCTATTTCACCCCTTCGGGGGTGAAATTTTGAAAAACTGTGAAACACATATTATGTTTTCATTTTCAACCCGCAGCTCATATATCAAGTTTCATGGCCATACCACTATTACCTATTCTGTGCTATAACTTGAGAAATTAAGGACTTTCATATAAACTTTCCACCCCTATTTCACCCCTTCGGGGGTTGAATTTCGGGATAATAAGTATCCTATGTCCTACCTCGTAGTATGGGCTCAAATCGTGCCAAGTTTCGTTTGAATTCATTCAGTAGTTTCGGCGTGATGCGCGGCCAAGATACAGACAGACAGACAGACAGACAGACAGACAAAAATGAAAAAAATTACATATTTGGCTTCAGTATTGAATAATGAGTGCCCTCCAAAAAAAATTTTCAAAATATCTTCAATGTACAGAATTGGACCTGTTACAGTTTTATTTTAAAAGTTTATAGATAGATTGTGGACCTCGAATATATTTCATGTTGAAAACGATCTGATAGGGCATAATAATATGTCCCTGCACAAGCATAAGAGCCAGGCTTTGTTCCATGAGAGTACAAATTAAAATAGGTAGGTATTACATTAACAATGTACAAAAATAATAAAAGGGTAAATACGAGATCATTGGGAAAGATTAAAAAGGCACTCCTGTTATTTCTCAACAAAAACAAAAGAAAGCTTTTTGAATCTCAAAATGCTTTGTTGAAATACGCGTAATTCAAAACGTCAGGAAAGGTAATAATGACTGAATGTTTATTTTAAATAAGTATATTACGGAAAATCTGGAATAAAACGTCTGTAAACGGAGAATTATGAAAATTTGATTTAAACAGGCCTTGGCAAACTGCAGTCAACATTTTTTTTTCCTGGGAAGTATAACTTTAATTTTGGTCCATTCTTTTGAGCTTTTGTTTGAAGAACGTATAATTTACTATAACAAATTGGCTGTATAATTAAATTAACAAGTATAATGCCGTAATTCTAGAGTGAATCGGGTGGCTGAGGGATTACGTAAATTGGAATTACACGTGAAGGGGCACTGGCGCAGCTGTCAACAGAAATAAAAAAATTAAAGTACCTCTGATTTCCACTATTGATCCACTTCTTTATACATTCAATTAAATCGTTAAAACTAATGAAAAATATTATCTCAGAAAACAATACCTTAATTAATTAAAAACATTAGCAATAGCAATTATACTTATACTAGATGATGCCCGCGACTTCGTCCGCGTGGATTAAGGTTTTTTGATTCCCGCGGGAACTCCTTAATCTTCCGGGATAAAAGTAGCCTATGTCCTTCCCCGGGATATAACCGACCTCCATACCAAATTTCAGCAAAATCGGTTGAAAAGATGGGCCGGGAAAGCGTAGCAGACAGACAGACACACTTTCGCATTTATAATATTAGCATGGATGGATATGGAAGTATGGAAGTATGGATACAACGTTAACTTTTGAGTGGGAAACCAGTTCAGAATCATTAACTCGATTGTAATCATTTTACTTAATCTATATACTCGTATATAAAATTCAAAGTCCTGACTGACTGACTGATATATCATCACACAGCCTAAACCGCTGGTCCTAGAGACATTAAATTTGGAGGAAATATTCTCTGTGTTAAGAAAGGGTTTTTCGAAATTCCACCCCCAAAGGGGTAAAATAGGGGTTGAAAGTTTGTATGAAAATCCGTCGTTTTTCACGTTATGGCCATGAAACTCGATATTTGGGCTACAAGTTTAAAATGAAGAAATATGTGTTTCGCCATTTTTGAAAATTGTACCCCTAAATGGCTGAAATAAGGGATGAAAGTTGGTATGAAAGTCCTTTATTGTACAAGATATTGTTCAAGGTATACGTATCTACGAAACTTGATATTTTGGCTTTCGGTAAAAAATAAAGAAGCACGTGTGTCACAATTTTTAAAAATACCACCCCATAGGGGTTAAATAGGGGTTGAATGTTTGTATGAAAGTCCGTCATTTCCAAGCTATAGCCATAAAACTTGGTATTTGAGCTTCGTGTTTAAAATTATGAAATATTTATTTCACAGTTTTTGAAATTTCTGTTCGCAAGGATATCAAATAGAGAGTTTGTCCTTCAATCACTCCGCAACAGAGCAACGGATCGTCGTGATTTCTTGCATGAGTATAGTTGAGGATCTTTTTTTTTATTCCAAAGAATTAAAAAACTTATGCCACGCGAACGAAGTCGCGGGCGTCCTCTATCTAGTCCGTAATAAATTTCATCTAAACATGCAATCCAATAGCTAAGTCACGCTAAACCGTAGGTACCTATGCGTTTATTTTAATAGCAATATTTAAGTAGGTAAATGTGTAGCGATGTCAGTATTTGACTGTATAGACAATTTGCCCTGGACTGCAAGATTCTCGTAGGTACCAACGATCCTCTTTGAATTTCAAATCAACTTGATCATTGCTTGGGAAGTACACTAAGCAGATTTTCACGTCACCGACACGGAAACAAGAGATCATGCAAATACCCACTGATGCTGTGTCGTATTAGTTGATTGTGCCTACTAGTTATATACCGGTGAACTAAGTCGATGACTGGATAGGAGGAATTTACTACTATTTCTACGCCACAATTAAACCATCGGCCTAATAAAATATTATAATTAATCTAAACGAAAATGTACTTTCCATATTAGCGCCACGTACACACTGTACCACATAGATTTACCTATTGTGGCGGATTATAGCGAATTAATGTTCAAGTTCTTTCATTATCATGGACTTCTGCAAAGTAACGCCTGCTTCTATCCAAAATATTTTCAGTTCAATCGTAACTCAATAATCAAAATACAACTTATACATTAAGTAAATGTTCCAAGAATGTTATTTATAGTTTAAGTTAAAATCTTAAATCAATAGTTTTATGGTTATCTAAGCCATTGAATCTAACAAACAAAACTAAGTTTAGAAGATATCGAAGTCTGACATCATTGTGCTTAATTTCATATTCCATTATACTTCCGTCTCGTGCTTTCTAGTTTGTTAGTAGAAAAAATAATAATCTTTTTCGATCGGACTGACTAATATACTGAATGGTCTAGAAACTTGATATTTTGCAGCTTATGATAGAATCTATGTACCTATTCGATGATTTTGAGAAATTCTATCGGGTGCCACAAAAAACTAAAAGTTAGTTTTATTTAATATCCATACTTCCATACTTAATATTATAAATGCGAAAGTGTGCCTGTCTGTATGTCCGTCTGTCTGTCTGTCTGTCTGCTACGCTTTAACGGGCCATCTTTTCAACCGATTTTGATGAAATTTGGTATAGGGGTAGGTTACATCCCGGGGAAGGGCATAGGCTACTTTTTATCCCGGAAAATTAATGAGTTCCCGCGGGAATCGAAAAACTTAATCCACGCGGACGAAGTCGCGGGCATCATCTAGTAGTAGTAAGGATATAAGTAGCTACTCGCTTATATGCGTGTATGATATGCTTTGCACGGTGGTAAGGTCGTTGTTACTGCGAACGAACGATGAAACGGATCTGTCCTTTTACAATATGTCCTCCATTACCGTCCTGTGGTACCGTCTAATGGACTGTGTAATTCGACGACCAGCAAACAATACACCTATGCATTGACTAAATTACCTACTTCTTTGTTTCAGTGAGCCGAAGGGTCTGAAAGATAATACTTAACCATTATAATTTACCTATAGATATTAATGCAAATGTTTTGTTTAACTTACCTTACTTTTTACTAATTTTATAAATGTAAAAGTTTCGATGTTTGTTAGTTTGTATTTTTGGATGTTCCTTACTCCTTCGCTTCACAATGACTGAACTGATTTGTAGAATGGGGATAATACTAATATTATAAATGCGAAAGTGTGTTGGTTTGTTGGTTTGTCCTTCAATCACGCTGCAACTGATCGACGTGATTTTTGGCAGGGGTATAGTTGAGGACCTGGAGAGTGTCATAGGCAACATTTTTCGGAAAATTAATTAGTTCCCGCGGGAATCAAAAAAACTTAAACCACGCGGACGAAGTCGCGGGCATCAGATAGTAGCTTATAACTTGAGTGTATCGGCATTGGACTATATTAGGTATGTTATAGTCCAATACCGATGTGCGAGCGATTGGCCTAGGCAATCCGCAGAAATGGCCAGAGTACTTGGTCCAAAGGTATAACTTCGGCTTTTCGCTAATGAGTTTTCAAGCAAATATAAACTTGCCTATTTTCTAGTCAAAAGCCGAATTAGTGAAATGGAGTTTTACTCCCATCCATTTTGCTACATCCCTTGCACCGTCTTAAAAAAAAAAGCTGTTATTGGGCATATATACCTAAAATCCATATCCATACTAATCTATACTAATATTATAAATGCGAAAGTGTGTCTGTCTGTCTGTCTGTCTGTCTGTCTGTCTGTCTGTCTGTCTGTCTGTCTGCTACGCTTTCCCGGCCCATCTTTTCAACCGATTTTGCTGAAATTTGGTATAGAGGTAGGTTATATCCCGGGGAAGGACATAGGCTACTTTTTATCCCGGAAAATTAAGGAGTTCCCGCGGGAATCAAAAAACCTTTATCCACGCGGACGAAGTCGCGGGCATCATCTAGTATTATATATGCGAAAGTGTGTCTATCTGTCCGTCTGTCTGTCTGTCTGCCTGCTACGCTTTAACGGCTCGTATTTTCAACCTACTTTGATGAAATTTGGTATAGGGGTAGGTTAATTACATCCCGGGGACGACATAGGCTACTTTTACTTTTTTATAAAGGAATTCTCGCGGGAATCAAAAAACTTAATTCACGCGGACGAAGACGCGGGAATCATCTAGTAAATAATCCATACTAATATTATAAATGCGAAAGTGTGTCTGTCTGTCTGTCTGTCTGTCTGTCTGCTACGCTTTCCCGGCTCATCTTTTCAACCGATTTTGCTGAAATTTGGTATAGAGGTAGGTTATATCCCGGGGAAGGACATAGGCTACTTTTTATCCCGGAAAATTAAGGAGTTCCCGCGGGAATCGAAAAAACTTAGTCCACGCGGACGAAGTCGCGGAAATCATCTAGTAAAGATAATAAAATCCACATTCAAATTTCAGACTTAAATTTTAAAAAGCGCTCTAAGTTATGCTAATAAAAACATAAATACTAAGAGCTGAGATTATATCACAAGTAGGTACTCGTATCTGATATTCCGAAAGAGCGTGGATTTGACTCTTCATTAGTTCACTGCCTGGAACAACCTTTTCTTAAAGGGCTAAAATGATTGTGGGAATGCTGGTTCTTCTCGGAAGGGAGTGAATTCCGAACCATCACCACCACCACTACAGCCCATTAACGTCCCACTACTGGGCACAGGCCTCCAATCTCATAGGTGAGTGGGAATTAGAGCTTAGACTCACCACGCTGCTCCAATGCGGGTTGGCGGGCTTGAATTCCGAACCAGGGGGTCTACTCTCTTTCTCTAAAACGAAACTTCGCAAACAAACGAACGAAATTTCGTTAACTCCTCTCCTACATAATATTATCTTTAAGCTCCTCTCTTTCGTTTTCGTACACGCAGACGAAGTACGGATCCACAGAAAATTTTCGTGACCGATTGGATTGAACGATTTTGTGTGGGTCTAATAACCGACTAATTACGTTCGTTTGCGAAGTTTCGTTTGAGAGAAAGAGAGTAGACCCCCTGGGTGTTAAATGTTGGATTGAGGATGTTTTAAAAGTTTATTTGAATAAGAAGCTTTTTCTATAAATAAAAGAATTACCTCTAAATAATCATCTCGTATTGCCAATTTAAGAACAAATTCATGAATATTCACGAATATGTAATCCAATTGTGAAATGATGCAGCTTTCTTTGTTTTATTACGTATAGTGTATCATGTAAAAAGTACGTGCTGCCGGAGCGGGCGAGATAAAGTTTTTTAATATGGAAACACTACCAGCTTGAATTTTGCCAGTTTCATACAAAATGGTTTGTGTTTGAACTACAAGACTCACGATTTTGTTTGCGTGATATAATATACTAGCTGATGCCCGCGACTTCGTCCGCGTGGATTGAGGTTTTTTGGTTCCCGCAGGAACTCTTTAATTTTCCGGGATAAAAAGTAGCCTATGTGCTATTCCAGACTATAATCTATCTCTGTGCCAAATTTCATCCAGATCCATTCAGCCGTTGGAGCGTGATTGAGTAACAAACATCCATACATCCATACATCCATCCAAACTTTCGCATTTATAATATTTATTTGATAATGGCAGTATAATATTGTTAACATGCGTCTTACATTAAAGGTTGCTTTAAATATTTTATTAATCTGGTATTTATACAAATTAATAAAAACACGTCCTTATGACTTGATTTTAGTACTAGAGATTTTTAAGGGCGTACACATTAGATATGAACAAAAATTATCTGGCGGACAAAAAGTTCGCGCGTCATTCTGTGTCGTGCACCCGTTTATACTTACCGGTAAATTATGCTAGTCAATAGTTTGGAGTTATTAGTAAGTAGGGGTTGTAATGGGGACTATCGTTTCTTTGCTCACCAGTTGGCGCCACTGTTGACTAAGGCCCAGAGGTATAGCTGTCAAAGGCGACTTTATAAGATCGGCGCCGAAACAAAGTTTTAAATCTTGATTCTCATTAAGTTTATTAATTTATAACAGCTATCATCATATCGAGTAGCAATGCCGCAATGTTGTGCAATTCCGTTTTGTTCGGAAAAAAGGAGGACACATGTTTCCAAAAGATAAAACTGTTCTAAAACAGTGGCTAGTTGCGATTCGCAGGAATTCGCAGGATTCTGAGGAATTATATAGTTAGGCACTAAATAAATAAAATAAAAAAGAAATTAATTACTTATTAAACTTTTATTTATCCTTCCTTTTCCCTTTAAAACACACTGCTATACAAATAAATACTTATTAAACATTGTAAATCCATACAATGGATATGATACTGAAAGATGGTTGATTTGTTAGTTGAAACTACTAAACAATGGTAACTAGATATTAGATTAAGTTATAAAACTTCTGAAATAAGCTTATCATTTCTATTTACATAAATTCTCTTTTCATCTTTATTTATCCAAACAAAAAAATCACAATACTTTATTTTAGTACCTAACAAGTTTTTGAATTTGAAAATAGTAGGGGCTACTTTCTTTCAAGCAATATTCATTATTGATCATTTCTATGTGCTTATACTTAATTATCCACACTGATAAACTCATCTTTTATAGAGAAAGGACATTTCTCTTCCAATACTGTTAGTTCTCCAATTAATCCTTCTGGAGAAACCTGAAATGAAACATCTAATATTAATAAAGAGAAATATTATTAAATTCTAGTCATCTCACACATAGTACCTAATCTGATCCCAAGATAGGTTGTGTTCTCGTTAGAGATACTGTGGGTACATAACCAGATACATATATAGTACCAGAGGGCAGAGACCTAGAGCAGACATCGATGTTCATCAATATCATATAGTAAAAGTGTGTCCTTGATGAGCATGAAACCCATTTAACCTTTCATGCAGAAGTCATATTAGGTAAATATACATAATATATTAGGTAAATATATGTAAAAAGAAAAAAACATAGCTGTTACCTCGGCAAACAAGCATACTTCTGGAAAAAATAAGTTTGTAATACAGTAAACAAACTAACCTCTGAATTAGCAGCTCTTTGAGGCCGCTTATTTTTGCGCCTCTTTTTCTTTTTCTGCTTTCAAAGCGTTCACATTCATCGCCAAATAATCCATATTTGCGATAATTTCACGAAGGAGATCACTTTTCAACAGGTAAAATATAGAAATTAAAATAATTTGTCCCGAAGCCCGCCAAAACCAATGAAAAGTGAATGTTATTGGACCTCCCGCGACACTAGCGCCTCTAGTGGCAAATTCACACGCGATAGTCCCCGAGAGCAAGTTTCAAAACATTGTTATGTATTAATGCAATGTAGAGTACATCCGGTCGTTAAAATATCAAGGTAGCTAGCTAGGCGTAAGTACATGTGTTTTATTCTCCGTGTTTGTACTGTAATAACTGAAAAGCGAAGTAACTAACAGTAAAGAGATTTTTTATTTTTTTATTTGATCTACCAACAGAATTACATGTTAAAACTATACAAAACTAGCTGATGCCCGCGACTTCGTCCGCGTGGATCGAGGTTTTTCGGTTCCCGCGGGAACTCCTTAATTTTCCGGGATAAAAAGTAGCCTATGTGCTATTCCAGACTATAATCTATCTCGGTGCCAAATTTCATCCAGATCCGTTCAGCCGTTCGGGCGTGATTGAGTAACAAACATCCATCCATACTTTCGCATTTATAATATTTATTTGATGATACATGTCTTAGGCACTAGGTTGGTAGGTAATTATGCCTTCTAGTAAGATTTTACACTCAAATAACTACTATACACTAAAAGCATTATTTTACACTAAAAGCATAAATAATTTCTCTACCAAGTTAGCTACTTAATAATTAATGAAAACACTTCATTTAAATAATAAAAGATAGTATGTAGTATTATTTATATATTTTTTTTAAAGATTAAGCTCGTCACTTCCACTCAACATTAAGTAAATTGCTAAATTGCAGGTACTTAAGTAAAACTAGAGAATAATGGAATGCTTTTACGCTGAGAGCTTGCGCTTGATTTAAGTGCGCTATCATGGTGACAATGAAGCCGCTTGAAGCCAAGCGCATTATACAATCTTAAACATTATCTCTCTTGGACTATTAAGCCAGAAACACACGTCACGCGCGACTACAGTGCAGTATAACATAAGACGATACGGGAGGGCGGTTCCCCCATACAATCATAATAGTCTGTTTTCTCCGTGCATAATAATTACAATAGAGAAAATGTTTTGCTTTTTTAGATAAATTAATAATTTTAAGAATATGGAATCTTCAAAAATTGCAAACAAAGGCCCAGCTTTCGCGTCATCATCAGATATCCCTCAAATAAATTTGACGATTTACGTGGGAGATAATATTTAATTATAGTGCACCAAAGAAACCAAACCAAAGAACTATCATGACATGGATGACAATCCAATAAATTATTGCATAAATCACGTTAATAGTATGTACAGTTATTGTATATAATATTATCATGTTATGACCCTGATGTTGCGTGACTTCTGCAGAGGCAGGCTTGATCAGAAGAGGCAATTTATAGCATCACCACGCACTGTTTGTTTCAGACCTAAGACGTTGATCTTAACGTAAAATAAATTGCTAGATTAAGCTTAAATATTACATCTTTTATGCCTTTCGTTCAAGTCCGCCTTTAGAACTAAGCCTGAGTTTGAAGTTGAACTGTCGAGTTTAGGTTAGTTGAACTAGTTCACTTTGTTTGTACCTACTCTTTTCAACTGAAAGTTTTTAATAAAATTAATCCATGTAATGCAAACGAAGTTTACCTGAGGTTGGGTTTTATTGATAGTGGCTTCGTGCCGACACGCTTAAGCACTAGGCTGTACGATAATATTAGGTGGCTAAAACTAATAAGCCACAACCGTAACCCTATTCCGAAAGAGCAGTCATTATTACAATCTCAATAGTTGTAATTGACGGAATTAATGGTACCTATCCTTGTTATGAAATTGTGTTTCGCCACATAGTGAACGAGTATTAACCAATTATAGAGGTAATTGCGATCGTTACACTGTTGCCATCATTTTACCGTAACAGGACTCCAGTTTATATGATGTTCTCTCGAAAAAATACTCGCAGGTGACGCAGTGGGAAAAATTTTGTGGGTTTGGTAACCTATACTATTCTAGATGATGCCCGGCTACTTCATCTGCGTGGATGATGTCTTTTTTTTATGTTAGAACTTTGAAATTTTCCGAGATAGCATAACCTTAGTAGGTATGTGTTAATAATTCTTTAATTTAATTTTTTATTTACGTGTTGATAATTGAGGTTGCTATCTCCATCCTAAATAATCAGGCAAATCGATAATGTCATTGGGGTGTGAACATTGATGTAGAATTTTAGTATGGGTGTGAATGAAAAACATCCAAACTTTCACATTTGTATCCATACTATATTTTTTTTTTATCCACTACATTATATATTTGCCTGGTGAGAGGCTACGGCCGTGGCTAGTTACCACCCTACCGGCAAAGACGTGCCGCCAAGCGATTTAGCGTTCCGGTACGATGCCGAAACCGAATAGGGGTACCTATGGGTTGAATATAACTGCCATGCCCCTATCAGGTTAGCCCGCTACCATCATAGACTGCATCATCACTTACCATCAGGTGAGATCGCAGTCAAGGGTTTATGTGTTATTAATTCTTTAATTTAATTTTTTATTTACGTGTTGATAATTGAGGTTGCTATCTCCATCCTAAATAATCAGGCAAATCGATAATGTCATTGGTGTGTGAACATTGATGTAGAATTTTAGTATGGGTGTGAATGACAAACATCCAAACTTTCACATTTGTATCCATACTATATTTTTTTTTTTATCCACTACAAGTTAGCCCTTGACTGCGATCTCACCTGATGGTAAGTGATGATGCAGTCTAAGATGGTAACAGGCTAACCTGATAGGGGCATGGCAGTTATATTAAACCCATACCCCTATTCGGTTTCAACACAGCATCGTACCGGAACGCTAAATCGCTTGGCGGCACGTCTTTGCCGGTAGGGTGGTAACTAGCCACGGCCGTAGCCTCTCACCAGGCAAATATATAATGTGAAAGTGTGTCTGTCGGTCTTTCCGTCCGTCTGATTGTCTGCTACGCTTTCACCGACCGCTTTTTAGGGTTCCGTACCCAAAGGGTAAAAACGGGACCCTATTACTAAGACTCCGCTGTCTGTCTGTCTGTCTGTCTGTCTGTCTGTCTGTCTGTCTGTCTGTCTGACTGTCTGTCTGTCTGTCTGTCTGTCTGTCTCCAGGCTGTATCTCATAAACCGTGATAGCTAGAAAGCTGAAATTTTCACAAATGATGTATTTCCGTTGCCGCTATAACAACAAATACTAACAATTAAAAAAATATATATATTAAGGGGGGTCCCCATACAATAAACGTGTTTTTTTCGTATTTTTTTGCTCAATATTAAAAACGGTAACAGGTAGACGGTTCAAATTTTCACAGAATATTAACTTGTACATTTACCTTTCAAAATAAATAATTAAATATCAATAAAGTAAATATTAAAGGGGGGCTCCCATACAACAAACGTAATTTTTATTTTTAATACGTCATAAATCGTAAAACTTACTACAGGTTTGTACGGAACCCTCGGTGCGCGAGTCCGACTCGCACTTGGCCGGTTTTTTTTTAACCGATTTCGATGAAAATTGGTATAGAGATATGTTGCAAGGACATAGGCTACTTTTTATCACGGAAAATTAAGGAGTTTCCGCGGGAACAAAAAACCTCAATCCACGCGGACAAAGTCGCGGTCATCATCTACTTAGTTAATAATAAGATATTTTTATAAAACCAGCATAGTAAGTTATCATCATGGTAGATTTATCTACATTGAATATTTAAAGCGACGACGGAATACGATTATGCGTGGAACTAAGACCGAGTGATTGCTCAAAGAAAGCTTTAAAGCGATTAGAATCCTTTTTCAATTGATAAAATATGCAAATAGTGCTGTTAGTGATTGGATATTGAGCATCTGTGATAGCCTATATATTAATTTGAGATGAAAATGCCTACAATTCACCTATACCTACAACTATCGTCATGAATTCACACTACAACAATTTAAAGCTTTTACATTGCTTTTCTAAATTTACCTATTGAATATAGCCCAATGATAGTTCTATATTTAAAAAGAGGGTAACTAAACAATAATTACCTAGGTAACTGATTTCTATGCTATACATATACGAAAGTTTAGATAGATGGATGGATGGATGTATGGATGGATGGATGGATGTTTGTTACTCAATCACGCCAGAACGGCTGAACGGATCTGGATGAAATTTGGCACAGATATAGATTATAGCCTGGAATAACAAATAGGCTACTTTTTATCCCGGAAAATTAAAGAGTTCCCGCGGGAACCAATCCACGCGGATGAAGTCGCGGGCATCTGCTAGTATTTGAATAAATTTGTTCGAACTTTAATGTCTCGTCACAATCGGTCCTGTGGCAAATTGCCTGATGCACTGAACAAAATAGTTTTTCAACGTATAGACTTCAGTTTGGTCTGAATTTTCAAAAAATATTCATTGCCTGTAAAAGCTACCCAAATGTTATTTATTTTATTTATTGAGGCCCAAACAGTTTATAAAATACTTAAAATTAAAATAGCATACAAAACACAATATACACCAGCAAAGAAGCCACAGAAAAAAACAGTACAGATAGCAAAAGCAAACGTAACTAACAACAAAACATATTTTTTATTCAGAAGAAAGGTTATTCTTTTAAATTCTGAAAGGTTATGTTATTCAGATCAATATATATTATAATGAACCTCTGGCGCGACTTACATTTGCCTGTGCCATTTTATGAATTTCAGAAGCACGTAATTGTGATAGCGCTTCCGCTTAGCGTTGCGGTAGAACTGTTTGCATTCGCACACTAATTTATGTAAATACACGACATCTGTAACGAATTGTTCTTTATTCATGGAGATGTGGTGCCTAGACCTATAACTGCCTCGTTGGTCTAGCTCTAGTGGTTAGCATGTTCGACTGCGGCCGACGAGGTCCCGTGTTCGAGTCCCGGGTCGGGCCATAAATGAAGTGTTGGGTTTTTCTGACAAGAAATTCTCAGTACTAGCCCGGAGTTAGGAAGTTGGCGATGTTCCACCCCCGTGCCTCGGTGAGCACATTAAGCCGTCGGGCCCGGTTATTATCACTAATATGATAATAGTCGTTAAAGCACGCCAACCCGCATTGAAGCAGCGTTTTTGGTCCAAGCTGTAATTCCCTCTCACCTATGAGTAGTGGAGGTCTGTGGGGTGGATACGTTTTAAATGAAGCAGTACGAGAAGAATAGAGAGTTTAGTCTACCAGGCTACCCAAGTGCCGTCATCATTTTCTCACGACGTTTTCCTTAACCGCTAATGCATGTAAAATTAACAATATACTTAATCACTATTTACTCGCAACCATTCAAAAGGCAGAAAC
Source organism: Erebia ligea (assembly GCA_917051295.2). Taxonomy (NCBI): domain Eukaryota; kingdom Metazoa; phylum Arthropoda; class Insecta; order Lepidoptera; family Nymphalidae; genus Erebia; species Erebia ligea. The sequence continues at coordinate 8,848,082 of OU785225.1, forward strand.
TGATAAAAATTACCCATACATTCAAATTAATCAAGTCTCAGTCCATTCTTTCAATATAACACACGTAAATGTTGTACGTACGAAATTTTCATCAACTGAAATATCCGTGAATTCAGAATGTTTCCGCATTTCATATTTGGCTCATTTCTTTGTCTGTCACTGTTCTAGGTACCGTGTTGCCAGCGAAAATAAAACCTTATTTAATTTTAAAAAATACGTTTTTGTTGCAAAAAGCTTACTTAACTCAATCTTTAAAAGAAATTACTATCAGACTTATTTTTACACCTTTTATCTATTTTATATTTTTTAAGCTTTATTGCCTTAACAGTCCGTAAACCAGTAAACCGACATTTTAAGAACTTTTGATGAGCTTTGTGCATGAGATATTAGTATTATAACAAAAAGAAAATTAAAACATTAAAGATTAATCCCTCCTTAGTAGACTGTTGCAAATAAAAATTTAATTTTATTGAAATATAATAGTGAAATTCTCATTCTTGCAGAATACGTTTACCATTTTTGCACTTTTGGGTGACACTTTTCACCCATATAAATCCACGAAAAATTATAATAAATGACTTATAAAAAATACTAATATGATAAACACGCTCTTAAAATTGGACTGTTGCAATTCGTTTTTATACGTTCTATACAAAATTAGTTAATAAAAAAATCAAATCAATGTGCACGATTTATCAAAATTTACGCGTCACAATAACCTGTATTTCTTAAAAGTTTGACGAAATTACTGATAAAATACAATTTACCATGAATGTTTAGTATTTATATAACACAAATTGTGTAAAAATAAAGTTCTATAAAATACCTATATGACCAATAAATATTATCAAAGTCTGATCAAATTCACGTGTAAAATGGTACTGCAGATCGTACGACCGCACGTACGTACGAACTTGACTACGCAAAGTATCAAAGTATCTTTACTGGCCTATGTCGTCTATGTATGAGTGCAGCCTAACGGTCTACTGTGCGGTATACCTACAGATTCCAAAATTGACCGATGGCGAGTATACTGCCTCTTAAGTAACCGAAGCCAAACCCGAGTTGGATGTCTTTCTAAATTCTCTTTGTTTTTCTTGTATGCTTTGGCCACGCCTTGGCCATTGGATGTCATTGAGTTTTGATTGACCTCATTCAAGCTAGACGTAAGCAATGATCTTTTGTATATAAACTAGAGGACCGTAAGGTAGTTTTTCGAAGTCCCACGCAAACAAAACGAAGTGAAAGTCCCATAAAAATTAAAAAAACTGGCAGTCATAGAGCCGATAGAAGTGAAAATGAATATTTAAAAATTTTTTTTTTAATTTAAAAAAGTATATAAACCTTAAAACTAAGGCATTAAAGTTTAATTATGAATGTAGTATATTTATATTTAGGACTTTTTGTCTTCGTAACAACGCGAGCATGGGGCAGCGAGGTGTCGGTGTCGGTGACGCGAATCCACAAGTTTACCCCCTACCAAAAAGTGCTCTATGCGGCTAACGAAGTTTTCACTTCAAAAACAGCCTGTTATCTGCAGCTAGATATTGCTAAGCTATTAATATTATGCTATCGCTATCGCAATTACGGGCATGTGCCTGGTATTCATAAAGCGAACACTATTGCTGCCTCACACCAACCCTCATTAAGATATTAAGTTACGAGTAGCTTTGAAAGAGCTCGCTTAGAATCACGACAGTTCACAGTAGTTAACAGACTGAATACTAAATGAAAAGCCGAGTGTGAGCTCAACGAGGCCAGTTACAAAAGAAGTAAGGTAATTATGAGCACTGCTTAATTTGTCATCACACAGAATTGCCGAGTAAGTGTGAAGAGAAATTGGAATATTTTTTTTACGCGGTGAAAAGCTTAATCGATGCGGATTTATATTTATTTAAATCTTTATTGCACACAAGTACACGGAAATAAAGAAGACAATAAAACTACGAATAGGACAATACAGTATGCAAAGGCGGTCTTATCGCCTAAGGCGATCTCTTCCATACTATATTTTTTTTTATTTTACACTTGCGATTGATAAATTAATAAATAAATGAGAGTTGGCTGTGATATCACCATGTTGATTTAATTATGAACTATCATCTAGCCTAAGCCGCAAATTCGTCCGCGTGAATTAAGTTTTTTTCATTCCTGTGGGAACTCTTTATTTTTCCGAGATAAAAAGTATCCTATGTCCTTCTGCGGGATCCTTGTGCTAAATTTGATCAAAATCGGTTAAACAGATGAGCCGTCAAAGCGTAGCAGACAAACAGACAGACGGACAGCTATAGACAGGCACACTTTCGCATTTTATAATATTAGTATGGATATTGTCATGGAAGAAGATACAAAACTGAATAGAATACACAAATCAACGCGGACTATGATTTACTTACTCTTGCCGGAAAAATCAAGTAACCGTATAATTACATACTTACACCCATGTTGACCACCCTTAGTGACCGACGGGGGGGTTAAGCGCCATTTCGAAGGAATAAACCGTTACCTACCTCTCTTGTAATTCCCTCTGGACTCAGTATTATTCATCCTTGGAAAGCAGTCCTAATTCATACTAATATTATGTCTAAGTGCAAAAGTGTTACCCCCTCCTGCCTTTTCATACCTGCAGTTGGCAGAACTGAGCTTATAATATTTAGCAAGCTGTCATCCTGAAGATACCATAGAATATTTTAGAAAAATCCACTTGGAGGTCGTCGCATTTCTTTTATTTATTTATAAGAAACATGATATTTTCGAGAGTTAAAAAAAAGAGAGATTATGTTTTTATATAAATACTTAATGTATTTTTTGTACTTATTGGGTTCTAATTTTTTCAATTGGCAAAGTTTCAGTGCACTAATTGAGGCTTAGAGTAAGTAGTTGAGCGGCGCGCGATCGACCTTAATTATGGAGGTTCTCTCGTGAATATTTAATGTATGCTCTAATAATTTGTGTAGCCTTTTTGAGGTCCATGTACCAGGATGATAGACTTATACACAGATAGATGATAGACAGGTTTTATATAGTGGAACGATTAGTGTTGAAAATTAGTAAATAAGTAGCGATATCCATTAAATAACATGAAATTATAATTTCATGCTATTAATGTTGATTTCATGTTTTATTATAATCCATACTAATATTATAAATGCTAAAATGTGTCTGTCTATCCGTCTGTCTGTCTGTCTGTCTGCTACGCTTTCACGGCCCACCTGTTCAACCGATTTCGATGAAATTTGGTACCTACAGGGATAGTTTGTATCCCGAGGAAGGACATAGGCTACTTTTTATCTCGGAAAATTAAGGAGTTCCCGTGGGAATTGAAAAACCTTAATCCACGCGGACGAAGTCGCGGGAATCACCTAGAACTGTGTAATAAAGAAATAAAAAAAATGTTATAAATAAAATAACAAGACCTTAGTTAAATAAATATAGGTTAAACTTGAGATTACGTAATAGATCCTGATAATAAAGCGAAACAGTCTCCTCGATTATGGAAATAATCCGTAGAAATTTTCGAAGATTAATTTACCCGCTAAACTCCAGTCAAGAACCTTTTAGCGGTCTACTTTACAAACATTAATTAGCGTAATTGATGAATTAAGTAATGATTAACAGATTAAAACTACGAGTACCTAAAAGAGTAAGCACTGGTATACCTCAAAAAAAACGAAAAATGGTTTAGTACCTTTATACTTTTCGCTAGTACAAATACTAATTACTACTGCAAGGATAATTTATTGATTACCTCGCCCTCATCTGTATGAAGGTCTATAAAATCCGTGCTCTAAATTATTTTCTTCATCACAACAATAGTGACGAAAAATTCCGATGCCAATTTATCGAAATTGAAAGGTATTAAGCGAACCATTAGTTAGCGACTAATACCGAAAACCAATGTTTCGTAGCTGACGAATACGTCGATTAATTAGACTAAAGGCCTGTCCAGATGTCGAATTCAACACGGAAACTTTTGCATTTTCCTAAATGGATCCCTCTGAAGATACAATTATACAAGAACACAACAATACAATATACAACACATATACAGTAACACATATACAGTACCACATATACAGTAACATATATAGTAGTATACAATTCAGGAAAGATTTAACTTGAGTAATACTTACTACTATTACCTATTCTGTGGTAATACCACGTAATACACTGAAATTGCCACGTCCTGAAATTACTACATACTACACCGTAGTTAAAACAATGACTAGACATGACATGGTAGAAGAATAAACAATGAGCATAACACGATAGTGATCATAACCTCCACTTATTTGGAACTGAAATCTATACATAAAATAAAACTGTAACAGGTCCAATTCTGTACATTGAAGATATTTTGAAAATTTTTTTTGGAGGGCACTCATTATTCGATACTGAAGCCAAATCTGTAATTTTTTTCATTTTTGTCTGTCTGTCTGTCTGTCTGTCTGTCTGTATCTTGGCCGCGCATCACGCCGAAACTACTGAATGAATTCAAACGAAACTTGGCACAATTTGAGCCTATACTACGAGGTAGGACATAGGATACTTTTTATCCCGAAATTCTACCCCCGAAGGGGTGAAATAGGGGTTGAAAGTTTGTATGAAAGTCCTTAATTTCTCAAGTTATAGCCATGAAACTTGATATATGAGCTGCGGGTTGAAAATGGAGACATACGTGTTTCACAGTTTTTGAAAATTCGACCCCCAGAAGGGTGAAATAGGGGATGAAAGTTGGTATGAAAGTCCTTCGTTTCTCAAGATGTTTTACAAGTTATATCAACGAAACTTTTTATTTTGGCTTACGATAAAAAATAAAGAAGTACGTGTGTCACAGTTTTTTAAAATTCCACCCCTAAGGGGGTGAAATAGGGGGTGAAAGTTTGTATGAAAGTCCGTCATTTCTCAAGTTATATCAATTAAACTTGGTATACAAGCTACTGGTTCAAAATGAAGAAATAAGTGTTTCACAATTTTTGTAAATTTTACCCCGAAGGGGTGAAATAGGAGTTGAAAGTTTGTATGAAAGTCCTTCATTTCTCAAGTTATAGCCATGAAACTTGGTATATGAGCTGCGGGTTAAAAATGAAGACAAACGTATTTCACAGTTTTTCAAAATTTCACCCTCAAAGGGGTGAAATAGGGGTTGAAAGTTTGTATGAAAGTCCTTCATTTCTCAAGTTATATCGATGAAACTTGGTATACAACCTACCGGTTAAAAATGAAGAAATTTGTGTTTCACAGTTTTCGTAAATTTTACCCCCGAAGGGGTGAAATAGGGGTTGAAAGTTTGTATGAAAGTCCTTCATTTCTCAAGTTATATCCATGAAACTTGGTATATGAGCAGCGGGTTAGAAATGAAAACATACGTGTTTCACAATTTTTCAAAATTCCAACCCCAAAGGGGTGAAATAGAGGTTGAAAGTTTGTATAAAAGTCCGTCATTTCTCAAGTTATTTCGATGAAACTTGGTATATCCACGCGGACGAAGTCGCGGGCATTAGCTAGTATAGAGATAAAATAATATATCGAAATGCCGTGAATCAGACAAACCACGACGAATATAATATCATTTTGTTCTAGCAGGAGGACCTCTACAGCGCTCTATACATCAAAAGCTCAGTATCGGTTGGAGAGATTCACCCGGTTACATGACGCAATTTAGCGGCTTGTGCGCACAATCAGATAGTCGATGACTTTGGCAGAGATATTATTGTATTATATCTCATTCTCTCGCAAAAATTCTAGGCTAAATCCTACTATGACTGTTTGTCTCTTTTTGGTGTCGCTTTTTCGTTTCATCGAATTTTCAAATCACAACGATTCTAAAGACGTTTCACTTCAAAAAAAACGTTTCAGACGTTTCACTTTTTTCTTGCCTTTGTAGAGTCACTAGAGTCCCGATTTATCATAGGTGACACAAAAATTTCTCCTACATTAAATAAATATTTCATTTAAATTAAGTACTTCCTTCTCGTGGATGCTTTGTAACGATGTGAAGCCACCGACAATGTCCAGCGAGTCAACGCGATTTCTATAGTGTGTAAAGCACTTAACGAACCTCGCTATCGGCTTATCAATAAATTTATTTTGATATTGGCGTTTTGTCCGCACGGCACGTATTGCGAAAATTCCTTTTATTGCGGGGGGAGTGAGTTATGGAGCCATCCGTTCATTCACTTGTTATTTGCAACCATAGCTGTGTCCTTGTCGCAAATTGGTTGCATCGTAGCCGTAAATAGGATTACGGTTCAATCACGTTCGAACGTTTTATGTATCAAGTAGTAAGATTGAAATGATTTGATCGACGACGTTCCTGGCACTGTGGTGAGTGATGTGGCACAGGCTGTGGTTTTATAACTCTTGAATTCGATTGCTGGCAGATAAAATTTGAAGTTTTCAAATGTTTCTGTTTTTTTTTTTCGATCTGATCTGGTAGGGACTTCAGCGATGGCTAGTTACATACCTGACCACCAAGAAATTCAGGAACCAACCAGTAAAAACTAGTAAGATTACCGCCAGACCTCTTCCAGGTTAACCTGCAAATCTTATGTTATCTTAGATAGCATCATTACTTATCACTAGGTTTATACTAACTTGTATATGAAAAAAATTGGTATGTTGCTGAATTGTACGTGCATCGTACATAATATATTGTGTATGTTTTCTTATCGGAAGTAGCTGGCCTACATGCAACTACAATAACAGCCTTTTACAACAAAAGGTGCAAAACGCCCGCTTTCTCGTTACTAAGCTAGATATAGTCTGGCTCATGCCTCTTAACTTTAAATAAACCTGGGACCCTTTTCCTAACCTAACTTTCTTACCTAGTCTATCTACTAATATTCTGGAAATTCTTGTAGACATCATTAAAATAATTTCTATTTCACGACGATTTAATGAAGTAAATCTTCACCTAAATTGACAGCTGTTATAATCAATAGAAGTAAACTAAAAGCTCTAATTAGTGCGATACGCTGTAGCAAATTAACGAAACAAGACTATATTTTCCATTTAGCCCAGCCAGGTTAACCACTCGGCTAGGCTAGTAGGCTTTGAATATGCATGCCGAGCCGCGTGGCAGAGACGTACTTGAGATGCAGGATCAAAGCTGAAATGTGAATAGAAAAAATTAAGCGATTTACACCTTTGAGTAGTGCTAAACCCAACACCTACATACCTACGTTATTGACACCTTTTCATAAAGATGTAGATTACTCAAAGTTATTACTGTTTTGGGTATCTTACGTGGCACAAAGGAGCTATATTCCTTGCATTATATAGTTCACTCGCAATAACACAGGTTTCAAGATAATACGGCATAAAAATGCCATACAAATTTTACAACCCTCTTTAGCCCCGTGTACCTACTAGCAATAATGCTGTTGAAAAGAGTATTTTATTGGCTTTATCTCGATTGAATATTCTGTACAGGGGATGGACTGATTGAGACCTACGTAGACAGACATATTGTTACTAGCTTCACTACATAGTATAAAACAAAGTCGCTACCCGCTGTCTGTCTGTCCCTCTGTATGCTTAAATCTTTAAAACTACGCAACGGATTTTGATGCGGTTTTTTTAAATAGATAGAGTGATTCAAGATAAAAGTTTATATGTATAATACATGCATAATATAATAGAGAAACACTGATAATTTTAGAGGTTTCTAATGTGATGTCGTAAATAAACACATTCTTTTGCGCTTACATTGCAAACGCTGGCTGATCCCTACGAGATAGATCAAATTAATGTACTACAGTATTGTACACCCTAAAAAGGTTTACAAAAAAATTTGCGCTAGTATATGTCTTTCTCTTAGGGATAACCCACAATAACCATTTTTTATCCTTTACTTTTTACGAGAAATAATGGCTTATTTACGAAGCGATTTTAAGCAATACAGCATTATTGCTTATCCAAATAAATAAATTGTGCAATTAATATAGATCAATATGACCCTTTACAGCATGTAATTTAAATATGTAAATAGTTTCGAACATATTACAGATTTAACATGCAGGGACAGGGTCAAACTCTCAACGTTGCAGGCTTAGATTTGAGTGTTGAGTGTTTTTCACATGGCCAATTATTATGTGTCGCTTTTTCAAGAGTAACCTCTAAAGAGAACATGTTTGTATTGTCTAATAACAAAAAAGCTGTGAACATTGTATATAAAGACATTCTGTAGTATATTAATTAGTATCAGCATTACACCCGTGCAAAGCCGGGGCGGATCGCTACTAATACGAATATAGTTTTTTAAATGTCAGGTAAAACCATTGTTATGAAACCACCGTCGCTACGCTTGGGTATAACAAGGTTTCGTAACCTTCATCAAGCTCTTATATTAGGCCTCCAGGCGTTCTAGGAATTCTGGGCGCAACTCAAGCGTGCTACCATCTTTATAACCGTCTTCCCGCTCCATTATACTTAAATGGAGTTTTAATTTATTCCGTAATAACGTTGTCCACTGAAGATTTGGTGCACAATATTTATCTATTTATCTATTTCTTCATTCTAACTTACAGAGAAAATGAATATTGGAATTCTTAGCTAAAAAAATATTATGATTGACGCTAATAAATATAATCGCAAATAAATTTCATTCGCCAAAGATATTACAATAAAACGTGAATAAATTTAAAGATACCAGTATACAAATATCTCTCCAGACAGTAGACGCTTTTGCCTAAAACTCCCGGCCAAGCGATGAAATGAAATGAAATTTATTTGCGATATAAAGACCTCAAAATGGACTGAATAATCTTTGACTAGCTGATTAATTTTTAATTCCCGGATGAAAAGTAGTCTGTGTTATTCCAGACTATAATCTATCTCTGTGCCAAATTAATTGTACTAGATCCGCTCAACCATTCTGGTGTGATTGAGTACCAAACATCCATCGATCCATCCAAATTTTTTCATTTATTATATTAGTATAGATAAAATTTTCTTTGGCCTAGTATTTTTCCGGTACGTCTGCTTGTTATTCTGATCCAGTTCTTATGGAAAGGAATAGCACTCATATCTCCGCAAGGCGTCAAGGATGAATCATATATTATGCAAATACGTGGGTTAAATGCCAGTATCCGACACGCATGGAAATGAAGATTCATGTTTTCTTATAAAATATAATTGTTACTTTATTTAACTACATAAGTAATTATTACTATCATTACTAGGTACTAAACGACTTCCAAAATATAAGTGTGTTGTCAAGTACTCGTATATTATGAATACTAAACTTTCGGAATCAATACCTACTACAGTTACTGAATCATCATTGATTTACCAGATCAGTGTGTATAATGCATTGCATGGTTTTCTCCAGGGTTAAAAAAAAGAATGGGTTCAACTTTTTAGACGGTGAACAATTTCATAGGTAACAAAGCTACAATTTTTTTTATTACAAAGCAAATGTGCAAAACAATTTGTTAAATGCAGCATATAAATTCGCTTATCTAAATTGGATGGTATTTTGTTACAATGGCTCGCATAATTTCAACCTATTACTATTACCTATTCTGTGCTATTACTGAAATAACCGGACTATTACGTTTTAAAAAATATATACACCAGTTTCATAATGAAAAGTCTTTTTGTGTTCAGGTTATTTTTTCACTTACTCTTTGTGCACGTGGAATGGCTTGAGTCGTAAGCATTATTTAAAATCAAAAATTAATTAAAATATTAAGTTTATCATATTAATATTATAAATGCGAAAGTGTGTTTGTTTGTTGGTTTATTAGTTTGTCCTTCAATCAAGCCGAAAAGAGTTCGTGGAAATTAAAAAAAACTTATTCAACGCGGACAAATTCGCGGGCATTACCTAGTAGGTTATTTTATAAGGTATGTTCACGCAAAAAACTTGAGCAGCGTTAGTACCTATATACCAATTAATTTACTACTTAGAATAAAGGAAAAATTTTATTCTAAGTAGATTTTAAATGTTTAATTCTCAATATAAGTGAACGTTCTTATGTTCTTTTTGAGCAATAAATGTCTTTAAACCGAAAAACTGACTGAATATAAGTATTATATCAATGGACCAAGGAAGGATTTTAAGAAATTCCACCTAAGGAAGGCCAAGGTGGATTAGCTACCTAATAGTTATTAGCAATCAATAGTTATAAAAACAGTATAAAAATACAAGATTATGCCCGCGAACCCGGTTTTTTTTAATTCTGAATTTGATTGGCTGCATTTATGGCATTCTAGCTGCGTCAATGGATTTTGACCAATAGCAGAAGAGTGTTAACCAATCAGAGGTGATTGCGATCATTACACTGTAGTTGTCATTTTAAGACGATCGCCCCCCCTGATCATATAAATTTTGCATTAGAAAAATTGTGTGTGTCAGCTCCGACGCACAATTGGAGTTTACTCTTTACGAACGAAAAGTGTTACCATGTAAACTTAAACAAGTGTTACAATGCAAACATAAAGTAAACTAATGGTTCGTCCCGAACTGAGACCTCGCGGTGTCCATAAACTTGTACAGAGCGCCATCTATTGACATAATTGTGAAGTTCTGTTAATAATACTGAAGTACATTAAAAATTAAATAATTTCGTTTCCTTATAATATTTATCTAATTTTAGTATTTGTTGTTCATGTACAGGATATAATTCAAATAATTGATAAGTTTCAGGCTCAGCCTTTCAGAAAATTGAGAGTTCTGAGGTCAACTTTGGACGTTAGAAAATCGCCACTTCGAAAGCCCGTCGCCGTGAATTTCGTCAATTTTAAAGGAAATTTTTTAAAAAAACTATTTTTGGGCTCTATTCCTAATTATCTTTAAAATGATATACCGCAACCCTATGTAACGCTATAAAAAATATTTTACTTCGCATTTGCTTCTATGAGAGCCTAGAAGAGATTTTTATAATTTTTTAAGCCATATTCGGCGGGAGGCCATCGGTTTACATATTATATTTAAATTTAAAGTAATTACGTTCAGTAATTCAGAATTTTTAAGGCTCTGACAGACGGACGGACGGACGGACGGACAAGTGCAAATTCACTCAAGTAGACTCAGAGACCTTCGCTTCGCTCGGTCAATAACGTAACGGAGAAAGTTTGATTTTACTCCCCATAAATTTTCATACCCCGGGCTTTTATATGAAAATCGATTCTTAAGGAGGTAAACTCCAATAAACTCAAGACCTAGTGTCCTAAGTCAAGTCATCGAAATGTCAAAATCCAGTGCAAATCTGCTTGAGCTGCTTAAATAAATCTAACGACCCAAATATAAGGTTTATATGAAGGGAGACTTTCAATCGAATGAAACGATCGGCGTATTTACAACGCCATAAAATTACATTGCCGAATCGTTTTGATTTGGTTGGTAAAAAATTTACTGCGAATACATTGCGATAACTTGAAACGCTGCTCCCAGAGTTTCATTCAGGCACGTATCTGCCGATTTATGAATTTCCCAGAACAGGTAATGTAGTAGGTAACTGTAGGCACTATATTTCATTGGCTTCGGGTCGGATATTATTACCCCAGTGGTAAACCTACAAGTATATATATACTTTATGTATAAAATTGGATAGTATACCTCTATAAATTTTGTTGGCCAAAATGTGATACTTTTTGCTTTTGAGTGAATATCGAAATGAATATTGTGATGTAGGTATCTCTATGCGAAAACTTGTCTTCCATTCTATATATATCCATATATATCAATCCAGACACTAGAAAGATTATTTACTCGTTAATTATTTTTAAAAAAAAATCACAATTAGGTACTGTTAACAAGAATCACTAAAAACCGGCCAAGTGCGAGTCGGACTCGCGCACCGAGGGTTCCGTACAAACCTGTAGTAAGTTTTAAATTATTATAAAAAAACTACTTACTAGATCTCGTTCAAACCAATTTTCGGTGGAAGTTTGCATGATAATGTACATCATATTTTTTTTTTAGTTATATCATTCTCTTATTTTAGAAGTTACAGGGGGGGGGGGGGACACACATTTTACCACTTTGGAAGTGTCTCTCGTGCAAACTATTCAGTTTAGAAAAAAAATGATATTAGAAACCTCAATATCATTTTTAAATACCTATCCATAGATACCCCACACGTATGGGTTTGATGAAAAAAAATTTTTTGAGTTTCAGTTCTAAGTATGGGGACCCCCAAAATTTATTGTTTTTTTTTTCTAGTTTTGTGTGAAAATCTTAATGCGGTTCACAGAATACATCTACTTACCAAGTTTCAACAGTATAGTTCTTATAGTTTCGGAAAAAAGTGGCTGTGACATACGGACGGACACACAGACAGACAGACAGACAGACAGACAGACAGACAGACAGACAGACAGACAGACAGACAGACAGACAGACAGACAGACAGACAGACATGACGAATCTATAAGGGTTCCGTTTTTGCCAAATTTGGCTACGGAACCCTAATAACTATAGCTAGTCACGAACTTCACAAAGATTTATCCGTAGACGTTCTCAGTCTACGACGTGAGTCGTTTTAATACGACTAAACGTTCCCTCGACCTTAGCTTGTCTTGAAGATATTATGTTCACGACCTAAAATGTATAAAAGTTATTTCATAATCGATGAGGTTTGATATTTTTTGAAAGTTTTTCCTTACGAGAGATTTCACCGTGGGCCTCACCTGGGGACAGAAGTGCTGGATATTTTTTAACATTCTGGCCACCATTACTCGCGTACTTTTTACAGTAATAAGATAGGGCTGGCTAGCTATATTTATTGTAACATTTTCAATTAAAAAAACGTCCTTTTATCTTACACTACCTGATGCACGCGACTTCGTCCGCGTGGTTTAAGTTTTTTAGATTCCCGCGGGAACTCCTTAATTTTCCGGGATAAAAAGTAGCCCTTGTCTCTCTCCAGGTCCTCAACTATACCCATGCCAATCACGTCGATCCGTTGCTCCGTTGCGGCGTGATTGCAGGACAAACCAACAAATAAACACACTTTCGCATTTATAATATTAGTATGATTATTCAAAGAGCTACCAAATTATGTATTGCCATATTTGTGCACAAAGTTTGTATCAACCTTGAAGTATCTGCAGATAAAGCCGTTCCAATTCGAAAAGTTAATCAAAGTCTAGGGCCCCTGTTGAGTAATCAAAGATCTGTCTCAAAAAATTCAAGATAAGGCTTATTATTAAAGCCGCCCTTAGCATGGATAACAAGTTCTTTCCATCGCATCCACTCGGTTTGGCTATTGATTTTATCCCTCGAAACCCGGTTCTGATTTATATCGCTCTTACTTTTCATGTTGAATGTCACAAAGTGACGATAAACTGGATAATAGGAATGAAATGGCTCTTAAAGTTATGCTGAAAACCGTGAACACAAAACATTTTTTTTATATTAGGAGCTATAAATGTAATACAAATATAAGTATTGTATGACATTGTTATACCAGACAATACCTACCTACCTTATTAAAACCTACTAGTATCGCTAGCACAACATTAAAACCAATCAACTAGGGATTGTTTATCAATGAAAACCGTCCGACGTTAAATCAAACATATTATCAGCATTGAAGCACCTTTGTAAAAACAAATATGTTCCACTCGGCATTGTTGCTGCACGTTTTCAACCATCAATTGAACGTTTGCATTGCTCAGTGTAAGCCCTAAGTAAGTTAGCCCTATTTACCAAAGCTTTTACCAATTAACTTTATTTATATACCTATACTAGCTGATGTCCGCGACTTCATCTGCGTGGATTGAGGTTTTTCGGTTCCCACGAAAACTCTTTAATTATCCGGGATAAAAAGTAACCTATAATATTATGTTATTCCATCCGTCAAATTTTTTCCGAAGTTTCAATAAATAAGAGCTAAGTACTTAACTATTATATAGAGAACAATTAATGTCCCTAGAGGATAGAGATTTTTCCGCCCCAACCGCCGTGGTGGAAAATCAATTCGATAGAAAAACGATAGCCACTGCGAAAATTAGGGCAGAGATGTAAAAACAGATTACAATATCAATATCACGCACTGAAATAAGGTCAGACAGATTTATCATCCGTGAAGCCTTTTTGTTTTGTGGAGTTTTGTGTGTATTGTGGTCTACTTACTGAATTTTATATTTTCATAAATAGGTTGTATATTTTTTTAGCAATAGGTAAATCTTCTTTCTTAAGTTTTTGAGTGTATCACTACGAGTAGATATTGTATTTATGTAGTGTATTTTTCTGTCTTTTCCATAGCTCTGCCTGCATGCCGAGCTTGGTGATATTTAACCGTTACATCCAGAATATTTAAAATTTAAAGAAAACAAGCTTTACAAACATGCAAGCCCAATATTGTGCAAGAGATTTCCGGGCCATACTGCAACCCTAAAAGCCATATTGTTTCATTATTGTTGACTTTCGTGTTTTAGAATTATTAAAACCCTTATTTTAGAAACGTCAAGACACGTGTCATCAAACTGGCATTTTGGGTAATATTGCTGTAAGCTTTAAGCGTTAGCAGTATGGCCGATCCATTAATCGAAAATAGAGGTTATTTTAATCCATCATGGCATTAATTATAACGCTAGATTTAGAAATCTTCATAAATCGTTAAAAAGGTTCTACCTCAAAGTAAGGATAGTAGGTAGGTTATTGTAAAGAAATACAGCGGACGCCTGCGTCCAAGTGCGGAAAATAGTACCTACCAGGACTCGACGTAGGTAGGTTCTACCGATTCACATAGGCTTAATATTATGGGCCGCTTTTGTGTGTATGCTAAATATTTCCTTTCGCATCCATACTTATTTCTATTCAGAAAACGGGATTTGTATAAAAGAAACACCCACCCCGAAAATGATTTATTTCGCCGGAACCAATATGTTATAAAATTATACAGGCGCTGTGCTGCATTGCCCTTGACAAATGTCTCTATATTAAACACAGTGCCTTATAAAGGGCGTATCGTGAATATGTAAATATCATACAAATAGTTCTGCTGAACGTTGGTTAACAGCTTCGCTGGAAGCAATGTCGTAGTTATCTGTATGTGTATACCTCCCAATAATATTGTTCAACATTTTCCTAATGGGAAAATTACGATGTAGGAAAAATGTTTAAGTAATAAATTTTTTAGTATACACTTTGTATGAGAGGATTTGTACAGGCGTTTCAAGGTAATCCTGGAAGGCAATGCCTATATTAGGAAAAGAACACGTAGAAAGACAGTGAAATATATTATTTGAAGTTATAAAAATTTGGTTTCATCGTAGATAATTGAATATCAGGATGATACATGACTAAAAGGTTCCCAATTTTTGAGTGATGATTGCAAAATTTTCCTCAAGCTGCCCCACGAGTTCCAGGTTAAAAAGTCACCAGTTAAAGTATAAACTTCATATAAATGAACGAAAATTACTAAGAAGCTTAAGTTATATTAGGTAGATGTAATGACGCGAAAGGAAACTTGCACATGCCAAAGGCTTAGGTTAACTATATCTCTCGGTAATCATTAGGGTAGAGAGCTGTAGGCTCTTAATCCCACGCTTACGTAAGATAGAGCTAAGCCCAGCAATAAAACACTAATAGACTCTTGTTTTTAGGTAAATCTTTCAAACGCGATGCGAAAGTGGAATTACAGCAAATACCAAGTCGTCGTTGGTTGGGGACACATTCGTTTTGCTAGGAGCCTACGCTAACGAGGGAAGGATTTATGACGCCACAGAGTCCTTTGTTCACTCGGGGGAGGGGACCGAACTCACGACCTTGACAAGCCGGCGCCAACCATACACGTTTGCTACGCGATAGGTATCTGGACAAGAGATAAAGTAGGCTTTATTTTGAAAGCTATTTTGCGTAGGCCGTAGAAAATTTTTCAGTCTGCACGTATTCGTTTTTTATCGAAAGGCTATCAACATAAGTGGCAATAATTTTAACTACTCGTGAGACAAGTTAGAGTATATTGCAATATTATTGAGGTACTTAAATGATGATTGAACGCCCTTGATATAGCGGCAGCTTATGATGTAGCAAGCCGAAATCATGGGCTACTAGGCAAGCAAAGTAAGTCATCAGTAAGATATATTATGTTACATTTAAATAATTTTCAAATTTATAAAAAAATTATCCTGCTTATATTATAAATGCGAAAGTGTGTTTGTAGGTTTGTCTTTCAATCAAGCACGGAGTAACGGATCCAAGTGATTTTAGAATGGAAATTATAGTACCTAGATGAGATAAGTGACATATTATTGTATGCTGCTTTAATCTTGGACTTGCCCAGGTTATTTTAATTCACGCTGACCGGACATTAATTATCGCTTGCATCATCTTCTTACAAAATAAACTAATTCCTTGCCTATTCGATTTTTTTAGTCTATTTCATTCGATTTTTTTTTATTTTATCCACTACAAGTTAGCCCTTGACTGCGATCTCACCTGATGGTAAGTGATGATGCAGTCTAAGATGGTAGCGGGCTAACCTGTTAGGGGCACGGCAGTTAGTATATTAAACCCATACCCCTATTCGGTTTCTACACGGCATCGTACCGGAACGCTAAATCGCTTGGCGGCACGCCTTTACCGGTAGGGTGGTAACTAGCCACGGCCGAAGCCTCCCACCAGGCCAGACCAGGGAAAATTCAGAAATTATAAATTTCCAAACCCTGCCGGGAATCGAACCCCGGACCTCCGCACATTAAGGCAACAGCGCTCAACACTGCGCCACGGAGGTCGACAAGAATTGTTAGGATATTTCTTATTTACATGTCATTTATGTATCCAGGTGACCCAGATTCGAAAATGCTAAGTAGACGACATTTATGCAGGATCAGGTCAGTAGATTGCAAACCGCATCAGGAACACACCAAACATCCAATGCTTCTAAATGTTTTAATATTATTAAAAGCTAATGCAACGCTGTGCTGCGTTCCTCTACCCTTGGAGAGATCAATCATACTCAGACATGCTATTAACTACGGGTATGTTGGAATAGCAAGCGAGCTAGATAAAATTTTCAATGAACACAGTGAAAGCTTTGAAGCTCAAATCTGCGAACCGTAACACGACACCAAGCCTAACAGTAAATTAATTTCAAATAACTTATGACTAGGTTTATCAAGTAAATTAATAGTTACCTATTTGTGAAGACATTAAAACTTTAGCCATAATAAAACTGAAAGAGTAATTTAAATAATCTAGCTCGGCTAGCTGGAGTCGTCCGGCGGTGAGTTGCACCAGCGTTCTCACGTACCTACATATGGTCCAAGATCCCAGAGCCGCCAGACCTTACTTATTATCTGAGAGTGTAATATAGTAGCTTTGGTTCATAGATTTAATGTAGGTACGCATACTCACTAATTTGGGCCGACAGCCAATTTATAGTTATAATAGACCAGGGTCGATAATTTTTAAAACCAAAAAAAATAATAGTAGGATGAAACCCATTAGAAAAGGAGGGGAATATTATAAAAATGAAAGGAAAAATAATTTACGGGCGATCTGAGGTCGGGAAGGGGATGGGGGGGGGGGGGTTTAAGGGTAAAAAACGGTTTTTCTCGATTTCCGGCATAACTAAAAGTCCTATCGAAAAAAGTCAAATGGCAAAGTTGTAGGTAATAAAAAGATCTAAAACTTTTGTATTTACACTTTTTTCACATAACCTCAAAATTTATGTGAAAAATTCAAAAAACCAAGTTTTTGATTTTTTATTTCCCCCCATCCCCTTCCCGACCTCAGATCGCCCGTAAATTATTTTTCCTTTCATTTTTATAATATTCCCCTCCTTTTCTAATGGGTTTCATCCTACTATTATTTTTTTTCACTTTTTATTATTTTTAAAGGCTTCTACCCTGGTCTATAAGGTGCTAAAGGTACGTAAAAACATTGCTAACTTTTCCTAAATTCTGATTGCTGATTCTACGTTCAGCAGACGTCTACGTCTAAGGTCTATATTAATAAACAAACATCAACTAAGAACAAGTTCTCAAGTATCGGTATATACACTTTAGACCGATCTTAAGCATAGATTGACCTATACTTGAGAACGTATTTTGAGCTGATGTCGGTTTATTAATACGGGCATATGCGGGAAAGACGAAAGCAAAAGAAAATCACATTGTAACACATTTGGCCGATAAAGCTCCTTGATCTCGAAAAATCTAATTCTTATTCAAACATCCGCTTTAGTTTAAAAATATTGAAAAATTATACCTATTATAAAGCTACTAATGTTTAAAACATGACTAAATTAACTTTTCAACTAAAGTGTTTTTCCTTTTTACGCATAATATGTCGGCTGTATAACCGTAAACGACGCGCGTTTGCACTAAAAAAGTTGTCAGCTTCGCAGAACAAATAGCTCACGCAACCAACATCACCGTTGAAGATATTCAGGCCTTATTCTGCTGCGAAGATCGTGTACCAATTTAAACTAAAAAGTAAAAAACATTATCTGGGTATTACCTATATTTTGTTTTTTTGTTGATTTTCTCAAAAAGCGCTAAATCAATTTCGAAATCAATTTTGATGATTATTTTTTGTTTGGTAGACCATACAAAAAAGAATCATCAAAATCCATACTAATCCATACTAATATTATAAATGCGAAAGTGTGTCTGTCTGTCTGTCTGTCTGTCTGTCTGTCTGCTACGCTTTCCCGGCCCATGTTTTCAATCGATTTTGCTGAAATTTGGTATAGAGGTAGGTTATATCCCGGGGAAGGACATAGGCTACTTTTTATCCCGGAAAATTAAGGAGTTCCCGCGGGAATCAAAAAACCTTAATCCACGCTGACGAAGTCGCGGGTATCATCTAGTTGATTCATAATTGGCGTAAAATACATACAAAAAAAATACAGTCAAATTGAGAACTTCCTCCTTTTTTGAAGATGGTTAAAAAGGACTCTCTCTACCTTTGTGTGACAGAATAGCAGTAGGCACATTTTAGACCGGCACGGATTCGATAGGTAGTCATTGATCGTAGTTGTCGCGCTGTCAATCAATCCTTGTTAACCTTCACCATTCACAGTGAAAGTGATGAATTAGCCAATTTTGATGGATAATTGATTACTGGCTGACCCTTGCCATTTATTATTATCTTCTATTTAGTCAGTTTTACAATATCATGACTGACAACATGATAATGTACGAGTATTTTGTGTTGGGGATATCTAAAACTAAATGTTTTTTTTTTTATCATAAAATTTAAACTATACACTTAATTATGAATCCTCAATCAAAATGCAATCACATACAAATTTTCTTAAATTCTCAATATTCTAATAGGGGAATAAAATTATTCCTCCTCAACTTCTCCTAATCCTAAGGTTGCCTGGCAGAGATCGCTAATAAGCGATAAGGCCGCCTTTTTGTATTCTACTTAATATTTTTTTCCTGTGTATTTGTGTTTCCTTTATTTTTCTGTGTTGTGGTGTACAAATAAAGAGTCGTCGTCTCAACCTATAGACGTCCACTGCTGGACGAAGGTCTCCTGCATGGATCGCCACAGAGCACGGTCTTGTGCCGCTTGTTTCCAGCGGCTCCCAGCTGCACGCTTGAGATCGTCCGTCCACCTAGTGGGGGGTCGCCCAACGCTACACTTCCCGGTGCGAGGCCGCCATTCGAGCACCTTGGGACCCCAACGCCTATCTGTTCTACGAACTATGTGCCCCGCCCATTGCCACTTGAGCTTGGCGACTCTTCGAGCTATGTCGGTTACTCTGGTTCGCCTACGGATCTCCTCATTCCTGATTTGATCACGCAGGGATACTCCGAGCATAGCTCTCTCCATCGCCCGCTGAGTGACCCGGAGCCTTCTTATCAGGCCTTTATAAAGAGTATTAATAATTAATAATAATAATACTCGAATATGTTTCGGCCAATGGTACGTATCTACCATTCACAGTATCACCAGAACACCCTCAAACTATCGAAGAAATGTTTGTTATACTTTAATAAACGCAGATGAAAATAAAAATACCTCTCATAACAACAACGTCAGCATGAACATTCAATACCTACTGAAAGCAATCATACTCGGGAGTACTCGGGATTTGGGAATAAAGAACAATACATCTCAAAACAACGACAGTGCAGATACTTCTCGCTTTGTTTACTGAATAATAACGGAAGACCAAGCCTGGGCCGCGAATCCGAGTCATTCCAAAATTCATCGAAAACATCGCCCGGATGTAGTAAGTACTTCTACACATATCTTGGGGGCTTTGTTCTTGGAAAAGTATTTCAATATTTTTCGTAAATCTCTTGTTGTTATTGTTGGTGGTTATATTCAGGTAGTGCCAGTCGCAAGTAACAGGAATCCTCAATTATGCTTATACTATCTTAGAAATCTGCGAGGTATTGATTGAGGATAGATTCTCGCTTAGATCGCTCGCAAGCTGTAGCGATCTTTTTCTATAAAAATAAGTCCATTATACTATTCCGTGTGTATCATTGAGCTCCGCACAGTAAAGCCTGCCTCTATCGAACTCGAGACTTTAAATCGTATAATATAATATGTATCTACGATCATGTACAAGAATTTTGTAAAGAGAAAATCTCCAAACTCTTAACATCCCATTTCATTCTCGCAGGGGTTGAATTTGTAAGAAAACCTTTAGTTAAACAAATACGTGATTCACAAGTTTAAGTAAATTTGGGAATTTATAATTTCTGAATTTTCCCTGGTCTGGCCTGGTGGGAGGCTTCGGCCGTGGCTAGTTACCACCGTACCAGCAAACACGTGCCGCCAAGCAATTTAACGTTCCGGTACGATGCCGTGTAGAAACCGAATAGGGGTATGGGTTTAATATAACTGCCATGCCCCTAACAGGTTGGCCCGCTACCATCTAAGACTCCATCATCTAGAGCTCAGAAAGAGCTCACAAATTTATAGAGCTCAGAAAGAGATTTTTTTTTCGTGTACCTACACCGTTTAATCTAATTGACTACAATTCGAACTACTATGCGTAAGACATAAAGCGACGATTGATATATAATCTCACTGCAAAGGGTATTTTTGTGACTCAAGAGATTCACGTTTATTTCTATACTAATAAGACTATTATTTAAGTTAGTTGCATAATCTTTAGGAGAACTGAACCATCGTATAAAATATACAGCGCAGAGCTCCAAACAGTTGGCTGCGTGATCGAGTCCTAATATCGAGACCTAAATTAATAAACTGATCAGGAGTTTACTTTATACAATTAATATTTATCAACTAATATTTTAAATTGCTCAAGGGGTTAGAAGTGAAAAAAGTTAAATCTCACAAATTAAAACAAATTTCCCGAAACCAATTTTCCAACATGCCAGTTTCCGTCGTCAGTGCAAACTGAAAAGAAAATGCGTTAGTTGCTTGCCCGATTCGTACCCATAGTATTTTTGGATGCTAAATAGGCAAAAAATAAACTGTTTTAAAATCTGATAGTTAATTATAATTACGCTGAATATTTTGTGGTTAATAAGCCCACGAAGTCATTTAAATACTTAAATCTTCAAAAATTGAAAAAAATATTTAATGTATGTAATCTAATAATTCAATAATAATTAGGCAAAATGACTTGTAAAGTATTCTTGTAAACAGCTATAATCCAGCTATACCGTCACCTAATGGTCACAAACTATCCACTATCTTTATAGGAATCTAGAGCTGCTCCCCGATTACGTAAGAATTGTCGATCAAACGTTAAAGATTTTCGTCAGAGTAAAATAAACCATGACAGCATTGAATTAGAGCTCAATTTCGTCTGGCCATTCTTATACGTTAAGGGCATCGTACATACCTAAACGTATAAGAGTGGGCAGACGAAATTGAGCTCTAATTCAATGCTGTTATGGTTTATTTTACTTTGAAGAAAATCTTTAACGTTTGATCGGCCATTCTTACATGATTGGGGCCCTGATTTTCATCGCACAAAATAGTCTAAACTTTTATATTTTTACACTTCATTCGAACTTCGATGGCAAATCGTCGCTGTAGTTGGAAAAATGAATAACTAACAAAACCAATATCGCGAGTAAAACGCGATTTACTGTTTTTTTGCGTTAAAAATGGGGATAACTTTTTTTTCATAAACAATTTAATTGTCCATGTTTTTATATGTTATAGATTGTTGCTGTATCTATTTTAGAATCTACTTGTCATACATTTTTATTCATTTGTTTGTGAGAAAAAAAATAAAAAGCAACTATTTAATTTTCCCTCGCCGAACTTTTGAATATTTGATGCAGTTATTTATTTGTGTATGTTAGTTATTTAGTTCTTCTTCGTCAATATTACGTTGAAGTTCGAAAAATTTACGATATAAGTACCTTTATTTAATTTTTCCCCTTTAGTGAAATGATTAAACGACCTATTATTTACTTATTTTACTATGACTATCCTATTCATGGAACTAAAAATAGGAAGTTTTTTAAAGGGAAACCAACAAATAAACATTTATTTTTATTAGAACTGTGAAAAGTAATCAACAAAACTACTGAAACACTAAGATTCTTCTATCAGACGTACAAAATTAAATATAAAAAAAATAAAACCACTTATCAATCTATTAATCAACTCTACTCATGAATTCAACAAAATTTCACTTTTAATAAATAACAATTAAACTTATCAAACACTTTGTATCAACTGACATGATAACTATCAACTTTTCTTCAGTTAACAATTGAGATCAGCCTTTTCAAACCAAATAGCTTAATAATTTATGAGTAACGTACAGTATAATCAAAACTAGGTATTTAAAGATTATTATTAACTAAGAATTAACTAAGGAATGGTTTAATCGAACTAGGATTATGTAAGTGAAGCTAGTAATTGTTATAATAATGACTCTATTCATAAAATAATAACAATTTACACAGTTTGTAGAACACAACGATTAAAGACTAGCTGATGATTGATTCCCGCGGAAGTTCTCTTAATTTCCGGGATAAAATATTGTTTATGTGCTATTCTGATGTATAAGCTATTACATCATGAAGTTTTATCAAAATCCGTCGTGTAGTTTTTGCGTGAAAGTGTAACAAACATTCATCCATTCACTCTCACAAACTTTCGCATTTATAATAGGTAATTATTACTAGTAGGCATAGACTTATTATATTAGCAGGACATCAAAATCAAAAAGGTACACACGTCCATTAAAATTTAAACTAAGTAGTTATCTATTGAAATTATAACAGCTATCAACTTTCCTTTAGTTTTACCTCTATAAATTTTACATTTTAAATCAGATCAGTTCAAACGAACTAAGCATAAGTAACGTTCACTAAAATCAAAACTATCAATTAATATAAATATAATTAAGTAACTGAGAAAGGTTTAATTATAAAACTAGTACGATTGAACTTATTTCAATGTAGATAGGTATGCTAAAAAATTACTATGCCTGTAAGATTTAGCCTAATTATTCACGTACAGTTCTATAAACCATTCTTAAGCAGTCCAATCATTTATTAATCAACTTTTTAGTTAACTACGAATTATAAATTGGCTATTGGGAATTATTTCCGGATTTTTATAGTACGTATATCTTTGCAATCATGGGATGAATAATTAAATAACTGACTTTGTTTAATTTTTCCGAACTGAATTGCCCCTGTAAAGAATATACGCGTCGAGGGAAAACTACACTAGCGGCACGCTATGATGGCCGGTTGGACAAACGTTCCGTATTAATTGATAACGACTTTGAAGGAAATAATTGTATTACTTTATTGACGATAGTGATGTGCAGAGATTCATAAATTTAAAAAAACTTAATTGTTTTTTGTTCGAGAATAAATTGACATTCCACATAACTATTGTAATGTGTCAAACCGGCCATCATAGCGTGCCGCTAGTGTAAATAACGAACTTTATGCATTTTATTCGCTCTCGAAGTGATGCATGAGAGAACTTGTTTATTATTTGATAAGTTATTCAACTTTCATTCGCTACTTTTTTATCAATTTTTCAATATTTATTTTTCCACCATTGCCGCCTTGCGAGATTAATTTCATATTATTATCTTTTTAATTTAAACTAGCTTAAAAAATTAGAAATACAGAAAGATGCGGCTTTAATTGGACTTTCAGGAAATGCAATAAAGTCGATTTCGCAAAAAGAGTAATTATTCATTTTTCCAACTACAGCGACGAAATATCATGTTTGGAGACTTCATGCCGTCTAGTAAAAAGTAATCAACAATTTGAAATCCCATGACGGTGAACCGTACGACTATATCCAACCTCATTTTTCCGGAATCCAGGGCAATACGTGAAACAACTTTCGAACTGCAGCAAACTATTATTTTGCTTCAGCACCATGATATCTTACTTATTTTTAAAAATATTGCTTAGAATGTATATTTCTTTTTATAATTATTATCAGCTGTACCATAATAATAAATTTGATATTTTTATGAATAATAGTAATTAGTCTCGCGTGCCATCTTCTGCACGGGAGGTTCTCATGCATATTGTTTTCGGTTGTTCATATCTTGTGCTAATGATCAGTATTGGCACAGACATAATCAAATTGCCAGGGTAATGTATCAACTTGCTCTCCATTAATGCTTTGTAGATTCTGAGGTGTTATAATATTAAAAGCCCCAGCGCCAGTGGCCGTAAGTTGTAGGTGGTTGTAGTGCCCTACTGGGAACAAAGTGCAAGATGACCGTTCGCAATAATTATTATTGTTGATGTTAACCATTTCACATGCTGTAACTATGCCACCATAGTGCAATAAGAATTATTATTTTACTGGTGGTCGTATCAGTAAACGAGAAAGTTTTAACTGACCCCGTGAGATAATTTCGCTTGACTCTTCGGTACATCAAGGGTCAAGCAAGTAGTAAAACTTGAGACGACTCAATGCAGCATGTAAATCTAATATTTAAAAATGAGAATGTAATTGGAATAAAAATTAATGATAATGTCATATTATGTTAGGTCAAAAATCATAATAATTCGCGAGATCATAATGCGTTTCAACATTCATTTCATGCTCCGAGATAGCTCAGCAGCTTATAACGCAATATGAAATCAGTAATCACATTATAATGTAATAGTAATGCTCAATACAACTTTACGCTGTGATAATTCAAAGTTATCGTTAACTTCAATATAAATTAACGTCACCAACATCGGGAACACGTGGTACACGTGATCATCTTATCTTAGGTATGCAGAATTAGAAATCTCCATTTTGATCTTTCTTCTAACGCATTGTATTTAACGCCCTCGCATCATTCACGCAACACGCACCTATGATCTTTTATATTATGTCGCGCACACATTTTTTGTTCAGCAATATTTATCAATTTGACCCACACTCTCTTACTTGACTTTTACAGGCACGCGAAGGTCTACGTAATGAAGCAACGAAATTTTTGGGTAGCAACAAAATCATAGCCAAATTCAAGGGCATTCAACGTTCTGTATGTACTATGTACGGTACACAAGATTAAAGTATTTACCAATCAATGAAATCAGCTCTTTTATAGCTGATATATAGAGTATAATAGGTTATAGGTAATAATACCTATCATATTCTACACAATATCTACCGTAATGAATCAGGACCTTATTTTGGAAAGTAATCAGCCCACATGCAAAATTCACAATCCGCTTAGCCGTCATTTTACGGGATATTACCTTTTCAATTCGTTTTGTTACAAATGTCCCCGAAAAGTGGATCAATCACCGCTACAAATAAAAGTCGAACACAAAAAGCGAGTATTATACATACTCGTATTATGCTGTCAGTTCACATACATTTTTTAGCGCGTACAGAGCGCTTCCGGTGATCCCATAAAGAAACGGATACAAAAACTAAATCTGCCGGTAAACGGAGGGAAAGTATCCGGCCAATTTCGGGATATGCCACTTATTTAAGGGAATATATCACATTTTTTGTCATCACAACAAAGTCTTTGCTTGTCCATTTATTGTAGGACCCGTAACGTTGGAGATTGTGTTTTTCTGGTATATAATAGTCGTTATTATCAATGATGATAAGTTTCTTTTGACCGCGTACAATGGACATTCCAAGCCCTTCAAATATAATTTAGACGCCGTTCTTTTATGAACTGTTTTTACCATAGACTTACTATCGCGCTAGGAGTCACTTAATCATTATAATAATTATTAAGCGACTCCTAGCGCGACTGGTATGGTAACTAACAAGTTCGTTAAGTATATTTGAGGACTCCTGAAGGTAATGTATTTAACACATCACGCTGAACCAAAAGCAATCTTATTGCTAAAAAATATTAAAACCATATTGCCTTAATATTCCTACAATATATTTATTATTATACACGACTGAGTTTAATTTTTATCCTAAGACTAAACAAGCAGTAAGTAATAAAAAACTGTAACCCGACTACGGAAAATTTTCAGAGACCCCTTTTTTATATAAAATGTAACATCCGTCATATCGATTTTGTTCATGTAAATACATAAATATAATACATATACAAACACAGACTGCTTAAAATCATTAGACTTCCTTTTGGATATACCGTAGTTGGGTAAAAAGCAACAATAAAAACCATTTTCCATTTCCCCGAAAAATACCCTTTGATCCTACGGGTACACATACAATTAAAATGATGCATAAATAATTCATAGGTACATCATATTATTTTAAGCCCGGGAATCTGTCTTTCTCAGAACTTATGTTAAAATCATCCGCATCGCTGGCGTAACGTACTTTCTTGTGGATTATTAATATATTTCATTCAAATAGAGCTTCAATTAAAATAAATCACCGCGCAGTCGGATCGTCTCCTCCATTTCTCTTTGCGTCCGATTTTGTGGGTCAACCCCTGGGATACCAAATAGGTAGATATATATGCCCCTTTCCAGCAATACACAAAGCGTTACCCTCATTTCACATTAATATGTCTAAACGGTTATTCATCTCCCTTAGATGGTTTTTACGTCGTAATACTTGTAGTTTGCTAACTACATACGTAGAAATTCTAGCAGGGTGAGGACATGAACTAGTGTACGGATCATTATGCGAAGCAGAAACACGTAATACGTATGAATAAAAATCTTGGTATTCACAGCAGAGTTTTGTTTAAATTGGTAGGACTAGGAGATAAGTATATTAAATCAATCTAGAGACAGAGATAATATCTGTCTTTGCAGATGATCTGATCCGATTAACTTGTGGATTATATAGTCCACTGTACCGTACGGTACGACACACGCTTACTTAGTTTATAATCGATTAGCACTGTGCAATGTACCTACATACTATCTCGCTTTAGAGACTAGTGGCTCGGTCGGAGATTACACACGCACGAATATTCCCTGTATGGGTGAATTCACATACATTACTTGGGTAATGTACGAGTATAAAATATTATTTAAAAAGAAAACGAACGTCCCTTTGTAGCAGCTTCGCTAACAAGTTGACATAATAAACACAGTCCGAGACCGCACGAGACTAACATTTTGTTTCTTAATTTCAAGCATTATTTAAAACATTCTACAAGAAATACCTCAATTTCTTTATTTATTTGGACATTATACTGCTGTGCTTCCACACCGCGCAGAAGCCTTGCAAGGCATATCTTTGCGGGGCAAACGTGGCCGAATCAGGCGAGCGTTCAGAAAAACATCCCTCAGTCAAGGCAGTGCGATCGGCAATTCTATACCAACCACGCTACCGGACAAAATACGATCCCATGAGGGTGCTACGTTTGATATGAACGCTGCTTGGAATCGAAATGCCCTCTTTTGATTCGAAATCTTTCTAAAAGTAGAAACGCTATGATAAAAGAAATAAAACAAACTTAAGCATCCTCTCTTCATATCTCTGTAAATATTTTGTCAAATAATAATTCCTGTGGGTCGCTCTCCAGTTTATCTATCCCCTTCCAAGCGGTTTGGCATACTTCTGAAGAATAACACGCTTAGAGCACAATTTTTCTTATCCTGAAAGCTATTTGAATTTATCCGAATTCAATAAACGTTAAAATTTGTAATTAAATCGATTTCCGTAGTAACTGCCTGATATGCATTTATACTAGTTCGATTGTTATTTACATTTTTCTCAGTCATTTAGTTTCCTGTCATAGTTTTTTCAATAATTTTGCTTGTAGGTTAAATTTAAAAGGGAAAGTTTTCTTTACTTACGTATATTTTAATCCAATCTTGCGACGTAATTTTTAAAAGAAAACAAGATTCTAACGGAGTTTCACAAAGTAATTATGATAAGTCAATGAAACATGAATTTTCAGAATAAGTAAAACAAAGTTATGCGAAATCTGGCTTCAAATGCCTCAACCCTGATTAAGTTTATATAAGTTGTGCTCATATTGTAAAGCGTATTAATAATGAAGGATTTTTCAAGTTGAACTTAGAAATAAAATTAATTGTTAATATCATTTATGATAAGGTAAATAAACAATTTACCTTTTTTACTACGCGTTTATCTAATTACCTGTAGAATTTTATCATGATGACGATTATAATATAGGTATGTAATTAAGAACCATTTACATTTGTAATGATAACAAACTAAGATATTAACAATTAATTTGTTAATATTTGCACCATAAAAACTACTAAGTAAACCAAAACAATGAAATAATTTGCGCACAATGGGATATGTTTGTTTTTCTATCCGCCATCAATAAATACACGTTTATTTTATCTATAAGGGAATGCTCATTCGTATGTGAACAATTTACAAAGCCGGATTAAATGTGAATAATCTTCTGTAAATTGTGAATGAATGAATTAATGAAAAATTCTTTATTGTACACCAAGAAACACATACTTATAAACAATAACAATAAAACTAAGCTATGGTACAAGTGGCGGCCTTATCGCTTTAAAGCGATCTCTACCAGGCAACCATGCAAACAACGGATTAACCTAATGAGAAAGCTTCATTCATTCATTCATTGTGCTTTGTTGTTTCAGCGTTGCATGATTGAATAAGTGGCCTCACTTCACGAGCTTTTGAAAAATACGAATAGGAGTGTCTAAGTTAGTATATTTAATGGTCCTTTGATATGGACGTAAAAACTTCATCGACATACAAGGTTGCACGTTTCTGTGTTAGGTAAAAACTTACACTTATGCCCAGAATATATAATAGTACTTACTCCACTTTTTTTATTTAATAACTAGATGATGCCCGCGATTTCGTCCGCGTGAATTAAGATTTTTTAATTCCCGCGGGAACTCTTTAATTTTTCGGGATAAAAAGCGTATGTCCTTCCTCAGGATACAGCCTATCCCTGGACCAAATTTCATCAAAATCGGTTGAACAGATGGGCCGTGAAAGCCTAGCAGACAGACAGGCAGACATACATACAGCCACACTTTCGCATTTATAATATTAGTATGGAAGTATGGATTAGTATGGATTATGCAGCAACAACTTTCGCCCAAGATGATTATGACAGTTCGGAGTTCGCTCTCAATATCAACTGGACCGATTTGGAAATCGATTAAGTTTGCCCTGTAGGCTTCGCGGAAAGTTTGTAGTGTAGAAGATCATTATAGAAATATTAAATTAGTTTTTTACCCATATAATAGACTATAATACGACTTAGAAATTATCTAATAACCTACGAGTACATTTAGTTCACCCTTACGTCGGTAAGACGTACTTATCCAATCCTCTAAAAGGAGAGCATGTTCTCTTATACTTAACTTTGGGAAGTACATATTTTCATGGGGTGACCGATACCGTCTTATCAGGAAAAGCGGACTGCTAACTTGCTTTCTAAGTTATGAAGGAATACGTTTCAAAAGGTAGGTTATTCTTAATGGAAGTCACGTAATCATAGTGTCAAAGACCACCATAATATAATCTCAACAGTCCCCCCTTAACTCAGTAATGGGTTGCCCAATGCTAGTTTTATCCTTTCGTTTTCTGTACGTCGCGTCGTTCAATGGTTGTTGTAGCCAGCTGATTTAAGCAGTTTCACCTTCAATCGAACTAAAAGCGACTCGATCTCCAAACAGAAGTATTTGTACCTTTCATAGCTACTGTAGAGAAGCTTACAGATTTTTCTTTAGATGGAATTACTGCAAACACTATACAGGCAACAAAATGACAGATATGTTATTATATATACAATAATTATTTATATAGATACTAATTACTAGGTGATGCCCGCGACTTCGTCCGCGTTGATTAAAATTTTTTTATTCCCGCGGGAACTCATTAATTTTCCGGGATAAAAGCATATGTCCTTCCCCGGGATACAACCTACCTCTGTACCAAATTTTATCAAAATCGGTTGAACGGATGAGCTGTGAAAGTGTGCGCCGGACTCGTGTCTAGCGTAGCAGACAGACAGACACACTTTCGTATTTATAATATTAAGTATGGATATTATTGTAGTAGTAAGTATATTATCTATTCCACGGGCTCACGCTAAAGTTATTTCCTAGTTAATATTATTAGATATATACGAGTATTTCCCAGTAAACCGGCTGCTAGACATCCGAATCGCAATAATTGGAATATCGGTATCCGGTAGTTCCAAATCTCATAACAACTCGTTGGACAGTTTAAGAGATTCGTGATTTGATTTAATGCCAAAATAAACGGAATCTACAAGTTGCACTGCCTTTTTTTCTACTACAATCTAGCCCTTGACTGCGATCTCATCTGATGGCAAGTGATGATGCAGTCTAAGATGGTAGCGGCCGAACTTGTTAAGGGTACGGCAGGTTTATTAAATCCGTACCCCTAATCGATTTCTATATATCGTACTGGACCGCTAAATCGCTTGGCGGTCTTTGACCCTGCCTGGAATCGAACTCGGAATCTCCCAAGATAAGATCACAGTATGACACCACTGCGCCAGGAAGGTCGCTTAAACTCGTCGACCATACAACTAATAGACTCCTCATATAGGGCGAACACTTTCAGACAACACATCAGACTTAATAGGTCTTATATAATTCCACGCCCTTGTAACAAAACCTACCGAGTTATTTAAATATTAATTAGAGTATATCGATAATTAATTATCGATAAATAATTATTAGGAGTTAGAAGCCCATCCCATGATTTATGATTTTTATGACCTTGAGTAGACCAATCAGCGTTGAGTACCCCGCGCCCGCTTACTTGAGTCATTTGACTGAATTGTTTGCATTACGAAAGCATAGTAATTAGGCGTCTATTGGTTGTGTGGTCGATGCTTAAACTGCATTGCTTAGATAATGAGTAGTGTACCTATTTAAACATGTGTTTATTGTTTAATAAACACATGTATGAATATGCTAATGCTAATGCTAATAATGTTATGCTTATTTATAAATGACTATATTTTTGATATTCTGAAATATATTTATACTCATCTTTGCAATCTTTAATCAAATAAAGGAAATGTTACACCAACATTTCGTGATAATTTGGCTTGGATATATTCTCTACTGAACTCTAATACAAACACCAAAACTAGTAAGTAATTCTTGAGATTTGATTAATGGTCGAACTTTCAGCCATCGCCATTTCGTTCTAATAAGATCAATTTTCGGTTACTACGCACACATTGAAGCACTTGGCTTGGCTTGCGTATATATTAGCAATTAATTACGGGGGAAACTCGATACGATGTCATATTTTTTATAGCTTTTGATTGATCGTGAGTTTTAATCATCAGCCATGATACGGTTATCAAAGTAGTTAGTACACGTTTTAACTAGGGAAAAAATCTTTCTCTATTTAATTTTCAAGACGATTTCATAAGGATAAACTGCTGATATTTACCTTCAAATATTTGATATTAATAATTTCAAACACACTTAATACCTGGATTAAGCGTACATTTGAGTTTTTAAAGTTGCAAAACTTTTGTAAATGTTTTTGTAAATCCCATTTATATCAGTTCCAACAAACAACAATACACTCTTGTAAGCTGATTTAAAATTCAGTGCGCCAAAATGCAAAGTTTGCTGAGAAACTTTATAACTACGGGAAAGAAATTTACGAGTACAAGTTTAAAATTGGTGACTCTGTGTATTAATATTATGTTTAAACTTAAGTGTAGCAAGAAAAGGTATACTCAAAGCAGATTGCGAAGTTTGCAAATATTATTTTAATACCACTGAATAACGACTAAATTACATGTTAACTAGCTGATACCCGCGACTTCGTCCGCGTGGATTGAGGTTTTTTGTTCCCGCAGGAACTAGGAAAAGTAAAAGGAAAAGTAGTATATGTGCTATTCCAGACAATAATCTATCTCTGAGCCAAATTTCAACCAGATCCATTCAGCCTTCGCCGTCATTGAGTAACAAACATCCATCCATACTTTCGCATTTATAATATTAGTATGGATTTTGAAATAGGTCAACTGAATTATGTTTCCCTTTCTGAAGCCCTTTTCTCAAATGGACTACAAAAACATAACCGTCCATAGTTCCGCACCGTTTATTCTTCATCGGGTCATAAAGCAGTCGGCTAATAATGAAAAATATGTACCTATTTGCATCAAATTTATTTCGAATAAAGTATACCTAGGAATAGGAATAAACTATATATTTGTTTAACTTCTATTTCCGTTCACAAGGACAAAACGAGATGTATATACTTAAATAAATCCCTGTCCTCGATAGATTCGTTTTAGGAGTCATGGACATTTCGAATTTATTATCACTGTCTTCACAAGACCTAAGTTGAGAAATGGACCTCAATGGACTTAGGTAGACTTTACAAATTAAATAGTTATTATTAATTCAATAAGTAATAAGTAGTAAGTACCTATTAAAGTAATTCGTGTTTTTCCATTTTGTACTAAGTAGTAAAATACCAAGATAAATAAGTAAAATAAAATATTTTAAATTCACTAGCGCCATAAATTGTTACTTATCAGTTGTTATGTTCTATATCCTTTTCTTATTTATGCCTCTATCCATATAACACATAAAAATGTTGGCCAACTTGTAATTCTAAAATATAGAAAAGTTGAAGGAAATAAAGTGGAAACACTTTTTGCAAAATGGCCGTGAAAAGCTTTTGAATTAATGAGTTACTTCCAGAAGCTTGCCACAATTTTGTTGAGGTAATATCAAGACATGACGGAATTTCTTGTTTTTGTACTGTTTAATACAATCCAGATAGAACCAAATTTATGTATACAAAATTCATAGAGTTGTCATATTACTAGAGTATCAATGATCCGCCAGGGGCAAAAAGGAATTTATGTACAAGCCGTGGACGTTCACTAGTCGTGCACTAGAAAATAACCGATGAACTACTATGACCAGGTGTTTTTGACGCCTAAGATAAAACTCCCTCCAAAATGCAACTAATGTAGAACTAATAAATGAAGATTACTTATTGACAATCGACCAGTTAAAAAGTCGAAGTTTTTGACATATAATTCCCGTGACCACATGTACAAGTTTATAAAAAAATCCTGCAAGAACTCGTCGTTTTTACGCGTGTCAACATGTACCTGAATGACTGAAGAAACCAATGATATTAATATGTTACTAGTTACTACCATAACGTTAAAACCGGAAAGACTTGAAGACAGGATACATTTTGTTCGTTGGATTTGTTTGTTGGTTTATTGGTTTGTCCTTCAATCAAGCTGCAACGGAGCAACGGATTGACGTGATTTTTGGCATGGGTATTAGTTGAGGACCTGGAGAGTGACATAGTCTACTTTTATCCCGAAAAATTAAGGAGTTCCCGCAGGGATAACAAAAAACTTAAATCACGCGGACGAAGTCGCGGGCATCAGCTAGTTATAATAATTATCTATATATATAAAATTCAAAGTCCTGACTGACAGACTTATATATCAACGCACAGCCTAAACCGCTGTGGCTAGAAACTTGAAATTTTGACAGTAGGTTCCTTTTGTGACGTAGGCGCTCAATAAGGAAGGATTTTTCAAAATTCCACCCTTAGGGTGAAATAGGGGTTTAAAGTTTGTATGAAAGTCCGTTATTTCTCAAGTTATATCAACGAAACTTGGTATTTTGGCTTTCGGTGAAAAATAAAGAAATACGTATTTCACAGTTTTTCGAAGTTCCACCCCCAAAGCGGTAAATTGGGGTTGAAAGTTTGTATGAAAGTCGTTCATTTCTCAAGTTATAGCCATGAAAGTTAGCATTTGGGCTTTCAGTTAGATATGAAGAAGTAAGTACTTCACAATTTTTGAAATTTCAACCCCCAAAGGAATGGAATAGGGGATGAAAGTTTGTAAAAAAGTCCTTCATTTCTCACGATATTTCTCAAGTTATATCAACGAACCTTGGTATTTTGGCTATCGGTAAAAAATAAAGAAGTACGTGTGGCAAAATATTTAAAAATTTCACCACCAAAGGGGTTAAATAGGGGTTGAAAATTTGAATGAAAGTCCGTCGTTTTTCAAGTTATCGCCCTGAGACTTGGTATTTGGGCTTCCAATTTAAATTTATGAAATACGTATTCCACAGTCTTGAAATTTTTATCCCCAAGGACGTTAAATAGAGAGTTTGTCCTTCAATCACGCCGCAACAGAGCAACGGATCAATGTGATTTTTTGCATGGGTAGGTATAGTTGAGGATCTGGAGAGTGACATAGGCTTCTTTTTATCCCGGAAATGAAGGAGTGCCTGTGGGAATTAAAAAACTTATGCCACGCGAACGAAGTCACGGGCGTCCTCTAGTTCGGAATATAATAATTAGTTCGGATACCTAAAGGATCCGCATTATGGCAGATAATACCAAGGTAATCTATATATATAAAATTCAAAGTCCTGACTGACTGACTGACTGACTTATATATCAACGCACAGCCTAAACCGCTGGTCCTAGAGACATGAAATTTAGAAGGTTTGTTCTTTGTGAAGAGTTGGTACCCACTAAGAAAGGATTTTTCGAAATTCCACCCCCAAAGGGGTAAAATAGGGGTTGAAAGTTTGTATGAAAGTCCGTCATTTTTCAAGTTATATCTATGAAACTTGGTATTTGAGCTACCGGTTCAAAATGAAGAAATACATGTTTCGCCATTTTCGAAAATTCTACCCCCATAGGGCTGAAACAGGGTTTGAAAGTTTGTAGGAAAGTCCGTCATTTTTCAAGCTGTAGCCATGAAACTTGGTGTTTGGGATTTCGGTTTGAAGTGAAAAAATACGTGATTCACAGTTTTTGAAAATTCTATCCCCAAGGACGTCAAATAGAGAGTTTATCCTTCAATCACGCTGAAATAGAGCAACGGATCAACGTGATTTTTTGCATGGGTATAGTTGAGGACTTGGAGAGTGACATAGGCTTCTTTTTATCCCGGAAAATTATGCAGTGCTTGTGAGAATCAAAAACTTATGCCACGCGAACGAAGTCGCGGGCGTGCGCTAGTTTTCTTATATAGTGGTAAATATTAGAAGATTGCTCTCACAAAAGAATGTTGGATCAAGTTAAAAGTAAACTCTGCGATATAAGATATCAAATGACGTCCATTATCGCTTGTCTTTGAGAAGGGTCTAGACAAGGCTGACACAGCACATATTCATATCACACATGTGTCTGTCTCTGTTAGCCCATCGCTTTTACTTAAATGTGTATTAAAAGGTTTTTATACAATTCGATTGAGTTTCATTCAACGCCAAGAACTAAGGTTCCTATATTAGGAGTATGTACTACCACTATAATAAATCGCATCGGCAAAAATTCTTTCCAAAAAACCGACTTCCAAAGCCACTGTAAAGTAAAAAATAATTTTGATTTCTACACACTATGTTGAAGTCGGGCGAGCCGGAAGCGTCAACTTTGCCTATCTTTGTTATACTCGCCCGACTTCAACATAGTGTGTAGAAATCAAAATTATTTGTTACTTTACAGAGGCTTTGGAAGTCGGTTTTTTGGGAAGAATTTTTATTTTAAACTTTTTAGTGTACTCTAAATCCCCACGGCGCGGCGTATTAGTGCAGTACCCTGGAGCTTCAGATTTGAGGAGATATGGACTGACATAAGTACATTTAAAAAAAAAACATACGGGCCGAATTGAGAACCTCCTCCTTTTTTGGAAGTCGGTTAAAAATTCGTTTGCCCAGAAATTCAACCTTATGCCGACTAAAAACGAATGTGAACACCAATGAAATACAGACCTTATTAATCCCGTGGGAGCTCTTGATTTTCCGGTATGGATGGAAAAAATCCAATTAAAAACCGTTGTGTGAACTAATTTTCCCCTTTACCGAACAATGATGAGATGCGTACATTTGAGTCTAGCTGATGTGCAACCGCTATTGATTGGACTGCTAACTAGGTCTACCGCAATAAACATTGGTTGACATCAAACGCGTGGCAAAAATACGTATAAAAAAAACTGTACCCATTTTTAGTCATTTATTTTACCTACACGTTTTAAATTAACAATAAAAACTTATACTTCCATGAAAACAATTACTTATACTTAACAGTTATTACAGATGCCTATTTCGATACAAGATTGGTACTAAGTTTAACCTAATTCTATTAACTTTGACGCCAGTAACTTAAAACTTTCCTCAAACTTAGATTCAAATTATTCCTCTAATCATTTGTCTTTGAATTATTACTCTTATTTAATAAGTTTTCAAATCATTAGGTACACTAACTGACCTTCTACTAATTTAGAGTACATAATCATTCAATTTTATCAATACAACTTTTATAAGCGTCAAGACTGGCTGATATTTGAGTTATCCTGTAAAATATTTGAATAAAATAAATATTAAAAAAAAGATACGCGCATAATTGAGTTGGTTAAAAAATTGCTAAAACTGCAGGAGTTGAAGCATTTCTGACGATGTCTATTAAAATTAATTACGTAAAGGGACACTTCGTGATAAATAAAATTTTTCTTTTCTAATTTCTCCGGTTAATCAGTAAAGCCTTCGTGAAAGAGAAATAAATGCGTAAAATTGACAACCTCAACGATTTTGAAGTAGTTTATAACGTATTTTATTCTTATGGTAACATTTTTTACTCCACGTAAAGTTACGTATAATGTTACTTGCAGAGTCAAGGTTATTTACCTACTCTGTATTATTACTATAGAATTAGGTATTTATTCTAAATAGATGTATCCTTTCCGTCTATGAAGACTTTTATCCTAGCAGAAAATAATCTTAAAAATCAATTGAAGAACCATAATGCAGAGCAAAAACGTTACAGACTAAAGAAAATTTCGGTTCAGTGCATCTTGAATTGATCAATCAAATATGGCTTAAGTCCGAAAACGCCTCGAATGTCTGGACTTGGAGTTTCTTTAGTCTCTACGAAAAATCGTATTAAATATCATGAATTTGTTATGTAATTGAACAACTTTTCAAATACATAGGTATATTATGGTAAGTACAGCTTTGTATTTAAGGACTTAAAATTAGAAACATTAAGAACGGTATTTTTTTCATTGATATTGGATAATGATTTTTGCTCATCGCGTTTAGAAGAGTATTGTTTGCTTTATTGGTTCTTATTTAGAAAGTTAAAATAGTGTTTACTATATTTTATCACAACGTTATCTGGAGATAGTTGCTTGTTACACGAGAAATAAAAGATTCTAATGTTGGTTTCTAAAACAATTGCTAGAAATCTACCATTTTAAAAATATCCGTTTTCTAAAATTGGAGTATAAGAATAACCTTCGAGGCTTCGAGCAATAATAGCTTTATTTATTTTCTTTTTTTATTTGCGATGTGCAAGAGAAAAATTCGTTTAGGCATAATATAATTTATAACAAACTTATCGGGTGATAAAAAAAGACAGCGTAGTCCCTAGACGGATTTCGAAGCGGAAAAATTACGTTTGGGCTTCTATCTACTTGTCTTTGTAAGTCGAGCCGCTTGAACCCTCACTTGACCTGATTCTGAATAATGTAACTGGATGTCTACATTTAATAGCTGTTTTATTTTTCCAAGTGCCCTATTTAAGCCGGTATTCAGTCTCAATGATGATATTATCAATTTATAAGTGAACTTTAGTGCAATGCATAGAAAAGGCTTTGTTCAAATTTATCGGTCTTGGTGCTAATATCTTTAGGAAAATCTCAGCCTTGAATGAAGCCTTATTAATGATATTATATTTTAAGTAGGTAGCCGTGACCTTTTGGATATCACTTTCTTTTACCGTTGAGCTTTAGCTGCCTAATTAATTGACTCAG
Organism: Erebia ligea; assembly: GCA_917051295.2. NCBI lineage: Eukaryota > Metazoa > Arthropoda > Insecta > Lepidoptera > Nymphalidae > Erebia > Erebia ligea. The sequence continues at coordinate 8,886,154 of OU785225.1, forward strand.
CAAATTTCCATTTTCTCAGCAGAAAAAAGCTGACACGCCATTAAGCAGCCATTTATAACAAAGTTTTCCGCTGGTTCTTGGTAAATAAATGGTAAATGTAATTGCAAAGTAAAATTTACGATAGAAATAAGATGGAGATCAAAGCAAACTTAGATTTAGGTATTTTCAAAAATTGAGTTGTCTGAACCTGTCTTGACTCCATTGTAAGTCGCTATTCGTACAACCACAGAATAGGTATAGTACAACTATAATGATTTGCTCATGTCAGTTTGATTATAGTCATTTTATCTGTTAAATGGTATAAATTTAATGCTAAAAATATAGGGAGTGCTAAGTATTTTATTTTTCTAGTTCACCCCATGGAAGCAGTATGGAAGCAATCAACTTCGCGTCCAGCACCCCACAGGGTGGTTTAATAAATTACACAATGACTGTATTAATGTAAGCATGTACCTTACCTACATAATGTAATATTTTTGCTTTTTTAAAAGACCAACTGCTGAGTTTCTTGCTTCTCAGTAGAATCTTCTTTCCGAACCGGCAGTAGAGTCAAACATGACGCAGCATAAGATACACTTGTATGTCCTATATGAAATAAACAAATCTAACTTTTTTGTATGCTTTAAAACGTACACCATTTCATCAATCCCTGTAATTCATTCCCAAATTGTCTTCGCAATCAATAGGGTATTTGACTGCTTTTAGAAAATAGTCGCATATTGTTAATAATGCTTTATTATAGCTAACAATATATTTATTTCGTCTTAATTTTCAGTATTTTATATAGAAATCTCAAAAATAAATTCAAAAAATTAAATTGCCGCGAAAACGCTCTCTTTGACAACATTTGGGTGACATGACTTCTATGACGTAACTATATAGTAAAAACGTAAACAAAGTGTGTGATATTTCAGTTTCCCTTGATAAAAACTTTGTTTTAGAGATTGTTTTTATAAAACTATGGTTTACCAATGGTGTGTGGTGTGCATACTACTGCAATGTACAAACAAGTCTACAAAAACTCCAGAGTAAACTGTTTAGAAGTGTTCCAAAGAAAGCCAAGATACGGAAGAAGTGGTTGCAACTTGCTCGAAGAGACCCCATAGTGGTCACTGAGGGTCACTTTAAGTATATTTTATTTTTGCGAGGATCGCTTTGATGTGAGTTTTACACTATCTATCTAACAAACTATTACTAAATAATTATATAATGCTCTAAAAATGTGTACCTACTTCACCTGTTCTGTTTGAGGTTAGACATGTCCGTTTGTATTAGCTGGTTTGTAGTATGTTTATTAAGTATTAACAAACACGTTAATAAGTAATAACTAATTTAGAAATTCTAGCCAATTTATGTAATTCAATAATTTCAGTAGATCATTACCTACTTGGAACTTTGAAGTGGAATTTGCAATCAAAAACTTATTATGGTATACTTATTACAGTTGGAGAAAATTCTAACCTACAACCAATACAAAATGGGCTTCAGTAAAAGACTTCACATCGCAGATGGAGTTAAAGGTTAGACCTTATACAAGAATGTATGGAAGAACTGAAGCTTATATGAAAATATTACGTCGATGACAATGAGTCCATAGGTATGCACTATGCACCTAAAATAAAATTTCTAGCAAATTGGTCTAAAATCTTTGTATGTTATGATGAACAAAAATTTGCTTAATTCAAAAACTTTGTTTCAAGAAATCCATACTAATCTGTATTATAAAAGCTAAATTCTGTCGGTCTGTCTGCTATCTCTTCACAGCTCACACATCTGTTTAACCAATTTGATGAAATTTGGTACACAGATAGCTTGCATCCCGGGAAGGACATAGGGTACTTATTGTTCCCGATAATCACAGGGTTCACCCGAATCACACATTTTGATTTGATTTTTTGACTTAATCAGTATGGATTTAGGTTTTTTTTTTGGAATTCCAGAAAATCCTTTCTTCACCGAGAGAGAACCTACATACAAAATTCCAAGTTTGTAGACATTGATGTATAATTTTAGTATGTTTGTAGATCCACCAGGTGGCTGTGCAATTTGCATTGATTGTCAGTAAGCTAAGGTACTGTTTCTGTAGGTATAGAAAATTAATTTTAATGAATATTTTGTCTTTTCAGAAACCACAAACACATCACGATAAAGGAATAAACACTCAACCAATCGCAACTGCTGATAAATCTGTCCAAATAGATTATTTAAAGATGCGTCACAGAAACAAGGCAGTACAGACTATGAATGTGACAAAAGATATACTCGGTATGAATGGTATTCCAAACCAAGGGTAGATTAACTTGACAATTCAAAAGCGCTTGTAAAAGTTTATTTGAAAAAAAAAACATTTGAGTTCGAGTGAGTTTGATAAATAAAACAATGAAATAGAAATATGATTTTTATTATACCTATCCACATATTACATAATTTAAGAAGAAACTGATAGGAGTTCATTACTGCTAAAAGATGATGTTGAAGGATGTTGAGTGTGTTTTTTAGATAATTGCTCCACTGCACTGTAATAAATTTCATGGTAGTGCCTACTCTGGATAAAGTAATTTTTTTTCCGTAGCACTCAAGAGAGGTACCTACATGAAGGTTGTTCACTACGCTGGTGAGTCCACATCAAAAAGGCCACAGCATGCTTGCAGCCTCCAGTGGATGCAGCACAATCATAGCACTCACAACTTATAAATTGAGTTTTGTCTTCATCTACTATCATAGTTACAGAATATGATTTTGCTCTCACTTTGTGCTTGGGACATATCTTGCATTTGAGTTTTTTTTGAGTGTACAAATGACAGATTCGCGATGTAGCTGGATATAACCAACAGCGATAAGACTCTCTCGAAGCTCTATAAAGAAAGAAACCAAAACTGAATATCACGATCTATGTTAGTAAATAATATAACCTAGTAAGTACTTAATTCTGCGAATGTTAGGTTTTATTCTTGGACGAAAAGGTATTAATACAATAAATTGCTTTATTTAAGAAATATATAGTATACTTACAAGGCAGTTTTCACATTTTTTAGTTCTGCAGCATAGAAATCAGGCCAATTAGGTTTAAATGCATCATCTTTTGAGAGGTTTCCACTATCTGCTTTTAAATAATTGGGTTCCTAAACTATTAATTAGGAAAAGTATGGTTGGTAATGACTAATTGAAACAATAAAAAGCACAGAAACATAAAGAAAAACGGAAAAACACTCGTAATTGTTCGAATTTACTACACCACAGTTAGATTTTACTAGTTAGTTACGTCACTAACGATTCAACCAATCATAGAGCGTTTACGATCACGTGAACATAGATCGAAAATTAATTAATTTATTTCATGTTTTATAGAAAAACAATACATTATTTTTTAGTTCGGTCAAATGGAATATTACTTAAAAATAATAATCTATTAGGATGGCAACAGCAGAAACGATATTTTTAATACAGTCAAATACCCTATTGTTTATGGTGTTTTAAAGGCTTAGTCGAAAATCGATTTGGTGTCCCTATTTCAGTTTCAATTAGGTAAATTACTGCAAAGTTTGAAACTATTTCAATTTGAAGCAGAACTAGAAATTATCTTCTAGGTATTCTTTAATTTGAAAACTTAATTTACTTGTTTAATAACAAACAGTTAACATAAGCATGCATATTATTAGAATATATTCAAAAATTCCTGATATTGACTTTGAGACAAAATGTAGGTATATGTCTTTGGGACAAAAGTAGGTAGGTATGACTTCATATATTTAAGTAAATTGGGTATTCCTGTATGCTCAAGCAACACCTACTAACAATAAGCAACAACTACCGAAAATGCAAATTACGTCATTAAATAACACCCGCTCACAACGAACAAAATTTAAACTACAATTTTATTTTTTATTTTTTACTAGATGATGCCCGTGACTTCGTCCGCGTGGATCAAGGTTTTTTGATTCCCGCGGGAACTCCTTGATTTTCCGGGATAAAAAGCCTATGTCCTTCCTCGGGATATAACCTACATCAATACCAAATTTCAGCAAAATCGGTTCAAAAGATGGGCCGGGAAAGTGTAGCAGACAGACAGACAGACAGACACACTTTCGCATTTATAATATTAGTATGGAGTATGGATTAATGTTACATATTCAGTCTATTGCAGGTAAAGGAAAGACCCTAAATTATCTTATCATTGTAGATTTACGCATCATTATTGCACGAAATTAGTGCAACAATTCATTGTTATCAGAATTCAGACCACACCATCGAAGCATAATAACTATTGATATTAATAATTGATTGGTATGCAAGACTGCTAAGTTGTTATTTGGCGCGAGTGCTTGTATTGAATACCGAGCAGTGGATACCTAGATAACAAAGTTTCTAGAATTTATAGCTAATGAAATAAACAATAAGTTTACGTCCTGTCACTTCTACTAACATGTATATCGAATGATCATTGGAAGTTGGAATACCTACTTACGTGAGTTAGTCAAAACTATGTCTGTCAAAGTTTTTTATGTTAATTGATAGCGTTGGCCGAAGATTACTTGAATTATAATAAAAATGACAATAATATAAACGCGATAACATAATAGCAATTACTACATGAAGTTATAGTAATACCTAATGTAAGACTACCTAAATAAAAGCCTGTCGCTTCAATACAAGCCTTCATAAGCTTCACAAATTGCCGGTTGCCGGCAAAATAAATCAGAAATGGTATTTAATTTGTCAGTCATCGTAATCCTCTTTAATAGCTACTTGGGATAAATGCCTAAATGAGTTTTCCCACTGAAAATTAGGTAAGCTTTCATCAGATATTAATTACTAATTCATCTTCATGTATACCAACATGTGTTTTATAGTGTAAGAAGATACATTATACCCTAGTATCTCCTTGTGGGGCCTGATGCTTTAGGTAATTGATGATTGAAACCAATTAGTACTATTTAAGCTTTCTTATAAAAAAATGCAAAATTCTTAGTTCAACTTTTATATTCACTTCACTTCACCTGATATCAATAAGCCAATAAAGATTGGCTTTAAAGCTGAAAACTTCACAAATTATTGAAGCTAGACATTCTTCACTCACTGCGAAGAATTTCATTACAATAGCCAAGCCGTTTGTTCGTCTTGTGGCGTAGCAAGTAAGTTAGAAAGTGTCTACAGGAATAGTACGAGTACGGTAGCAGTGAGCAATTTTACCTATCTGACAATCAAATATGAAATGTTTCTTTTTATGATTTGGTTTTTAAATTAATGTGAATCTTCCTTACAGACATAACATTGTACACCCAGCGGTTTGAATAATAACACAGATGAAATAATACGAGTACTTGAGCTCTCAGATTAAGCTCAGCTTTTGAACATCTTATCAAAACATACATAATATTAATTAAATTATCTTATGAAAAATTACAAGTTATTTATAAAACAAAAACTACATAATATGCCCGACCAAAAACATTTGAATACTTATAGCAATGTTTCTGGGGCGGAAAAAGGACAACAAAGCGTCCATAAAAGGTCCCGGATATCAAAGCCGAGAAATTGAACTGTATAATGTCTTTTTCCTTCGATTGCGTCAGGCGTCTGTACTTATATTTGCAACTTGAGCCGAAGGATCGCTATTTGACCCCAATGAATCTCAGTTTTTCTATTACTTGAATAGCTGTTTGAAATGAACATTTTACAGAAATAAATTTTAAATAGCGGCAAAGCTACTTCGTTTGTGGTGCTTTTATTTCTAGTTTTGCTATTATTTCAGTTTGTATGACTTAAGAAGCCTTTAAATACCAGATCAATAGGCCCTATGCTTGCTTGCTTAGACATTTTTAGCAATAATTATTGTTAAGACTTTTGGTAAATTTGATACATTTGTTATTCGAATAATAAAATAAATATTAGTACTTCATATTAATTATTTCCTTTTACTTGGATAGCTCCGGAAGAGCCACCTTCTACCTTTGCTTATTTTCTCTACAGTGTTACTGAAAAGTTTATTTCATTTTTATTATTTTGAATTAGTTTTTGTTTCCTGACAAGGGCCGTTGAAAATAAATATTTTCTGAAGACTGATCTCATTGTTATGAACTCGACAGCTTTTTAATTTTTTGCCTCATTAAAATTTCGTACCTCGCCTCAATTTTAACCTTCTCTAATCTTTCTTAAGTTTCTCCTAATTTATGGGTAACATTAAAGAATAGTTCACGATTTCACTGCAACCTAATATTAATTATTAATTATTAATTCATGGTTAATAAACAGTTATTAACCATCAATTTGATAAGCCTCTATATAGAAGTTAGAATTGTTTGATGGAAAGTCAATGAATAAAATAGTGGTTGTAAGGACAGTTATCTAATTCTAAAATTTAACAATAAAATAGTCGCAACAATTCTGCAATTGGAGTTTTAAAGTCAACTTCATTCAACCTTAATTTGTGGTTTAACGTCTCTCATTCAGTTTCGTGGGAATTAGGGTCAACTGTAGTCGCGCTGAAATTAGCTTTTGTAGCGATGTAACATGAGGGCATTTAACGATTAAACACCGGATGCAAAGGCCCCAAACTTATTTGGTGGTGATGTAGTGTCGCGAATTTAAATTACGTAGGGAGGTACATCGTCCAGATTTAACTTCTGGATGATATTCACGTCGCTTGGAACGTGAAATACAATAGTCTTGCCCCAAACTTTGCAAGAAACTTTAGTAAGAGCCTGGTGATTAGCTGTCCCGACACGACATTATGTCCATGATGTGTAGTCCATAACCAAGTCTTCCTCGAGGACACACCTTTGTTGGTATGTGTCCATATACCACGGATCAGCTTTTTAGACCGAAAACACACTACAGATGGGACAAGACAAAACGTTCACTTTGAAGGGGAACGACCGAACGACATTTATCCGCTTGGATAAAATGGAATGATTTTATTGTCCTGACCAGTCTGTATTGTGTGCATATTCATGCTCAGGATCTAAAGTCTAACAGTTTTTACACGGAACAATAGCTGTCTGACCTTATTAAGATCACCTATTCATACAGGTAAACAATTTAATATAAAAGGTAAAAACAAGAGAACCCTGCACAACCCAACTGCTACCTACTAAGTATCACATTTCTTATAATGAGATCGAGAGGGTTTTCATGTTAGAATCAAGGAGTGGGTGTGGGTAAAGGAGGGTACTTTGTAGTTTCTTGCTTCTCCGTAAACATTTTTTCACAACAAACCCTTTACAAGAAACCAACATGACATATACATAGAGGTCGTCGCCCACACGTTACTAGATAGAATAATAACAAACACCACCACCACTCCACCACTACAGCCCATTAACGTCCCGCTGCTGGGCACTGGCCTCCACTCTCATAGGAGAGAGGGAGTTAGAGTTTAGACCCACCACGCTGCTCCAATGCGGGTTGGCGGGCTAACAAACACATTGTTATTAATTCGAATTTGCAATGGATTCGGGCAGAGGGCAGACCACTCTTCTCCAAGTCGGTCTATCGGAACAAAAAATTATGATTATTATAATATCTTCAAAAGTCTAATGAGATTCTGAATCATTTATGTTGGACTAGCTGATGCCCGTGACTCCGTCCGCGTGGATTGGGGTTTTAGGCTCCCGCGGGAACTCTGTTTTTCCGGGATAAAAACTAGCCTTTGTGTTATTCCAGACTATTATATATCTCTGTGCCAAATTTCATCCAAATCCATTCAGCCGTTCTGTCGTGTTTGAGTAACAAACATCCATCCATCCATCCATCCAAACTTTCGCATATATGATATTATTAAGTATAGATTAATGTCTGTTTTAGATAGTTAAACCTCCTGTTATATTTTAAATACGTGCTCTACTCGTACTTCTTTAAAATAAATATTCCGAAACATTATTTGTATTAGTCGATTGACTCACCGTCCCATAGTTTTAGTTTTAAATAAATCAAAATTATAGTTGCCGCTAATACCTCAATAGATAAAATGAAATATATGAGAACATTGTATTTTTGGGTAGCAAGCATATTTTCATCGACAGGAGGATCCTATAGAAACTTAAGAGTTATAGGTATAACTTATACTTATTTTTATTGCATTACTTCCTTAATTAATACCTCGACGACTCGACACTTCTACTAATTATTATTGTATTTTGCATAATTTGTACCGCTCGTATCCTAACATCCAGGCATTAGAGAGCATGAAAATGGGCTTAAAAGATAATGACCCATAGCGGGGCGTATTAGATCCCTTTAATTCTCTGTTGGATGCCAAAGACTGACTTAGTTAATGTCCAGGGAGCTATTTCAAACAAATTAATTAATTAGTATTGAATTATTAATGACTAAGTACTACACACGATATTTTTAACGTTACTATTTCGATGATATTATTTCGTTAAATCCAAATGAATCGTTTGATGAAATTTGGTTTTGGTAGGTACGAGTATATAGCGATAGGGATATTTTTCTAAGTCCATGGCGATAGATTGAATCCTGAAAGCTAATTTTTGCTGGAGAATCAAATACATAATTCCTACAGGATTAACTTAAATAATAAATCCACGCGGATGCCCATCTATGGATCTAGCATCATCTATCTAAAGTCCCACAAAATTAAAAATTAGTTCCAATTTTGGCCACCGGGTGGTGGCCAAAATTAGAACTAATTTTTAATTTTAATTTATTTTTCAAAGATACTAGTAGTGACGCTGCCACCGGGTTAGATAAGTTTGTCGGACACATTGATGTAGAGTTATAGTACCATTAGTAAATATTATCTGACAACATAGGAATCCTGTAAAAAATTGTCAGATTTATTAGGCGATTGTGAAATAGGCCCTAAATATGACATCAAAAATATAATTGTAATTGATTTTATAACTTCTGATAATAAAAGCCATTTATTCTACAAACAAGTTTTGTGACAGTTCAGGTTTCTCAGATCCCAAACAACTGAAGCCGTTGGGACGTCACTGACAGCTTAATTCCCTGAAGAGTTGACCATGGATTAAAGCAATTTCGTGCGAAACCTGACTGGCCAGGAACAAAGATCGCATCAAAGTACACGACATTAAAGTTTATTGGAGTTTCCATAAATAAAAATGGTCACTAGTAGATACTTATAGCATTACTTTCTCGAAAACCTAGCTGGCAAATGATGGCACAGTCTGGTGGATCGCGCTTGCCTAGAAGATGTACCTACTTATACTATTCTACATAATATACTGTTGAAGATTACGTGAATGATAAAGGAGTATGGATTTGACTCGCTCCAGCAATGCTAAGGACAGCGGTTACTTAAGTATCTAGAAATTAATGAAATTGTAAATTATTATTTTTTTCAAAAGTGCAACCACCGAGTTTCTTGCTGGTTCTTCTCGGTAGGAATGGCATTTCGATCCAGTGGTAAATTCACTCGACTATTCAAAAGCACTTACTTGTAAAAGTTTATTTGAATAAAAAACATTTGAATTTTGAATTTTTGATGCATAAGTATTCACTTTTCATTAAACGCTTACATAAATGTTTTTATACCTCAAAGATAAGTTAGCCCACGTCGTTTGAATGGGTATGCCAGTTCTCTCCTACTAATTAACCTATTCTTCTTATAGACTACCAAGTAACTTAGACTTCCAATACGTACAGTGCCACTGTAGGTATTGGAAGTTTGGTAGCAATATATTTGCCAGCAGGGTAGTTAGCTTCCAAGCTTCGAAAATAATCATACAGATAACGAGAGCTATAACCAAAGTTATTCGTATGTGACATTTACATTTAGGTACATGTTACTAAATTGATTGATTAATTTAGTATGTACTACAAAATCTATCTACAACACAAAATTCCCGACCGTGATCCTTTTTTTTTATCCACTACAAGTTATCCCTTGATTGCGACCTCACCTGATGGTAAGTGATGATTCAATACAATTCAATTCAATTTCATTTATTTGATCTAAAACATACAATCTACATGATGCACAGTTATCGAAAAGTAATACAATACAATAAAGTTTTATATAATAACTTAAGGTTTTTCATTAATTTAACACTTAATTAGTCTTAGATACATCATTTATCTCATTCTTCTTAGATTCATCATTTATCATTGTCTTATATTATATTAATGTTAAACTAAATTAAATTAACAAGCAGTGCGCGTTATATAGTGTGTGCATCTATTTGTGTGGGGGGGGCGGGGGGGAAGGGTGAGAGTGTGTATGAGTATGTTTGTGTTTGTTGGTAAGTGTTTGTAAGTGAAAGTGTAGTTTTAGAGTAGTTGTAGTGTAGTTGTAGTTCCTTCGATTTGTACAATTTAAGATTTTGATGATATTTGAGGACAATTTTTAGAATATATGACTGTCTTACAGTTAGGATTTTAGTTTCTGAATATAATTCTTTGGTAGGAAATAGCTTAGGTATGCAGTATTTTGAGGATGGCTCGCTGAGCCCTTTCTATGTTTAACATATAGGTTTTATAGGTCCTGCCCCAGATATCGATACAATATGCCAAAATAGAATGACAAAGAGCAAAGTATGACATCTTCAGAATTGATGGATCAGAAATAGATTGAAAAGTACAATTAATTTTCGAATTCTACTTGTTAAAATTTTAGTTGGCTATCTATTTGGATTCCAAGATATTTAAGACAAGATACTCTTTCTACTATTGGGCAACTGCAGATAATTTCATTAGAGGAACATGAGTGAGCTTTAATAATAATATGTCCCATATCAGGCATAAACCGTAAAGTTTTTTAAAAAGCAATGCACTTAGTCTTGCTAGTATTTATTGATAACTAGCTGATGCCCGCGACTTCGTCCGCGTGGATATACCAAGTTTCATCGAAATAACTTGAGAAATGACGGACTTTTATACAAACTTTCAACCCCTATTTCACTCCTTTGGGGTGGAATTTTGAAAAACTATGAAACACGTAAGTTTTCATTTTTAACCCGCAGCTCATATACCAAGTTTCATGGATATAACTTGAGAAATGAAGGCTTCATACAAACTTTCAACCCCTATTTCACCCCTTCGGAAGTAAAATTTACGAAAACTGTGAAACACATATTTCTTCATTTTTAACCGGTAGCTTGTATACCAAGTTTCATCGATATAACTTGAGAAATGAAGGACTTTCATACAAACTTTCAACCCCTATTTCACCCCTTTGAGGGTGAAATTTTGAAAAACTGTGAAACACGTATGTCTTCATACTTAACGCGCAGCTCATATACCAAGTTTCATGGCTATAACTTGAGAAATGAAGGCTTCATACAAACTTTCAACCCCTATTTCACCCCTTCGGAAGTAAAATTTACGAAAACTGTGAAACACATATTTCTTCATTTTTAACCGGTAGCTTGTATACCAAGTTTCATCGATATAACTTGAGAAATGAAGGACTTTCATACAAACTTTCAACCCCTATTTCACCCCTTTGAGGGTGAAATTTTGAAAAACTGTGAAACACGTATGTCTTCATACTTAACGCGCAGCTCATATACCAAGTTTCATGGCTATAACTTGAGAAATGAAGGACATTCATACAAACTTTCAACCCCTATTTCACCCCTTCGGGGGTAAAATTTACAAAAACTGTGAAACACTTATTTCTTCATTTTCAACTGGTAGCTTGTATACCAAGTTTAATCGATATAACTTGAGAAATGACGGACTTTCATACAAACTTTCACCCCCTATTTCACCCTCTTATGGGTGGAATTTTGAAAAACTGTGACACACGTACTTCTTTATTTTTTACTTTCAGCCAAAATAAAAAGTTTCGTTGATATAACTTGTAAAACATCTTGAGAAACGAAGGACTTTCATACCAACTTTCATCCCCTATTTCACCCTTTTGGGGGTCGAATTTTCAAAAACTGTGAAACACTTATGTCTCCATTTTCAACCCGCAGCTCATATATCAAGTTTCATGGCTATAACTTGAGAAATTAAGGACTTTCATACAAACTTTCAACCCCTATTTCACCCCTTCGGGGGTAGAATTTCGGGATAAAAAGTATCCTATGTCCTACCTTGTAGTATGGGCTCAAATCGTGCCAAGTTTCGTTTGAATTCATTCAGTAGTTTCGGCGTGATGCGCGGCCAAGATACAGACAGACAGACAGACAGACAGACAGACAGACAGACAGACAGACAGACAGACAGACAGACAGACAGACAGACAGACAGACAGACAGACAGACAGACAGACAGACAGACAAAAATGAAAAAAAATACAGATTTGGCTTCAGTATCGAATAATGAGTGCCCTCCAAAAAAAATTTTCAAAATATCTTCAATGTACAGAATTGGACATGTTACAGTTTTATTATAAGTATAGAATAGATGAGTTTGCCTAAAGACATGTAATGACCTTAGCAAGACCTGTTTTCGCTAATCGAGAAACTTCATTCCATGTGGAACCATGATGATCCGCTCTCACACCAGGGGCCATACTGCCAACATTTAACAATATTACTATTAAAATGACAGTTTGATGTCACTTACCTTGACGTTCCTAAAATAAGGAATTATTATGGTAGAGGGGATTTTTAGATTTACTCAAGCATCGTGAAGACCTAATGGAATTTGAAGATTAGATGGTAGAAAGAAAAGAAGATTATATGATATATCCGTTCACCGGTGGGGAGAGCGTCTACAGGTATTTTTTTTTCAAATCATCAGATTAAGAAAATTCCTCGAGATAATCGTCAGATTAAGGGTCAGCACGTTTGGGACATACAGCTGAACCGTCTGTATGATAATCTATATAGTATTTCATAATGGCAATTTTTCTTTGCATTTTCAAAAAACCGCAGCGACTTAGCGTTGCGTCAGAATCGTCAGTCCTTTGAATAGGAGCTTCCTTTGGGTCCACTTAATATCTCCTATGAAAATCTGATACGCTCGATTTTTTTTTGTTTTTTTACAAATATTTGTACTTCCGTACGGCCAACCCCACCATGCAAAACGGCAGAAATACATACCATTCGATAACAGAGACACGTGGGGCGTATACGCTATCAATATCTGACGCGCTGGAGTAAATCCAAAAATGGCCCCTCTTGGGCTCCCCGACTATTATTCTAAAACACGAAAGTCGAAAATAATGAAACAATATGGCTTTAAGCGTTGGTAGTACGGCCCCAGTTGTTGTGTACCGAATGCTTCAATTGATTATCTTCGGCAAAACGGGGGAACAAGAACCGTGAAACCGCTTAGATACCTCACCCTTACTTATTACAAAATATATTATTCGTTCGTGTTATTCCAACCACTCAACCGTTATATTATATTTATATCAAGAAGTATTATCAATTTTAAATCAAATATTAATAATGATGAAATATTAATTTTAATCAAATAGCTCATATTTTTTGCTCCGTTCTAAATACTCGTATAATTCAAAACCACCAAAAGCTTTTCCTTTCTGTACTTATTTCAGTTTTGTAGATATATTTCAGGAAAATGTTCGTCGTTGAGCTTATTAGTAGCGTTAAATTTTACGCTACCATTAAAAAAAACATTTCTGTTGACCCCATAAGCGAAATAGGTCAGTCTGTCGATGTGGTTTAGATAAAACATTAAAAATGAGATCGGAGAGACGTTTCAAGTCATCGACTACCCCTTTCTATGCTGAATTTGGCTTTTCACGGATTTAGGAGCCCATTGTGAGTGGCGCCTGATGTTTCGCAGGCAGAATTTCAAAGACGGACGGGTCTCCGGAGGCAATCTTGTTGGCTTTGTGCCCTCCTTGACATCTGTCTATATTCCAAAAGGGTTGTCCTTTTCACTTCTGACTAATGTGTTAATGTGGCTCGCAATTCTGGCACGGTCTATAGAATTCTAACTTTGGCTTTATATTAACGAGATGGTCAAAGAAGTTTTTTTCATGATTGTCTCCCTAAGCTTGAAACGAAAACTTCGTTAAGGAAGACAGCAAAAATGGTAGTCGTTATTCGAAAAGATTTTTGGTTTGTAACACATATTTCAATTTGGGTAGTTTGTATAGGCCCTGTCCGTAGCGAGCCCCCATTTATCGTGCAGAGCTATTCTTCTTTCGTGACGTGAAGGTGACAATTATATTCCTACATCCATGATAACAATATTTGAGTACACAAGGTGACACAAGGGAGCTGTCTGCGATGAGTGGAGTACCGTAATCAACCGTGCCACAAAACAGGAATTATGACCACGATCGCTCTGCTAAAAGCGTACAGACTATATGAAGAATTCATATAGTCGTGTAAGAAATTTGTATAGTAATAAAACATGATGGAAAGTACTGACATATTGTCACCTGCGTTCTACAGCCATGAGAACCTAGGTTGTATCAATTTATAAAATCAGCAATTTATGACATGCACATAATTTTCACGTGAAACGCCATTTCCTTATGAAATAAAATATCGATGACAGCTCTAACGATACTTTAATGTCATCATGTGAGGGACCGCTTATAGTAATAATAGTCGTAAAAGCAGCTTATAGCTCTATGAAATGTAAGATAAAAAGTTACATGGAAATCAAACAATACTTATGAAAACTCTATGAAATAATAATTATTGTTATTCGAATACTGAACAATTAAATCATGGAAGCAGAAAATGGGTATTCGTGCGACGAAAACCAAATATCTCATTAAATTCAACATGATACGAGCACACGAGTTATGATACGTATCGGTGTCATATACTCGTAGCTGTGATGAATTGCTGACAAATTCTCTGAAAGGTCATAAACGACGTAAGTACCAACATTTTTTCTGATTCAATATTATCTATGCATAAAATTAATCCATGATTGTTTTTAAGAATTTAAAAGACAATTTCTTAGTTGTTTTAGTTAATACCATAGATAGCTATTTACTCGTATTATCGCGCATAATTTCACACACCACGGGGTAATACCGAGACGAGACCGGGGGCAATGAATGAAACAGGTAGGTAGGTACCTACTCGACCCGGTTGGCTACATCACGCCTTTTTTGCGAATAAGTAAATGCACCTTAAGCTTAGGCAGTTTTTTTTATCCACTACAAGTTACCCCTTGACTGCGATTTCACCTCATGGGAAGTGATGATGCAGTCTTTGATGTTAGCGGGCTAACCTGTTAGGCGCATGACAGTTAAATTAAACCCATACCCCTAATCGATTTCTAAACGGCATTGTACCGAAACACTAAATCGCTTGGCGGTACGTTTTTACTGGTAGAGTGGTAACTAGCCACGGCCGAAGTCCCCTACCAGACCAGACCTGAGAAAATTATCAATCATAAATTTCCAAATTGACCCTGCCGGGAATCGAACCCGGCACCTCCCACGTTAAGTCAACAGCGCTCAACACTGCGCCAGGGAGGTCGTCTAACTTACTCTTGCTTATTATTACTCTTGCTTTCCTTTGCTACGCCACGCCGCGTAATCTTTAATAACACGAGGCATATAAAAAGATCTGGGCAAAAAATAAATAAGACCAAACTATGCCCAGTCTGAAAACGAATTTTTTGTCGTAGATCGCAGCACATAATATACTAGATGATGCCCGCAACTTTGTCCACGTGGATTGCACATTTTAATTCCCGCGAGAAACCTTTAATTTTTCGGGGTAAAATATAGCCTATATCCTTCCCCGGGATTCAATCTATATCTGTACCGAATTTTATCAAAATCGGTTGAACAGATGGACTACGGAAGCGAGGAAGACAGACAGAATAACAAACAAACACACTTTCGCATTTATAATATTAGTATGATATGATGTCCAGTTTTGATAGTGATTAGTTTAGTATTACGGGAAAACTATGGGCCCAAATGTAACTGTGTATTCTTTCAATACTACGGTAAGTAAATTACATCATGCAATAAACATTTTGGTTATTAATACAGCGATTAGCGGCATTGCAAAATATAGCTCCATATACAAATGTTAATGATAACAGTCTGCGGTACCAATTCGGACGTTCCCATTAACGGCTAAATTAGTGCCACTTTAATAGAATTAGGTGTCTACTTTTCTTTAACATAAAACACTGTTTTACTTAATTTGACTAGATACTTCTTTAGGCATATAAGCAACACAAATGGTAGAGTGTGGTTTCAACCTCTTTGTAGCTATTACTGATGGACCGATTTTGATTGTTTTAAAACCGGAAGGATTGAGGTCAGTAGATAGACAAAATAATATAGTTATCGATAAGGTACCCACTAAAAGAAGGTACAGCCTACGGATAACCAAACTGCAGTCGTAACAATGGACATAATGCTCTACCATCTGATTAAAATTACAGAATACCTAAGTGTTATAACTCTATACAGATCTGTATATAAATCCTTCGTAGAAAATTTTTAATAAGTTTAACATTCAAGAGTAAAACTCACTCTTTCAAGAATTTCTACAAGCGTTGAAAAGACTTCTTAAATACTTTATCACTTAAGCAGAAGAAAAATAATAATTCCGTTCGGCAAAAACACCGAGCTTTGTCTTAAGCATAAGTAAATTTAAGGCGCTTTGTTTTTTTTTCTACCACATGTTAAGCCTTGATTGCGATCCCGCCTGCTGTTGCCACTAAAAAGCTGGCTAACCTGCAAGTGGCATACTTAGCAGATTTTTACAACCCTTATCGGTTTCTTATTGGGATCGTACTCGAACGCGCATTGGAAACTTTGTAAATAGGGATGTAGGTAGGTACTCATGGCCGAAACTCTCGACTAGCCTTTAAACAAAGCCAATTTAAAAAAAAAACCCTATGCAGCTGTGGATCTAGCCCCGGATGTCCCATTTATTGGACTACGAGTTGATGCACAAGACTTCGTCCGCCTGGATTTAGGTTTAAAAATCCCGCGGATCTCTTCGATTGCATAAGTTAAAAAGTAGCCTATGTCCGTCCCCGATGCAATCTATCTCTGTACCGAATTTCAACAAAATCAGTTAAACAAATGGGCCGTGAAAAGGTAACAGACATAGAGAGACAGACAGACAATTAGACACACTTTCGCATTTAGAATATTGGTGAGTATGGATATTCGCTAAAGGTTTTATAATAATAGATAATCGACAAACCTCCTTGTAGACTATAACATGCAAAAACACGTTTTATCTTGTGTTTAATGGAAAGAATTGTACGCTACACTTTAGAATACGCAGTCAATTGACATAAATAAATTGGGGAAATAAACCTAAAAGAAAATGTACGGGAAATGAAATAGAGCACGTTATTTGGTTCACGTTCACGTTATCAAGTTATACACAGAAATTGCAATGTTAGTTTTAGGTTTAATTTATATTTCATAATTTTAAAAGTATTTGTGCTAATAAAAAAGAAATAACTTGCAAAAAAAATGTTTCACACAAGTTCTATTATATCAACGTGTGTACAGGATGGAGAGATTAGTGTCCACAGGCGATTATTTTCTCATGGTTTCTCTCTGCAATCATGTCGTGACATTAATCAGTAGAGGGCTTACTCGGCATAACATAATATTGTTCATGTCAATTGTAACACCATCACTACCCTTATATACCTGTCATGCGAAAGTGTATTGGTTTGACCTTCAATCGAGCAGAACTCATAAACGGATTTGGTTTTTGAAAGATATATAGTTGAAGACCTGGATTGTGGCTTTTACTTTTTATCCAGGAAAATCATAAAAGTTTACAAAAAACACTTTCCATGCAGGCAAGGTCGCGGTATCACCTAGTAGTTGGACAATATTATCTTTTACAGGCAACCGTATCGCTAGAACACCAATGTATCGTGTAACCACAAGTAGCGAATAAGTACATTGTATAAAGGAAGCAGACGGGATGTACTAAATAAATATATTAAAAGTTCTTTACACACAGAATATACTAGTACATCGATATTAGGTTACTTATCCAGTGGGCTTCCAGATTCTTCCTCATAATATCCTTCCTAATCCATAAGATATCAAGAGATTGGTGAACCTACCTACACAAGACTCTTATCATTCAAGCTTTTTTGGCTTTTAAATCTGTTATTAAATAGGGATGATGACAACTCAATCAAATCAGCAACTCTTTATCAAACTTAAAAACGCACTTCTACGAGTAGGTAGTATGAAATTCACAGTTGTGACGTCATAAAATTTCAACGCACTTTTTTTCTTTAATCTATATTTTAAGATGGTTATCAAACTTAAAACTAACCGAGGATGTGAATTTTATGTCTTTTGGAAGACCCTTTATTTAATAATCAGGCATCATCCCTATTGTGTGAATTTGGTTTAATGTACGACCTTACCGCATGAGCCCTTACATCATGAAAGGAACTACTTTTATGCACAATACAGATGTCTGTAAATCCAAGAGCACGACTATCGCAACTTTTGAAAACTCTAAGTACCATTTTCCCACATAAATATTTGATAAAAATTCAGAAAAATAAAGCGAAGTATTTTAAGAAGGAAAAGCACTCACGCTATAAAGCGCACGAGCGAGCAAATAGGTCACGTGATTGTAAGTGATAACTTTTATCCACGGACCATCAAAGTCCTAAAGGAACACATTTGGATTTTCAGTAAGTTGGTCCATTTTGGTGACCTATTTGACGCTTCGGTGCAACGTTATTTTTATGTCACCTGTAGGCTGTATCTATGTATCTACGTGGGATTTACCAAGTGTGTCCGTCTGCCTGTAAGCGTTAAAAGGTCCATCGTTTATCTGATATTGCCGAAAGTTGTTCAGTGATAGCTTGCATCCCGAAGAATTAAAAAATCCGGAAAATTAAAGAATTCTCACGGAGTTTTAAAAACCTTACATAGTTTTAGTGATTTATATTTTAGTTCGAGTTAGGTTAGGTAAGATTAGTTTGAATGATAGAGTTCCGTCCGCGGTACGTTACCGTGTCGACACTTTACCATCAGGTAGGATCATAATATTATTCGAGTTATAAGAAAATGTATGTTAGAGCAAGAATTTGCAACTTACATATTGAGATGAGAAGTTTACGCGAGAAAAATGAAGGTAAGTAGAAACTGTATTATAGTAAGTGTAATTTGAACATAAAATATTTTGGATTTTAGTTTGCAAGCTATTGATATTTTGTAAAATAAACTGATAGGATAGGTTGGTGCTAAAACAATATTGAGAAGCATCTATTGGTATTATCTGAATCATCGAACTAAGAACCTCCATTATTAAGATGCCTTTTGCCTCATCGAGAGGCTGGCTCAATTTTTTTTACAAAGTCTCGAATCCCCGCGGTTCAGCGCGGAAATACAGCCACCATTCCACGTGTACATGATTATAGTGCACCAATAACACGAGAATATTATTAAGAAGAAAAATATAGATGGCTTATCAAATCGATGTGTTAGATCTCCACACAAAGGTACGTTCTATTAGACAATAGTCGATCTATACACATGCACGAATATTCAAGCTTTATTAAAGCCTCGGATCTCTACAAAGCGCTACAGCAGTAACGCGCGATGGCAAAATGCATTCAATCGACACTGAACGCGCGAACCTAACCAATAACATAATACAACGAACTGTAGGTATAAAGCACGCCACGCTGTAGAAAGCAACTCCTACGCTCCCTTTATAATGTTAACAGTGGTTTCAGTCGCGCGATTCGTGCCATCTTGGATTATGACCCCCTCTTTAGGGCAGAGGTTATGCACTACACTCTTCTCCAAGCTGATCCTTCCTTATGCCTTATGTATCAGGCTATCTGCAGCTTGCTCCAAGTGAGGCCGATCTCTGTAGTCTTATATAATAGCACGCCGCCAAGTTTCATCAAGCATCATCACTTACCATCAGGTGATCGCAGTCAAGGGCTAACTTGTAGTGGATAAAAAAAAAATCTAATATACTTATCCTTACACTACAAAACGAAAACGAAGGCATTATCGAGCATTATAATGGTTTTACGAAAATCACATAAGATCCCAAATATTCCATTATTTACTTATCAAAGAGTTTTCTCCATTTCCTCTTATCATCCCATTCAATTATATTTGCTTAAGTACCTAATTCAATAACCCATTGAATGCCTTATTCAAACTCGAGACCATTTGAGATTAAATTCGTACTTTGATCAACATCAAAGCTCAAGTTGGCTTCGCGACGATTAACTACTACGCACTAATTGGATCATGTCAAACTACTTAACTTATAAGTTCCATGTATTTCGTAGCTCGGGAAAATTAACTAGGTAGACATAAAATCCATAATCGGTATAGAAGTAGTAAAGGAGCGTGAGCTCGTTGCTCAGCAGGCCGAGTGGGAGTTTTTTTACGTATTCGATCGCGACAACGTTAACTAGATACCATATACATGGAATTGATCGAGCCCCAGTTGTCAAACGCTTGACAATTCTATCTACAAATCGTAGAACGTTGTCGCTATCGAATGGTAAGAAAATCTCCCACTCGGCCTGCGGATGTCTAGAGAAACATTCAGCGTGTAAAAACACTATATTATTTTTATATGAATTGCTAAAAATCGGTATCAAAGAGAGCAGCTACCATTTCTTTATTATTCAGATGCATTTAGAATTCTGTGTAAGGTACAAATTACTTAGGCGCTTATGTGGAAGATCGCTGGGGCGCAAATTTGATATCAGCGCTGAAGATTACGCAACCAGCGCACGAGGAATTTTATAGCGCGTTGTTTAAAAGATAAATTTGAGTTTTCAAAAACGCAATCTTATAAATCCAGTAAAACAAGAGTGTTACCAATATTAAAACTGGTGTACTAAATTGCACGCATTTCGGCATTTTTTAATCATCGAAAATCTGTTTTTGTCTATATGTAATTTGAGTTTAATGATTTAAAAAAAACTGTATTCTGATTGTTGTTTTGTAGTTTTATTGTACTGTTGGACTAAATTCAACGCATTTATCTTATAGGTACATGAAACTATCATGTATTATTCTTATAAGCTCAGTTTTTCCATTGAAATATTCTTAATTTCTTACCTGAGTATAATGCATCCAAAGAATCCGACACGGACAAAATCGTATGTAACATAAGTCACAGAAACTACATTTTATACGAGTCCAAGTCCATTCAAACGGCACGCACTGTTAGTCAAAGTTTATATTGAGTCGGCGCGGGAGAAAAGTTGGGGCGGGCGAGCGAGTGTGGTAGCCGCAAGTCACCCGAGAAGTGGCGGGCCAGCGGGCTGGCGGGTACGGCCACGGTAGGCGGGGGTTGTATCGAACGCATGCGTTTTTCATCCATGCCCGGTCTGGCTGACGTCACTTGTGATCCGACGGGGGCAAGTCAGACCTCGGCCTGGATACCCTCATACCGCACGTTCCATCCTCAAAAGAGCCGGGAGCGTCTATTTTATTTAAATGAGTACATATATTTCTCTGTACGAGTATATAACTAAAATAATTTACCTATATTTAATGCTCTGGATTTTTTGTAACTGGTACAGTTTTCCTGTAAAATCCCGTAGCCTAGATATCTACTATCTACTTTTCCCACGTTTATCGTTTTCCCACGATAAAGAACAACCTTGAGCCTGAATTTCCTTTCTTAGTCCTACATAAATCATAGATAGCTTGGGTTAAGTTAATCTAACATTTCAATAATCACAGCTAAGTTTTTTTGAAACCTTTATTTGATGCCGATTTCTAAAAAACGGTGCTAGTTCGTTACTCCGTTTTTTATTTCCTATGTTTTCATATTCAGCTATCCGAACCGGTGGTAGTCTTGATATGTCATTAGTGGCACAAGTTGTCCTACGTGAAATAAAAAAATCATTTATCATTTACTAGCTGATGCCCGCGACTTCGTCCGCGTGGATTGAGGTTTTTCGGTTCCCGCGGGAACTCTTTAATTTTCCGGGATAAAAAAATTGCCTATGTGCTATTCCAGACTATAATCTATCTCTGTGCCAAATTTCATCCAGATCCGTTTAGCCGTTGGAGCGTGATTGAGTAACAAACATACATCCATACATCCATCCAAACTTTCGCATTTATAATATTTATTTGATAAACCTCTACACTTACAGGTACAAATTACTATAACAGTCGACAGGACGATCCCTGTACATTAAATATTGTGAAGCAGACTATTCTCAACGAAATAATGTGCTCTCAAAATGTCTCGTCGACGACAGAATGATAGTTCCGGCTTCTCACTTAAATCTGTAGTCGTTTAGATGGTTGGCACTTTTGCATTGTCTCCCATCACGGAAACTTGGAATACCCAGTCGTAGCTCAGGCGCTGGTGATCATTCTGGTACCCAAGCCGTTTAACAATTTTTTTTTAGTGGAGTCAGGGGGAAAAAATAATTTTTATACCGATTTCGGTTCATCGGTTACAAAATTTACAAAATTAAAAAGAGCCCTATTTAATATTTTTTTGTAAACTAATTGTAAATTAAGATACATAGGTAACAATATTATCTAGGTATGCATATTAAGTTGGAAATTATTTCATGATATTTATGATGTTCAAGCGCTTTTATGTGGATTAAAGTTTTTGATGATTTCTGAACAAAAATCTCTCGAGTGCACGTGAAGAGACAACCTGTTCACAAAATCAAATTTCCCAGAAGTTAGAGCCGAATGTTGTCAGCCAGTTTCACTTAAGTACAACTACTACTTTATACTAACTAATTCGATCGCCAAATCTTAATAGAACCTTTTGTGCAAAATATCAGCTTTCTAGATAGATTTTGAGTGAGTGAGTCAGAACTTTTTTTTATGTATTTATTACTGCCACCGGGTCTGACTATGTCGGTGGCGGTAACATTGCGGAACAACGCGTAACTTGCTCGCTGGACTCATATGCCGGCCCTTGCGGACCATGGTCATATTGACTATTCAGAAACAAAGACTTTACTCGAAACTCCCCCACCACTATTATGTTGTAATTATTGCCACCACCAGCTCGCGGACTATGACTGTGGCGGTAACATTGCGGAACAACGCGGAACTTGCTCACTGGGCTCATTTGAACCCTCGCTGCCGGTCTCTGCGGAACATGGTCACATTAACTATTTAGAAACATAAGTAGGTTTTATCTCGAAACTCCTCCACCACATTCTTATGTTAGCTTCCGCTTCAAAACTGAGCTTTAGAAAAGCCTTTGTGATGGCAAGAGATACTTAGTAATACCAGTAATACATTAAGTTTTCATCTTCAAAAAACGTTATGTAACTCGTTTCACATTACTTACCTCATACAAAAATCTGTAAAATAAAAATACGTTAAATAGCAACGACGTGGACCTAGAGTAAGTAATGCTAAAGTTAACCATAGGGACTATAGTGGAACAGGCCAAGTATACAATAATTATAACTGGAGAGAAAACTTTAATATTAGTCCCACTAAAAGGAATCTAAAGTGTTAGTAGCAATATAATAATCTTATGGTTATTTCGCTAAACAGTAGAGTTGGCCCTTATATTTTCCTACTAAATCTACCGAAGTCTACCAGATCATTTATTTTTTAACTTTTATACAGTGTCTTCATTGATGTAGAATTTTAGTACCTATTTCAATTTCAATCAGTTTATTCCTCTATCACCGGCGATTTACATCATATTATCATCATGCTCGTATAAAAATAAGAATATTTTTCACAATCAGAGTATCTTCTACAACTTCTAAGGATGGATGCGTCTGTCATACAATACAATCACGAGAAATAAAAGAACCTTCTCCGCATTATTCCACGATTTAAAACCTGACATCTTCTTGTAGTATGAAGCCATTTACAGCCCGTCACTTTTAAATGAACTTCCATCTCGCAAGCGACAGAGTGAACGCAAGCGCCTTATCAAAGTGACAGCAACTGTGAAACAATGCGAAACTTGTGCATTCAGCTCATTTGAACCTTCCCCCTGTCTCTAACAGGTACTTAAGCTATATGCACTACAAGTATTATTTTAGTCACACACCTAGGATAACTTTTTCACGCAACTTCGTGCTCTTTATTTAGATTTTATTACCTATTTAAAATGGTACCGCTGGTATTTGCTAAATCCTTTCATAACTGCAAGAATCTCTTTTCTGGAGGAAAAACATCTGCATGCAAAAACCGGCTGAATTCGTGTCGGCCACGCGTGCAGATATAGGGTTCTGTAGTTGCCCGTCACTTTACGCGTATAGGGAAGGTACCCTAATATCCTTGTTTTTTTTAAACTTTACCTTTTTGTCGGCGTTATTAATATGATTACCTATGCTAAATTACAGCTTTCTAGTACTCGTAGCCACTGAGCTTATAAGCCGCGGACGGACGGACTAGGGTCATACTGCCAACGTCTAAAGCCTTATTGTTGAATTTCGTGTTTTAGAATTATAATCCTTACTGAAGGAACTAGAAGCTAAGAGTTTGGAAGATATTTTCTGTGGTGTGGTGAATATCGCGGGCTATAAGTTCGGGATACACATAGATTTACCTATTACGAACTAAGCTAATTAAGCTTCTAGTTCCTTCATTATCATGGACTTCCGCAAAGTAACGCCTGCTTCCATCCAATATTTATAATCCTTAGTTTAGGAACGTCTGAGGTTCGTGACATCAAGCTGTCAATTAAAGTAATATTGCTTAAGTATTGCTTTAAGCGCTGGCAGTATAGCCCCTGACAAGGCGAAACTATAAGGGTCCCTTGTTGACTACGGAATTCTAGTATGTAATGACTGTGTCTGTCTGTCTGTCTGGCTACGCTCTAACGGCCCATCTTTTCAACCAATTTTGATGAAATTTGGCACCGAGATAGGTTAATATTAAGGATATAGGACTTTTTCTGGAATATTAATGCGTTTCCGCGGGAACATAATAAACTTAAACAACGCGGACGAAGTCGCGGGCATGATCTAGTTCAATATAGTTTGATCAATAAAAGTATTTATTGATGATGAGTCGTTGCCAGCCAGTGAACTTACAATAAATATAAGTTTTCATATACCAGTTACGACTATAATAATAGTCGTTTTATTGTATTATAACATAGTAAAAACCCCGACACCAAACTGCACAAATACAATGCTCCTTTATGGTTATAGCCCAGTGGTTATTATCTACCACTCTGTTAAAATTCCAAACTGCTCTCATTAACATTCCAAATTGCTCTTTTTGGCATAGTAAAATAAATAAAGCTGTACAAACCAGATAGTATAATTTGGATTTTTCACAAGTATTTTTACGAGTTCAGAAAGGATAAATAGTATAATTTGGATTTTTCACAAGTATTTTTACGAGTTCAGAAAGGTTAAATGAGTTGTAAGAAAAGGTCATTTTTGCTGAAAAGCAATAGAATTTTAAGATAGATTCAAGATTCAAGATTCAATTCAATGTAGGTACACTGTGGGTACACTTATTGACGTTAAAAATTACTTACTTATAAAACATGATGGTGATAATCAGTTACGGTAGGTATCTTAAAACTAAAGCTACGAGAGTTCCAAACGCGCCCTGGTCTGAGAAGAGCCCACAACAAACTCAGCCGGGTTTTTTTTTATTATAACGATCTCACAAATCATCTTAACTAGAGAACTATCAGAACCATTAGAGCAAATCATTGCCAAGCTTCCTTGTCGTTTAAGTAATCAATAAGTAATAAGATTTTTCAATGAGTTTACGTTTTACATTAACTTTGAACTTGTTCAGAGACATCTGTCTTCTGGGAGCTTATTGTAGAAGCGGACACTGGCTCCAACAAATGAATTGCTAATTTTACTAAGCCTAGATATACCCAACATCAACGTTATCAACTCACACCTGTGTGCTGACTGCTGTTAAAACTCTTGAAAATAATATGAATACACTCTATTTTATGAATTGGAAGGATTTGGCGATCTATGTATAGTATGTATAATCATGCGTGATAAACCTACGCGAACCATCAAATCATAGGTACTAATACATATTTACTATAAATGCGAAAGTGTATTTGTTTGTTGGTTTGTCCTTCAATCACACTGCAACGGAGCAACGGATCAACGCGACGTGATATTTGGCATGAGTATAGGTAGTTGAGAACCTGGAGACTGACATAACTCCTAAGATATATTTATCCTGGAAAATTAAGGAGTTCACACGGAAATCAAAAAAACGTATTCCACGCGGACGAAGTCGTGGGTATCAGCTAGTTCGTTATAATTGTATGCTACCAATTAAACAGGTTTTTTCTATTTTTCTTCTAAAATCTTTTTGCGTTTTCCATTGGTTTCCGACTTCCAAAAAGCAGGAGGTTGTCAATTCAGAGCGTATGATTTTAGATAAAAGCTTTTCCTATCGAGTATGTATCAAGTTGATAAAACGTAGCAGGTACCTTACTACCTAGTCGTAACTTTGTCTACGTTATATCGTAGCAGACATTTACGGATTATGAAATATATCGTCTCACGCCTGTTTAAGTGTAAAGAATTATGTTCACTCTATAACAGGAGATTTTAGTTTTTAATACATTACTGAATCTTCAAGGAACCGAAAACTAAGTCTGACCGAGTCAAACAAATTCGAAAAAAAGGTTTGTACTAGCTTTTGCCCGCAGCTTCGCTCACGTTAAGTTCGATTTTCATATAAATTGCATACTCCCATTTTACCCCCCCCCCCCCCCCCCCAAGGAGTTGAATTTTCAAAAA
The DNA here is from genome assembly GCA_917051295.2 of Erebia ligea. Taxonomy (NCBI): domain Eukaryota; kingdom Metazoa; phylum Arthropoda; class Insecta; order Lepidoptera; family Nymphalidae; genus Erebia; species Erebia ligea. The sequence goes on from OU785225.1 coordinate 8,912,722, forward strand.
TCCTTAATTTGGCATACGTCATAAAAGTATGCCAAATTTCAGTCCGATCCGTCCAGTGGTTTGAGCTGTGCGTTGATACTTGATAGATCTGTCAGTCAGTCAGTCAATCAGTCAGTCACCTTTTCCTTTTATATATTCTTTAGATTTGGGTATTAATATGGGGATAACTTTATTGATACTTAATATTATCACTGCTTTGTAACGACTTGAGTAGTGTGTACCTATATAAATTCATTTTGAAAGAATTTCATACCAAATTCTTTCATCAAACTCGGCCGGACCATCGATCACTCATACTCGCTTCACTGAATTTCTACTTACAAACTTATGTATTAAAAATGGTATAATATCGTGAGTTGAAACGTAATTTTTGCCTCTATTTCTTATTTTGTGTGTTGATTAAGGTGATTCTGTGCTCCTTAATACTACCTCGTGTGAACCTTACAAATGTAATAAAACATAAGTAGTCTTAATGATTGTTGAAGTACATACTGACTTACCTAATCATAAGACCAGACATGTGTCCCACATTATACTAATTATATAAAAGAACATATAACGCGCACAGACCTTGAAACTATTAATTGAACGTCCCTTTTTCACTCGGAAAGGCCCATTTAAATGAAAAATGCAAATTAATGTAATAAATCATGTCTTTATCAGATGAAAGGATAAACTAAATTTCCTCCGTCGACGGATAAGTAATGTTATAACTTTTAACAATCTAGTTTGTCCCTCACTCGCCGGCCGCTTGCTACGTACAACATTTATTCGTACATGAAAAGAGAATTAACGATTTATTTGAACATCGCTAGAAAATGGATAGAAATGTATTAAAACTTAGAAAATCCAACGAACATAAAATCGAATCTACTTAATTAAAATCTACAACAAATATGTAAGCTGCTTGTAAAAACGACAGAATATTTATTTTTACTCATGCTCTAAAAAGAAGTCATTATAGCCTTTATTATAGCAGACTAAAGTTAGCATTTAGCCTCTAGGGATTAAAGATTTTTTTGTTCATTTTTAGTTAATATGCGTAGACAGAGAAAGAGGTTAATTATTCTATATTATGATGTCATCGGTAGTTATTGGGTAGTAATAATTTATAGTCTGTGGTTACTATCAACCGTCTTGTTTCTAGGTCATTGCAAAAGCCTTAAAAACTAATGTCACAGACACAGTCTAAGGAGATGCGTTCTTTCCAACCTGTCGTTCAACGGAGGCGCCTAGACAAAGCAACGCTTCGCTGTGAGGGGCGTGACGAAGGAAACTAGCAGAATTTTCATAATACAAAATTCTGTCACTCTGAATTACCGTACAATTTATAGAACTTCTAAAACTGTCATCGTAGCCAGGTCTGTCATTTCAATGAGCGTCGACACACTGTATCAATTTTAAATAGTTCGCGCACGAGTTGAATGCAAAGTAAAATATGTATGGTGACACATCATACATTTACTCTGTTACGCTATGTTAATACGATCCACATAGACTCTGCTTTTCTATGTTCCATTTGTGTTTTTTTTTATAATTTAATTTTTTTTTTCAAAATAGAACTGAAAGCTACCTAGTATTGTATACTGCTGGTATTTAAAGGCTCGAGTAACAAAAACGAACTTTGCTCGTCTCACTGAGTGAGCAAAATCGACTTTTGCTCACTTGTCACTTATGCTTATAATATGCAATGCAATATGTGGCGGATTATAGCGAATTAAACTTCTCGTTCATTCATTATCATGGACTTCCGCAAAGTAACGCCTGCTTCGATTCAATATTTAAAATATGCAGACGCCCTTAGCTAGTGATGTGAAAATAAATTTTTAATTTTAACCATATAATTCAATGTTTTAACCCCTCTTTCATAGCCAAGTTAGTCAAGGACAAAACTTGCCAAAACATGGCAAATTAAAATCACTTGTTATTATACTTAAGCTGAGTTGCACGAAACTATTTTAAAAATTTAAGTGTTGATTAAACTAATTTAATCACAAGACTCCATACGATTCTTGCGATTAAATTAGTCTAAGTACCTACCACGTCAAAACGTACAAAAATCACGTCGATCTGTTGCTATATTGCGGCGTGATTGAAGGACAAACAAACACACTTTCACATTTATACTAGATTATATAGATTATATGGCAGTATGACTAGGCAGTGACACCTTTTGAACATTGGAAAAACAAACTCTTCACTTAGTTGTTCGCGCAGGAAAACGTAGGCTTGTAGCTGATGAAACGGTGAAGTGAAAGCTTTACACCTAACAGTTTCGTGGTTACTTTGTAGATGGCGTGAGTAGGACAACATTTAATTCATAATTATTCATTTATTGTCCAGAACATCATACTTCATACTAATATTATAAGTGCGAAAGTGTGTTTGTTTGTTGGTTTATTGGTTTGTTGGTTTCAATCAGGCCGCAACGGAGCAACGGATTGACGTGATTTTTGGCATGGGTATAGTTGAGGACCTGGAGAGTGACATAGGCTATTTTTATCCCGGATAATAATATTAATTAATTTTGTTGTTAAAATTAAATTATAAATTGTTTTTTAAAATTATAACTTCACTTAAATATTATATCAAGCGGTACCTAACATATATTTAGGCCATTGCCGGCCCACTACTAAGCACGGGTCTCCTCTCAGAATGATAAGGGTTAGGCCATAATGCACCACGCTGGTCCATTGCGGATTGGCAGAATTCCATTTTGAAAATTATGGAGAACTTTCAGGCATGGATGTTTCCTCACGTTGTTTCCTTCACCGTTACAGCAAGTGATACTTCATTGAAAACGCACATACTTAACTGAGAAAAGTTTGTAACCGAGGATCGAATGTCCGTCTACCTGAACAGGAGGCAGAACGTCTAAACCACCAAAGATTATCTACCATACCATTACTGTACCTAACGATATTATCATGAAACAAATGCATGTACATTGTACATACTACAACATACATTGTACAGCTGTTATAACTCTACATTTTAAAGCATCGGTCAGGAATCTATGCTATGCGGCCATTCTCAAGCCATTAAAAAGGTGTTTTTGCAGAAAATACATTACGTAATTAAATTTCACCAATCATAATAATTAAACCAGTAACCTAAAATGTAACTCGTTTACCATTAATGGTTAAAGGAGGTGAGATGGCGAACAGATCGTGAGAAAAAATGGCGATATGAGAGTAAAATATGTTTTAAAACGACAAGACGTATTAAACAGAGTATAATATATTTAATTAATTTGTTTAGTTTTTTTTTATTCCACTACAGGTTAACCCTTGACAGCGATCTCACCTGGATGGTAAGCGATGATGCAGTTAAAAGATGGACTAATGGACAAAGCTCGCCTCTACTTTAGAACCTAGATTCGTAGGCTTAGAGGTTTAAAGCTTAGGGTCTACCACTCGTTTAAAGTCGTCTGTCCGCCTGTACAGGTACAAGGAGGTCACCGTTCCAGTTCATTTTTAGTTAATCTACACCATTTTCATATGGACGATATTCCATATTATGAAAATAGTGGCTTAGTTCATGGTATCAGTTGTTTTGGATCGAATCACTGTGACTCCATATCACTTTTAGATTTCTGAGCGAGCAAGAAGTGCATAAAATATAGGTTTTTAGCTAGATAAAACTGGCAAAAGTAATCAAGTTTAATATTACTCGCTTGTTAATAATGCTAAGCCAGTTATACCTACCTAAATTATATCTGCAGAGCGTATAGCAGTGGCTTTTATAATAAACCTGATAAAATAATTTAACTTGTTACCGGAGAATGGATAACTTGAGAGCCGACAAAATATTATGTATCAAGGTCGCGAGTCTTAAGTTTCATTTATTTTTTTATGACGTTGACACTAATTATTTTTTGTTAAAGACTAATAATATTTCCAATGACTTTACAATATTAATCTTAACTTACTTTTTTTATCATTTATTGAAAACAATACAATAGAACTTAAAACTAGCTAGCCTAACTTAATTAATTACTTGTACCTACGTGGTTATTTTGGTATACTTTAGCTTTCCACACGACGTGTTTTCGGATTATTTATTACTAGCCGATGCCCGCGACTTCGTTCGCGTGGATTGAGGTTTTTGGTTCCCGCGGGAACTTTTAATTTTCCGGGATAAAAAGTAGCCTATGTGCTATTCCAGACTATAATCTATCCCTGTGCCAAATTTCATCCAGATCCGTTCATCCGTTGGAGCGTGATTGAGTAACAAACATACATCCATACATCCAAACTTTCGCATTTATAATATTTTTTATTATAAGCCCTTTGAATGTTCATCGTTTTTGAGTTAAGTATATCCCTCAAAATGATATTGACAATTTCGATTTTAAATAAAGATACTAGTTTTAGAATTCTTGGGGACTCTACAATATCTACAAGAGGTTAAATATGATGTTGTAATTAGTGTGACAGTGCGTAATTTTTTGTGTTATAACTATCCGTGTAAAATTATTTTATTGGTATTTCGTTTAAAAACAATGATAATTGATGTGTTTCAGGTTGGTTTCAGGGTTTTTGGAAACACACCACACAATTAATGTCACTCGAGCGAAGCCGGTGGAAATCAGCTAGTACATTAAAATATACCGTAAGTTTCTATAATGCCATTTATAGATTTCGCAACTAAGAAAAATAGCCATTGAAGCGAAAACTGAGTAAAAGCTATGTAACCCGAAGGCTTTCCCTAGTCATTAGGTAGGTAGCGATGACCTTGTTTTAATTGTTTTATTATGATTATGTCGCAAGCTAGGTAAAGAAATATTTAAACGTTATTATTGTTCATAAACATTGAAACTGGGTTTATGAACCCGTTTCTGAGGTAACTTGAACAACATCTATTATTAGGTAATTTAAGAAAATCTTTTCAAATAATTCAAATTGTTTGTAGTAAAAGTAGAGTAGAGCGGTGATAGCCGTGGTTGGGACGTTCGGCCTTCTGTTTAGGTGGTAGGGGTTTTTTTTTATACACTACAAGCCCTTGACTGCGATCTCACCTGATGGTAAGTGAAAGATGGTTGCAGGCTAACCTGTTAGGGGCATGGCAGTTATATTTAACCCAAACCCCTATTCGGTTTCTACACAGCATCGTACCGGAGCGCTAAATCGCTTGGCGGCATGTCTTTGCCGGTAGGGTGGTAACTAGCCACGGCCGAAGCCTCCCACCAGGCCAGACCAGGGAAAATTCAGAAATTATAAAATCCCAAATTGACCCTGCCGGGGATCGAACCCAGTACCTCCGCCCGTTAAGGCAACAGCGCTCAACACTGCGCCACGGAGGTCGTCGATTTTCGGAGGTTTGATATTCGGGCACTCACATGTGCGTTTAAAGCAATAATTAAATATCACTTGCGAAAGTGGTGAAAGAAAACATACCTAAAGAGCTTACCTGAGGAGCAAGAAGTCTGCCAACTAGGGCTAGCATGCGCACAATGAGTAAAATGATTTCTACTCGTTATCTCTATTTGTCTGCCGAACCTAACATAGTTACTTGTCTCGTTACGTCAAAAGTAGAGATAAAAGTAACCTTTCCTACCTGTGGTATTTTTCTCTACGAACTCTTACATGCCGACTATTTTTTCTTGCAATATACCGCATTTTGTGCATGTTAGAGTAAACGAATATGTATCTGTTTACTCTGTCATAAAAATAATAATTAAGTCTCCTTATCGGTAATAAAATAACTGTAGTAAATGATGTCGCAATTTTGTGACTCTACTATGTACCTACTTGGCTACTCGCACATATTTCGATACCTCCCACGTAAGTTGTTGTATGCCACAAAAATGCCGTTTAGCGTTTTTACTGAAAACTATCCTAATTTGTATTATTTTATGCATTCAATGTGAAAAAACTACAAAAATATGATTTTTTCAAGGATTTGCCAGACGTATTTTGTTGTAACTTTCGAACAAGAACGGACTAAAACATTGTATCTACCTTTGCAATGGTTTACGCGGGGTGCGGGACGGGGAGAATCACGCGCTCGCGTCTCGTATTTGTCACATACAACAGACTACGCCGGACTTTCAACCGGCCGTACGCGGTAGGAAGGAAGCGTTTAAGTTCTCTCAAAATTAACTTGCGTAACTGAATTACTTCAAATATATAAAAATGAAACGTACTGTTGTGATACCAACCTAAAATGTTGTATAGATTACTTACAACAGTATACGTTGTTGAGCGTTCATTAAAAATGTTGTATGTAATACATATAACATTTTACGTATACATTAAACTTAAAATATTGTTGTATGTAATAAATACAACATTTTACTTCGGAAGTTGTTATTCTAAACTTCGTTGTATCGTGACATGCTATATTTTACGTTGCTATTACATTTTTTTTTACTTAAATTCAATGTTGTATGTCAAAAGTCTATTCTAAAATTGGGTCATAAAAATAATATTAGGTCCTTACATAGGTAATATGAAATTGGCGTTTTGTAAGGGAGGAACATAAAGTCGATTTTTTTTAAATATAATGTATTATTTATTTAATCAAAGTATGTACCATTGCTATCTATGCACTTTTGCCATCTCATAGGTAGTCAATTCATTCAAAACCATTCTGACGGGAATCAATAAAATCTTTGAAGGCGCTTTGGACTGCCCCATCAGAGTTGAATTTTTTCCCTTGCAAGAAGTTATCCAAATTTCGAAAAAAATGGTAATCTGTTGGAGCAAGGTCCGGGGAGTACGGTGGATGTCTTAGACATTCCAATTGAAGCTCCTCTAATTTGGTAGCCGTCTGTTGTGCAGTGTGTGGTCTAGCGTTGTCCTGAAGCAGCAGTGGCCTAGAGCGATTGACCAGCCTCCGTTATTTAGCAGCTCTTTCCGTCATGGTTTGCAGTTGCTGACAATAGACATCCGCCGTAATCGTCTGGCCAGATTTAAGAAAGCTGTAGTGAACGTCACCGGCACTAGTCCACCAAACGCTCACAAGTAATTTTTTTTGAGTCAATTATCGCTTGGGGCTGGATTTGGCTGGTTCGTCAGGGTTCAGCCATTGCGATGAGCGTTTCCGATTATCGTACAGGATCCACTTCTCATCGCAGGTAATGATTCGATTTAAAATCCCTTCATTATTGTGCCGGTTGAGTAATGCACAGCAGTCGACGCGCGTTTGTCGGTTTGCTGCACTCAATTCATGAGGTACCCACCTTTCAAGCTTTTTCACCTTCCCAATTTGCTTCAAGTGGATTAAAACAGTTTTATCACTAACACCGCAGCCTGCAGCTAGCTCGGACGTGGTTTGCGATGGATCCGCTGCCACAATAGCCTTCAACTCTTCACTTAATGAGTCTCTGTCACAGTAGAATTATTCCAGCCACATATCACGACTTTTTCAGGAATCTGTCTTTTGTCGATGGCTCTCATAATGATGTTGAATTTTCAGAGTCAGAATAGTAGGACATAATTTAGTCTTTTCTTTTTTAACTTATTTAAATTTCTTTAAATTATGCATCTTTATAATAATAACGTAATAAACGGGTACATACCACGATAAAATGGCGATTTTAACTGTAGATATTTCGACCCAGTTGCATGGATCGTTGTCACGCCGGGACTGCTGTGCTGTGAGATGGAGCTGGAGGGTATCAAACTACCCTCCTTCACGTTCTTTTCGACCACGAAATAATTAGTCTTTAACCATTAGGTATCTTCGTTTTTATTATTGATTCGTTTATAAAAATATTAGTTTTTTACTGATTGAAGTCTCCAATGAAACCAAAAAATAGGTTTATTTAATTGAAAGTAACAGTTGTTTTGTTAATTTTTTTGTTGATTGATTGTTTTGTGTTTAGATATAATTTTGAAAATCTTTTTTTTTTTTAATTTGAATAAAACCTAGGTATTTACAATGCCAATAATAATTATTATAAATCGTTACCTGATTTTAGTTGTCTTGATCTCATAGAAATTATTAAGTAGGTTACCTATTGATTAATAGAAGTGATTATCTATCTGTTTTTTTTAAGATTAATGTTCATTATTATTTTGTTTTTTAAAGATATTAGTTTTCATGAAAACGGTCCTAAAATGACTAGTATGTATTGTTCTTATTAAATAATTAAAGAAATTTATCCTTGATAATATTTCTTTTTTATTTCTTAACCTAGAATTTAATCACATACAATAATACACATATAAATTTTTAACCGATGTATATGGGTATTGCCACATACAATGGAATTAAACTTATATTTTGCAGTGTATATTGTTGTAACTATCATATACAACAACTGACGAAATCGAAACTCCGCGGTATAATGTTGTAAGTATGAGATACAACAAATGGCGCAGCCTGTACTCCGCAGTAAAATGTTGTATGAACGATATCTCAGAAAATATACATATTTTCTTAAATTATCTTTCAACATAGTCAAGAATACTATAAATTACATTCATATACCAAATTTCACCAAGATACAATAATAAATGCAGTTTTTAGTCCAATTTGAATCTTTAAAATGCTCTATTGTAAAATTGCGGTTTTGGGGATACAACAACTTACGTGGGAGGTATCGATTTATGATTCCTTGCAAGGAAGTATGTAACAATCGCGTTCAATGAACCGAGACCATACCAAATAGGTTCCTATCTACGCAACAATAACATGATGATTATGATTTTCATCATGTTATCCTGGTTTTAATATTACACAAGTAGCATTTTGTTTGTTTCATTGCATCGTCAAACCAAAACACACTCACTCAGTTTTCGTAACAAATATGTACCTAGTTTCTCAGAGTCGTTGGCAATATAACGTCATCATAAATCCATGTAGTATATTAAGATAATTAATTGAAAAATGTACTAAGGATAAGCAATGTACCCTGTAAGAAGACCCGTGCTCGGGAGTAGGTAATGATGATGGAAACTACAGGCGGTTTAATTTTTTAGGATTTGAAAATCTTGTACTCTTTCGCGAACGTACATATAGAGACGCGTGCGCTGCACTGCGTCGGTCCAGGAACGAGGTCTCAAGCAAGCCGTCTAGAGCAACGAGTATCGTAAGTAAAAGTAACTTTAAACAATACCTTGGCGGCGCCTGCGCAAGGCATACGTTAGTTTCGCCAACTCCCACCGCGCGGCAGAACGTATCTCTCGGACGTTTTCTTTACGGACGACGGAAACGTCGCCAGTGGTGTTTTCTTATTTTGTTTTCAAACCGTGACCTTCATACACTTACCCTATGGATTGGATCAAACTTATCTGTGAATAAATATTAATTTGGTGATTTTTTTTTCTTAACCGTTTTATAACATTAATGAAATATTGAATAAAGTACCAACAGTTCAAACACCGGATAATTTTGGATGTTACGCTTCCTTGGACGTAAGTTATTTGAAAACGATTTTTCTATTTCCTAATGTTACTCAAGTTGCCTTGACTAAATATAATGTCTAATAAACCTATATGCTTATGAAAATTATTTTATGAGTTTTCGCCTCTTGGACGCAATAGTTTGTAGAGGGGCTGGGTTCAATGCAATATTTATTATTCGCTTCTGTTTGCGCTAAGCGGATTACGAATGAGATGTCGAAAGTTAGTAATTTCCCGTCAGTAAGTGGTCAGCGGGCTAGTCGGTAAGCGAGTTATTATAAAGCGACTCGCAATCGGATCATTAAAACAGGTTCCATTTATTGTAGACACGTGTCGCCTTGTCTTGGACAGAAACCCGTATATCACAGAATTACAGCGCCTAAACCTGATTTATATCTACTTTAAGTACACCCGCGACCTGAAACTGCACGTTACGGAATGTAGGTACTTAACTACCTAATTATTTGTTTCATATCATGTAACATTTTAACCCACATTATTTACATAAACTCTTACATTCCCTTTTAAATAGTCGGTTGGTATCCTCACCACATACTAAAGCTTAGCTTTAAGTTCACATTTTTAACCGACTTTTCACGCAACGCAACGTATAATACGAAAAAAAAACATGCGTAACTAAGTACTTATAATAATTATAGACTAAAACCTTACAACAATATTAAAAACTAAATTAAATCTAAATTAAAAACTAAAAACTAAACATTAAACACAAAAATTAAAACTAAAAACAAAAAAAAAAAAACAAAAAAAACCTAATCTAAAAGACCGCTACCAGTTGGCAGCGTGCCCAGAATGCTGGCAGCATTGCCGCGTTGAATAGTTATACTTACTCGCTGAGCGAAATATATACCAGCACTCTGGTCACGTGTTGCCTCGACCAGGCGCGCGGAAAGTTCCTTATAAATTCCGCGCGCCCCAGCCCCCCAAGGCCCTAGCGTCTCGACCCCAAAAGGCGCAAACATATAACCACTATCTAGTGTGCTATATTTACGCCTCTTGAGGCCCTCCGCTGATTCCGCCGCCGCACCAGCCCTAATAGCAGTGCCTGGAAGGTGGGACGGCGCCAAGGTGTCTACACATGTGGCATCCCACACCAAGGGCCGCCCCAAACTCCAAGGAACTAGGGTCATACCATCGGGCCTCTTGCCGTCGTCTCGCATGAGCCCAACTGGCTCCAGAATTGCCGCATATCCGGCGGTGGCAAAGGCCCGACGGATTATATCATTCAGGCTGGCGTGACGGGGGATACGCCCTGCGCTGCTGACGCAGGAGAGACCATGGTGACCGAGTCGGCCGACGGCAGAGCCACACTGACAGCGGTGTGGAGCGCAGCACGATGCGCCAAGGCGAAGCGCCGCAGCTATCCGGAAAGCAGAAGAGTCGATTAAGGTTCCTGTGTTGGGCGACGGGAGGGCCTGCAACCACAGACCGGATTCCCACTCACCCACGGCCAGAAGGCGGGCACGATCTGCAGAGCTTGAGCACGTATCAATAAGCTTTTTCCGCGCTAGCTCGCAGATCGGCCCATCCCATTGCCGTTGTGACGAGAGGGATATGGGGAATTCGCGGTTTGGGCAGGCGTGTGTCCACGTGTACTTGGCCTCGTCCATGAAACTAATGACGAAATCATCTAGAGAGGCCGCAAGAATCTTTTGGGATAAATTTAGGGTGCCATGGACTGAGGACAAGAAAGCGGGGAGTGCGACACCAGAGATAGATCTGATTCCCAGGCCACCCAGTCGCACAGGAAGCGACGCCTGCATCCACACTCGCTCTTCCAAGTTAATATTTAAAATAGATGCCAAACAATTTCTGACCATGTTGTCAAGGCTGTTCAACAACTCAGTGTGTTTCCACAGCTGACAACACCGGATAGTGTAGGTAAAATTTGGAACGAAAAGACAGAACCGGATGATTGTAAAAGCCATATGGACGTTAATTTTTGAAAGCCGGATGGAACACTGTGTAAAATTTTGAATTTTTTCCTCGAAGAAAGAAGGGAATGATTCATCAAGGATAGGGGAGCCCAACAGGCGGAGGGAAGATTTATCGATGATCTTAATGTTAGGTGCCAAACATTTGAATTTTTGAATAACCAAATCTTTTGAGGTGCATAAGTCCGAAACAAAGAGTTCGCACTTGGCAAAGTTTAATTCCAAACCAATCGCCTGGAACTCTTTAACAAGACTGGCAAGATCGTCTAAGACGGTTTCTGCATCACCACCCAAGGTCCCATCGTCCAAGTACCAAACATTAAGTTTAGATTGAAGGCGTTGGACGATAGGATGGATGGCGAGACTAAACACTGCAGGTCCTAGAGGATCGCCTTGCTGGCAGCCAACAGCAGATAATATTTTGTTACCAAAATATGTTAATTTTGAGGGACTACTATAACACTGCCAAAGGAAATTATATAAATTTGGGATTTTGTTTTTCACCTCAGTTAGCAGGACACCCCTATCTACGGAGTTAAAAGCATTCTTCACGTCCACCTTCAGCAGCACCTCACCACAGTTTTGATCTAAAAAGGTCCTGACCGAATGGACGGCGGCTTCACAGCCACCCCGCGAGCCAAAGCCTAGTTGGACAGGCTGGAAATAATCAGTTAAGGCTGGCGCAATTTTTTTGCAACAAATTTTAGCTGCGAGGCGGCGGTAAGTTGTGCCAACTGCGATAGGCCTAATGCCGCCATCTTTTTTCTTCAAGGCACAGAGATTTGCACCGTATAGTACGTCAGTAATTTCAGTGCTGACTCGTCCGGACAACATTAAATTCACTAGCGCTGTCAGGTCCCTAAGAAGGGCCACGCCGGCTTCACCGTTTCCACAGCAAATGAGATCCTTTAAATGTTGTGGTGCCAGTGAGTCTGAGCCACCAGCGGATAATAAGATACAAAATTTAAATTACAACAATAAGATACAAAATAAAAATCTCCATCAATCAATAATGTACCGTATTGTAAGCGTAGACAATATTGAAAGTAATGCCTTATTAAACACCTGGAGTTAATTTTGCTCACGATTTACTATATGCGACAATTTGCTTTCCCCTATCCGATTTGCAATGCAGAGAACGATTGACCAGTATATTGCCGATACTACGACGGAATAAACAAACCCACATTTATGTTAAAAGCTTGCATTCCAACATCAGTAAGTTGCATTCCAAAGAATAGAAAACTGTCTATTATAAACTTAATTATGCAGTCAACTCTTTACCCAAAAAAAATCGTAATGAACTTAATAACGTAATGACAACCTTCCCGCTATTAATGAACGCGATATCACGACAATGAGGAAATTCATTTTACACTTTTTCTTCTTTGTTTGCTTGACAATAATTATACCTACGTATTATCGTTCTTATTATTCGAGTTATTGATTGGGCAAGATAATTTTATTAAGTTTATTAAGATATATTATTACGTTTCCTTTCAGTTACTAATTTAGAGACTCTAGTGTGTAAAACTCACAATAAATGCTTTGAATAATATATAGCTATTTCTCTATTCATATACATATTCATTCAAAAGCGAGTTCCTTAATATTATCTAATTAATATCAAAGTCTCGCCCACCAGGTTTTAACTAATAGGACTACTTTTCGATTTTATTGTACAAGCCTTTTAAAAATAAAATAAAAACTCGTTCCCCTTAGCAAATCTTACTTTCAATGTGATATTCTTAATACTTGCCTATTTATGATAAATATTTTATTTAAATACCATCTCGCAGGTAGCAACTCTCTCGCATGTAGAATCTACACTAATTTTAAGAATTACTTATTACTAACTTGCATTGCTTATTTAGAAAATTATGTACCAAATTAACCAATACATCCCACTTACTGCGACCATAAATAAGTAAAGGATTTCAATAATATTATGGTAATGCAGTTTTATATTATGTACCATGTCTTCAGTATTAGCTGTGGTATTACTATTAAATGAGTATACGATTCCGTTATGCCCATACACCAAAAAATATTACGTGCTACTTACCTATTCGTAAATTGAATCAATCAATCGTAGTTGTGAGGACTTAAATATCTATACAACTGTGAACCTATAGTATTTCTACTCATATACCTATCTCTGGTAACTAGTTGATTGACGCTATATTTCTTATTATTATCAGGGTACTAAATTGAATTTTATGACTTGGAATGTTATCGAATTCAGTTTTAAATCGTCTTTTTTAGCTGTTATTCCTAGTAATAAGAATACACTCAATTACTTCTTAATTCATATAAAAATCATATAATTACTGCTACACACATTATATGCAAATATATGGTATGCAAATTGCTTTAAATACGTAGTTAGCAATTTATATCTAAGCGAGGTCTGAGTAATAACTATTATCTATCATTTGGCAGTCTAGCCACGTTTGGCAGTTTATTTGATTTTACAGTACAATCCTGCTGCTCAGGTACATTGAGAAGCGCTTAGCATTGTAGTGTTATGTTTGGTCGTACATTGCTCTTTAAATACCTATAGCCAGATATATTTAATTATCTCTCGTTAGTTGTGACCAGTTCTATTTATCATATAATGGTAGGGGTTTTCCAGTATATTAATGCGGTGGACTCCCATATTCTTGCGTAATCTACCTACTCGACTGTAAGTACGATTACGACTCAGGTATGACGATTATTATCATACAGAGTTCAACGTGCTCTCCGCGGTACGAAGGAAGCATGAAAGACTAATTAGACTAAAAAAATACCAACTAGTAAACAAACTAAAGAAAGTATTATCACGCAGATCATTTTTTAAAAACTAGACGTTGCCTATGACTTCGTTCAAGTGGATTTATGAGTGGAGCCCGAAAAATACGGCAGGAACTCGTTGATTTTTTGGTTTCAAAAGCAGAACTATGTCCTCCCCTGAGAGCTTTTTACCTGTCAAAATCGGTTGAACATAATATTAATATTATAGACTCACTTTCATTCATATTTTTGGTACCTTTAATTTTTCGTTCAATAAAATCTTTCTGTCACCTTCGTTATACTTATATTTGTTACAAAATCCATATTTTGTATCTAAGAAATCTTCTTAGATCACATAAAAATAAAATAGTTTTCTTCCCATCCAACATAGCATGTTGAGTGAGGACAGTGAATATAACCAAATTTTATGAGGGTAAGGGACCACCGCATTTTGCTTGAGAAAATTCGATACAATACATCCTTTTCCTGTCTCGAAAGAAACCCGCGACAGAATTAAACCTACATGCGATTCAAAAATTAACCAAGTCTTCAGGTGAATTCGGGTGCTTACTTTAGCAAATCAAAACAGAATTAATGCGCTCATTGATTATATTACGAGAAACTTACCAGCTAGATTTGGGACCAATAAATGTTTGATAGAAGCCGACTTGAATATTGCGTAAAAGGTGGATATATATTATGGCGATTATCATACTGATAGGTACATTTTTATGACATGTTAAATAAATCTTTAGCATTGTAACCTTTGCTAGTGACATAATTATAATGGCAACACTGATATATTATACTAAAATATAACGTAACCGTTTAAGGCCATGAAAATAAGATGAAACGATCAATCAAATGAATGATTAATAAAACTACGACACCTTTAATATTGATAGATGTATTTAATTCATAGATTACACGAAATTGATCATTACTACCTTCATTAATATACACTTGTAGTAATCAATTTAAATTCTAAATCCATTTCAGGAAGGCTAAAGGAAAAAGGTCAATTTTTCTCCATATTTATTCATCCGTACCAAAATAATTGTTGTAAATTTTATTCTCAAAAGAAATTTTATAAAAAAAAAATATGGGGCATTAAGATTAAGTTATATTTTTTCTTTATCTACATATTTTTTTAAGTGTGGATATTTTTGCTTTATATATAGAAGGTTTACAAGAACAAGTCAATACATCGCAAGGGTTTTTTCAACTCTGGAAGTGTATGAGCGTCAATAACACGATTCAGTTGTATCGGGCACTTTGAAGTGACGCTGACATGATTTAAAAACTTATTAAGAATATTTGTTTTTCATCTTATCTAGGAATAGAAAGAAAACTGTTTCCGCTCTTGGCAGATGCTTTTATTTTACTGGTAGGTAGCAAGTATTATTAGCATTTTGGCAACGACGCGACGTTTAAAACAGATAAACAAACAAGCTATTCTTAGAAACCTTTATTGCAGCCAACTACCAAACCGTATAAATCATTACCTGTAATTAGCGTAATTGCGCGCATTCTTTTCAATATACCTACAGGTAAATATTTATTTACTTTTTTTTATAGTGGGTAGGTATTTTAAATAAATTACCTAGTACAATTTTATTTGCTATTTTATTATTTAAATATATATTTGTATCCATTTTCTATACCATTTATTTATAAATCCATACTAATATTATTATAAATGCGAAAGTGTGTCCTCTGTCTGCCACGCTTTCACAGCCCATTTGTTCACGTGATTTGTACGAAAGTTTGTTAAGCTAGATCAAAAATGATATTACTTGTGGATCCGACGCACCCAGGGGAAGGAAAAGAGCAATATTCCCAGGGAAAATAAAAAAAACTCAATCTAAGAGTACGAAGTCGCGGACATCATGTAGGAAATCAGCTTTATCTATTATTTTTCAGCTTCCAAATTGAGTAGGTACGTATTCCGGTTTCCGATATTATGTTCCGATGTGAATACATTTCTATCAATCTAGATTTCGAGGAAGATTGCACTGTTCGAGCAGTTTTAGCATAATAGTTACACGTTTTTCCCAGCCAATTGGATAATGAGACGTTTCGACAGGTGTTTAACATTCGACCGGCCTCTGGCAGACGGTACTCGACAGGTTTGACACATTCCGACCTTCACATTTGTAATCACCCATATCAAACGCATTTACGAGTATGGTATGGCCCACAGAGCGGCAACGAAATTATCATTAGCATTGAAATACAATTACATCACTGCAAGAATCTATACTATCATACTAATATTATAAATGCTAAAGTGTGTTTGTTTGTTGGGTTGTCCTTCAATCACGCAGCAACGAATCGACGTGATTTTTGGCATGGGTATAGTTGAGGACCTGGAGAATGACATAGCCTACTTTTAATTCCCGGAAAATTAAAGGTTTACCGCAGGAATCAAAAAACTTAACCACGCGGACAAAGTCTCGGGCATCATAGTAATATTGTAAAAGAAAAGTGTATTTTGTTTAACTGTCTGTCTTTCTAGGTGTCACGACCCATCTCAACCGATTTTGACGATACTTGGTAGCGAGATAGGATGAACGGATATGCAATGAGCATTAGGGCGGACGACTTTTTACTCTAGAAAATCAAAGTTGTCACAGGACATTTAAAAGGCATACATCTGTGCAGACGAAATCGTGGGTGTCGTCTGGTTCGATGATATTTTTCTCTACACGTCAAAGCACGAAATACCGGCATTATTAAAGTAAGCAGTAAGCATAATATAATCGCAGATTCAATACTCATAATTTTTATGAAAGTGACGAGAATACCGTTCTGAATGATGACCTTATATGGAAGTTCAGGGTATTTTAAATAGTGGTATCCCTTATTAAGAATACTGTTATAACATTTAAGTCACTTTCCTGCAGCGGTGCAACATCGATTGCAATAAAATCATACCTATATAGCTACCTATTTAGCTTCATTCAATACTTACTACAGATGAGATCGCGGTCAACTACATTCCTAATAATATAATTCACGATAAAAAAACGATTGTAATACATAATTAGCTTTATTAAACTGTACAATCTACCTAATCGTGGTAAGGTTCGAGGTGAATATAATGAGATTGCGAGCAAAGAATTTGCACTTTTATTTCAAAACTATGTGTATCGATTCCTAAACAATGCATTGTGCAACAATAATTTCCCGGAACGGTATGTCTATTATCGTAGTGTTACATCTGAAAGTTTCTATTTGTTCTAAACAACAGCGCACTTCGCTACAGCCCGCCAAAATTGTAACCAAAGGCATGTTTTATGTAATCCAGATTCGTCTTGGTGATGCGTACTGTACTGCATCTATTACATATTAGGTAAAGGAGATAATACCGTTCAAGACTCTTAGTTCAAAACGTACCTATTGGCTAATTAAACCGCCTCGTTGGTCTAGTGATTGGCATGTTCGACTGCGGCCGACGAGGTCCCGGGTTCGAGTCTCGGGTCGAGCCATAATTGAGTATTGGGTTTTTCTGACTAGAAATTCTCAGTACTAGCCCGGAGTTAGGAAGCTGGCGGTGTTGCACCCCCGTGCCTCGGGGAGCACGTTAAGTCGTCGGTCCCGGTTATTATCACTAACACGATAATAGTCAAATATTGAATCAAAGCAGGCATTACTCTGCGGAAGTCCATGATAATGAATGAACGAGAAGTTTAATTACAATCGTGCATTGTCCAGTCAACATCTCCTGAAAATGCTCCGGTTTCGGAGTGAAACGTACGTTGAGAGTGATTTGGAAGATTTGTGTGGTGTGGTGCAGTACCGGTGCGAATTGTCGGGTGGTGGGTGTTCGCATGCTATTGGTGAAGGACACGCACTGTATCACAAAGATTTCTCTACTGTGCGGATTATAGCGAATTAAACTTCTCGTTCATTCATTATGATAATAGTCGTTAAAGCCCGCCAACCCGCATTGGAACAGCGCAGTGGGTCTAATCTCTAATTCCCTCTCTCCTATGAGAGTGGAGGCCTGTACCCGGCAGTGAGACGTTTATGGGTTGTTGTGGTGGTGTGGTGGGTGAGTGGCTAATTAAATACGCAAGAAACTATAAATAGGTACCTACCTATTTATGCACAATGCGACAGTTTTTATTTAGAGCTAAATCTGCGGTTATACAAATGCTATGACATAAAAATATATATTAGCCTTGTAGCAATAATAATAGTGTAGGTTTATAATTAACCTCACTATAATTACAATTGTAAGCACACAAAAGAGTAAGTACCTATCCCTCTAAGTAAGCTCTAAAGACTCTACATTCAAACTTTTCTGTAAGACGAATGTTATTCTAAGTATAGTTTAACTTACAATCTATTTATAAATGGCAGATAGAAAAAGGCGTAGGTAGCAAAAAGTAAATGAAAAAAAACTTGCTTGAGCTACATTCACCTAGTGATTGATGAAGAATGCTTGATAGACCTTACAGAAGCATCGATGTACTGATATGAAACACGCAACTTTATGCCTGGATTTCTGGTTCTATCTTTCTTAGATTGCAGTTTTTTTTTTAATTTAACTACAAGTTAGCCCTTGACTGCGATCTCACCTGATCCTACCTACCTACCTGATGGTAAGTGACGATGCAGTGTAAGATGGCAGCAGGCTAACCTGTTAGGGGTATGACAGCCATAAACCTAGTCGTTTCATGGCATCGTACCTGAATGCTCAATCGCTTTATAGGTATTTGCCGGTAGGGTGCTAACTAGCCACGGCCGAAGCCTCCCACCAGACCAGACCAGAGAAAATTCAGAAATTATTAATTCCCAAATTGACCCTGCCGGGAATCGTACCCGGGGCTCCCACCTTAAGACAACAGCGCTCAACACTGCGCCAGGGAGGTCGTCAAAACATCATCATCACTATTGCTGGGGCTGCCACCGGTGGTTTAGGCAAAAGTCCTATAGGTATCCACTACGGTTGAATACAAGAAGGATAAACAATCAAAAAACTTGCCAAGGGCAGTTGCTTTGGTGCTGCAAATGCATGTTTAATTTATATTGGCGGCAGCGGTGTTTTACCACATCCGGTGACTCGTTTGTTCGTAAGCTTCCTATTCATTTATTCTAATTTAAACGATTGATAATCTCTTTGAACTAGACACTCTGCCTGCATTAAAGTTAGGTAATTGTGAATCAAAGTGTGATGACAATCTACAAGACATGCTTGCTACTGCTGCAGTCACTCAAATACCTTAGTACTACCTACGAGTATTATAATTTGATATTACTATTGGATAATGTTTTTTTTAATGAGCAACGGAAGAGATTTTTACTTGGATAACAAACCGTAAGAGGACCGTAACCATAAGAGGTAGTAACCGTGACTGGAGGAGGCACACAGGTCTCAAAACTTAAAAAACGTTTGATGGCAGAGTTTACCTCTGCTCATACATATTCCATATGGTACTGCTGGTGTCACTTGCATTTAAAAAATGCGATTCTTGCAGTCATTTATGGTTGAACCCGACGTTAACCGATGACATTAGCGATGCGCTGGTCGCGTGGTTGACGCAAGCTGTGGTAGTGAGGCAACATCGCATGTTACGTGACCACAGATCACTGCTTCGTGGTGTGGTCTATATTAAATTTATGATTACTTTATGATAGGTGCTCGTGTTAAATGTGGCCAAGAGGAACCAAGGTAATTATAATTAGTATAATAATTCGTTTTCATGGGCTCAAAAGTAAGGTTTTTAATCAGTTTCACGTAATATGTTTATATTGTGTTTATTTCAACTTCAAGGTTGTTAAGGGCATGATACTTTTATCGCTGAATCTGTCCACTTAAAGAACCTTAAATAAACAGCTTTGGGCGGACTTAAATTATTATGGTCATAGACCTTATACTTACCGGATGAACTATTATCGTACGAGCTTTAAGCTCACTTAGAAGGGAAAACAAGATTTATTGGTTGTTATTTTGATACAAATAATAATAAATATAATATTATGTTTCGTGTATCTTATTGTATATCAGTTGCCCATTATTTACTCATTGAAACCAAAACCGCAGTAATATATTACTGGCAAAACAGTCACGAAGTATTTCAATGAGCTTTTAATCCGTAAGAGCATTACCAATGATATCGTGATCGGGATACGTGGAATGGAGAGCTGATGGACCAGTTTAAAGAGGTGCTTGATAAAACAGAAAATTTAGGCATTAAAGACTCTCTGTCGTTATTGAGTTAGCAACTTGACCTGCCAGCTAGACGGCGCGGCGGTGGTTTTACAATAGGAGTTTATTAGTGAATTTAAAAAATCAGCTATACCTGTGAACTTATAGTAGGTTCACCAGCTGATTAATCAATTTTATTACACTCAGGTATTTAACACAAAAAGACCACCCTACAAACTATAATTTTATCAAGCACCTCATCAATTTTTTCCAGCAGATCGTGAAGTATGACATTAAGTACTTACCTGCACCGTAGTATGGTTTGCGTATTGTGCGCTATTAATAACTTACGATAAATAATCGCAGCGTCTCTCACGCGACACCAGATGCATGGATCGTCGACCCCAACTCTGTAGGTTTATTCCAGTTAGAACCGGAGTTTTTTTTTTAAATGCTTACTCAAGGAGTATTGTGAAAAAAGTGTTCCTTACTTAGGGAACGATTACCTACTATGAAATGAAATGAAATTACTATGAAAGTTCAGTTACTGAACTTTCACAGTTATTGAAGAATTAGGTATAGATAATAGTAATATTATTTATTGCGGTATCGTCGGATGGTTTTAAAACATTTTTTCGAAACAAAAACTATAAATAAAATACTTAATAGGTATATAAGACGCGACAGCACCCAACGTAGGTACCACTGAATAGGTACAAAGTACCCAGGTTTCGAGCATAATATTGCTATCAATAACATTGAAACCTAAAACCGTTTCAAGAAGGTTCTTTTTACAATAAACGATACACAAAGGTTCTACTTATTTGCAAATTCATACTGGCGCTAACATAGGTATTTATTTTATTTGTATTTATTCCACAGGTCTCTGTGTTGTAACAAAGAACCGGTGTTGCATTTTGCTAGTAATGCATAAAATATACCCGTTTCAAGTTTTGCAGTGCAAGTTTTTTCCTCCAACATGTTTTATTATGTTAACAGTGTTAGCCAACAAATCAACCCACGCACAATGTAACTTCAATGAAAATGGTAAAATGCAAATATTGGGCAATATACCTAGAGATGCGAATTATCTTCGAGTAAGACAATCGATCTATAGGTTGGCCTATTGGGTGATGCCAATGTGTGGCCTCTAGCATCATCAGAGCTCTGCTAATTAGCACCAATGGCATCAAGAGAGTCGCAGTGAGGAGGATGAATTAATTAGGCTGGATCGAATGACTCCAGTCCAGCAGTTGGGACTAAGTAACTAAACTAACCATCTTATATGTACACATATTATAGGTACATAGTATCTGAATCTGAATCTGGATGTCTATTCGTTGATGAAAACAACGAGGAAATGAAGCTCAAGGTTATTCAGGACAGCTAGCAGATGTTTCTGATTAAGCGCCAGGCTCCCATTACAATAATTGAAGCCAATGATTCTGAAAACCAGCTGCTTCGGCTAAATGATAAAAATTGGTTGCTCCGGCAATAGTAATAATGAGCGTTTACAGAACTGGCATGAATTGATTATAGTCACTTGTTTTTCATACCTTCTTCAAATATTTCAGACAATAAATTAATTAATTGTAGCCATCTCTGTTATTGTCCTGTAAGTAATATATCTACATTAACAACAACATACAACATTACATAACCAAATTCCATAAGTTTTGAGTAAACAGCATTCATCTGCGATTACGGAATAAACACTTTTTTTTAGGAGTAAAGCAATCCTATTATATCATTGAAGGCAATCCCTTAAAATTGAAAACATTTGTTTCCAATGCATCATACCGGCTCGAATCACGTAACGAGTAACGAATAAATTGTTTATGATGAAAACTGTTCCACGCCGTCGCATGCAATGCCGTGGTTCTATTTTAAACGAATTTACGTTACAAAACTGTGCACTATTACCAAAACCGCATTTGAAATGGACAGGAAAAACATTTTCAACGTGGGCTTTGTACAGTTTTTTGTGTTTCCGGCCTTAAACATTCTTAGGATGGGATTGGTATTGATTTAAATACGTATAGGGAAAATTTGTTAAAGTGAAATTAATAATGGAATACCATTCGAATACTATACGTACCGAACTACAGGTCGGAAAGAATATGCTTTTTTTGTACGTGAAAACAGTCATCTTAGTCTTAAGTGTTCCCTAAAATTTAGGCATTCTTGTTGAAATCGGCCCGGTTTTAATCGGGCAATAGCGCGTAATATAGCAATAGGTCGTAAGCTTTACAGATGTAATTTAAGTACATAATTGTAAAACTGATCCATAAATGTCTATCGATGTATCGATGTATGTATGTATCGATGCGTAAATTGTTGTAAACAATTCGTAATTTGAGCCTGCTCTTCAAAACAATAGTGTAGAAGATCGCGGCAATGTCGAGCGCGGCGAGATCGTAGATCTGCTATTTACGAATATGTTTTATAATGATAACCCCTATCGTTTCAATCAATATTAGGTACGATACAATTTTTCGTAAATCGAACATAGAACAACAATAATAAGGCATCCGACTACATTTCGTCATAAAGTGAACACCACTACGTCCACTACTCAGCGTCTAAAGCCGGCCATTGTCAGTTTAAAAATCGGACTCAGACAAAATGTAGTCGTCTGTGTTACACGAAGTAACATGAACGAAATCCACGCCTTTTTGATAGTAACGTTTGATTAAGGCTGCTGTAGAAAGTTCAATCAAATATGTCGAAGTCCGAATGCAGATCGTGACCAGCAAGATGTCGATAACTTATCACCTGGACACATGTACAATCGTCCACCATCGCAATACCCAAGCCACATGCGCCAATCAACTTATTGTAATATTGAAAGCCATTGTGAAGTGAGTTTAAACGGGCTGTAATATTTATAACTAGCTGATGCCCGCGACTCCGCGTGGTTTAAGTTTTTTTGATTCTCTCGGGAACTCCCTAATTTTTGGGGATTAAAAGTAGCTTATGTCACTCTTCAGGTCCTCAACTATGCCCATGCCAAAATCACGTCGATCCGTTGCTCCGTTGCGGCGTGATTGAAGGACAAACCAACAAACAAACACACTTTCGCAATTATAATATTAGTATGATTTACTTTAAGCGGTGATAGTCAAGTGGCTAAGACGCCCGGCTTCTTGTTCGTGTAAGACAATCCCTCCACAGGGCTGCATAAATGAAAACACCGATGCTGTAGGTACACCTCCCTTTTATTTCCACTTTATACAATTACTTCTCAGTTGATATAAGGAAACATCTGTCCCTGATGAGTGCTTCAGCTAGTAACTCTAGTTGATTATACTTTAAGGGACCACCCCATATTGTTATTATTTTATTCACTATTCCAACGTACCAAACAGTACCCAATTCAATTCCCGGCATATCTCCATCTGTCATCCTCGACCCAGAACCCCTTTCTTTTTCGCGCGTTGACCATATAGCCCAGTCCATCTTTTTTTTAAGACAAAAACCACGACCTGGGTTCCAAGTTGTTAATTTTATAATCAAACGAATAGCAAATTACTCGAAATGTAACATTCGTATTGTCGGGGGTTCGCTCTCCGGGCACACACTTGGAACATTTCAGAATATCACTTGCTTTAATGGTGAAGGAAAGGATCGGGAGGAGATCACTTTTAGTTATAAGACCGCCCTTGCGCACTTTGTTTTCTATACTTTTTAAGTGTTTACGTTTGTGTGGCAATAAAGAATTTATGACAAACGAGCATTTGACTGGCTCCAGCAATGCTAAGGACAGCGGTTACATAGGTATTAGGTATAGTACACGTTAATAAAATTATAAATTATTTTTTTCAAAAGAGCAACCGCCGAGTTTTTGGCTGGTTCTACTCGGTATGAATAGTATTCCGAACCAGTGGTAGATTCACTCGACGATTCAAAACCACTTGTAAAAGTTTATTTAAATAAAAAACATTAAAATTTTAAATTTCGTTTTCTATCTATCAACTATCTATCGGGAGCAAACCTGCCTGGAGTTTTTCATAACATTCTCAAAGATGTGAAAATCCGCACTTGACCAGCGTAGTGGAGTATGCACACTTCTCAGGACTTGTGCTCAGTATTGAACCTGCAATGGTTTGAAATGATGATGATGAAAATGATCTTCCGGAAAACATAAAGATTATATTCTGTTAATAGATTATCGTCCTGTAAAATAACTTTTACTTCTGAACAAATTAAATTAAATCATAATATTCGTCAAATAATCGATCTTTTGAATAGAACCTTAGTTACATCATGACCATGATAATTTTCGGCTATACAATTGTAGCTAAAAGTGGCTGTAACCAACAAGTTCGTTTATAAATGCCATTGTAAGAAAAATAAAAAAAACGGAGCTTAATACTTTAATGAATTTGAGGTGCCACCTTTTCTACCTGATACCTTCCAAAGCAACCGCGATCAAAACTTCATAGTCGGGGATCGTTTATACCTCTATTAGAGACAAACATAAAATAACGAAGGTCTGATCGTCGCGGGATCTTGCTCTATAACACCAAAGTATTTGCGCTCTTATTTCATATACGTCATGTCATGACATTAGAAACAAGTTTGCAACATGCAACTTGGTATTAAAACTCGATAAGCTCATATTAGTTTTAATTAGATATAGGTACGCATTCTTAATCATTCTATACAACGAAGTCAAAGATTTATAATTGTTCATATACCTACCATTAAGAAACTATAAAGATTAGGGAGCTTTTCCCATGACTACACCGATATGACAACATTGGAACTTGGTATTAGATTTGTTATTTATCATGCATCCGTCCCCAAATCCCCATGTTGTTTTAATGTCCTATGTCCCCCCAGTGGGGCAGAGGGCGTCTACAGTGTTGCGCCATCTCGAGCGGTTAGAAGCTACACCCTTGACCTCATCCCACGTCATCCCTATCCTCGCGACCTCCGCCAGAACCGTACGCCGCCAAGTTTGTTTGGGTCGACCACGCTTTCTTTTTCCCTGAGGATTCCAGTCGAGAGCCTGCCTCGCGATATTGCCTGGCTCTCTACGTAGAGTGTGGCCGATCCAGTTCCATTTGCGTCGTTTAATCTGTTCGTCTATTGGAGCTTCCTTGCATCGTAGTAAGAGCTCGATGTTACTGATCTTCTCAGGCCAGTGGACACCTAGAATGCGACGAAGGCATCGATTGACAAAAACTTGGATTTGGTGTGAGATGGCTTTCGTGACCTTCCATGTCTCGCACCCATATGTCAAAACGGACTTCACTTCATCCCCATACTAAGTAGATATTAACCACACCTATAGACATAATAGACAGTGCTGGAACCAACCTATGCGAAACAATGTAATAAATAAATAAACAGTTTTATAGTATACACATAACAGTTGCTATGCACATTATGGAGTAATTTGTGGATGCAATAAAGCGGATATCATGTCATAGCTGCCAGCCTGCTTGTTGCACCTTTGACCTTGCACGTACCACTTTCAAACCCCAGCATTCCGAATAACGCGGCATAGGTATAGGTATTCACGATCTACCACAACGCTATTGTTTCTCTATAGGTACAACCTACAAAACCTTAAATGTTGGTATTTTGGAATATGACTCACGCTGAAGACATACTGTGTTCATGCTGATTAAAAAACTCTGTCAAAAGCTTGACTTAGCTGCTGGCGGCGTCCACGGGAAACAGCTCGGAAAAGTTCTTAACTCTAGCTTCTCGTTCTTTATGTTTCAAATTAATTTCGTCATAAGGTAAAATTCTAACTTGTGTTTTCTGCTGTTAAAACGTAATGCAAATGTAAATATTAAAGAAAAAATTGTCTTATACAGTAAAGAGCCCAGACAGACTGATAAAAATAAAGCCTAGCTCAGGCTAGGGCGACGAAAAATAGCCCAGCTTCCTTAGGACTAATAACTAGATGCAGCGGAGCTAAGGAACGCTATTTTTGTTAGGCCTATTATAGATTTTCGGAGTAATGACCAAATAAATGATACGATGCTTCTATAATGTTCTTATATGTATACGCGAATCCATTGAAATGTCTAATCACTAAGCTACTATCTTCGTATCACTCTATAGACACGCAACCTAATAATATTATACGTGTCACGTTAATAATAATAATGTTTCTTACACAAAAAGTGGTATCGCGTGTCTGAGTAGAATGTCTCTATCACGCTTAGTCAAAACGTACCTACTCGATAATACTGATCACACATTATATTACAGCAAAGGTAGCGTCCCCCTTAATGTAGGCGATCAATATTAAAACTATTAACCTGATCCATAAAGTCCTATGGAGCTTTTGAATTGCCAATGCCAATTGTAATTTTAGTATTGCCTTAGGCTAAAAGATATTGAATATTAAACTCGATTGATGGGAAAAGGTTATTAGGATATTCCTTGGAAAATAACATGACAATATGTTAAATATTGAATTATTTAATCATCATCTCGGTAAATGTTTATGTTTGAATATAATAAATAAATGTTTATAACATTTAAAATATTTTTAAATACTATACAAAATATGATATGTATTTACTAACAAACATAATAATATGGTACCTATAGGAGCCAATTGGTTCATTATTAAAACATAATCGCATAATATAATTCAAGGCATTTGACCTACCTCGGGCCATTGTATTCAAAATCAATTTATCGCGGTGACCGTGAAATAAATATAAGTTCATTTATGATAACACCGCCTATTATTGTACGCGTATGGATTTTAATCACACATGAGAGAAAAATATTTCCCATACGCTAATCATAATATAAATAATTATTATACTAACACGTTTGGTCTTCTATAAACTTCGATGTTACAGACTACTGGTTTTAACATAATATATCGTGCCGATAAGCTATGCTTTTACGGCCCAACTATTTAACCAATTTTGATTAAATTTTGATGAAATAGATCCCTCCTCCAATCTCTCCTCTTACCAATTCTTGATTATGCTGATGCTTGTTATGTGAATAAAAGTTAGTGAGGATCGCTATGATTAGACTAGATAACCTGACCCAGCATTCCACGGGATGTAACCTACCTCTAAACAAAATTTCAACAAAATTGGTTGAAAAGATAGGCCGTTAAAGCGTAGCAGACAGACAGACGGACACACTTTCGCATTTATAATATTATATATCTATATATATATAAATCTCGTGTCACAATGTTTGTCCTCAATGGACTTCTAAACCACTTAACCGATTATAATAAAATTCGCACACCATGTGCAGTTCGATCTAACTTGAGAGATAGGATAGTTTATATTATATAGATTAGGATTATTAGTGCTACCCGTGCGAAGCCGGGGCGGATCGCTAGTATTATATAATTATTATTTTAACGGAATACTTTAGTCCCATCCCCCATCCCATGTTTTGATGTCATTTGTAGGTAAGTAGTTAACAAGAAGTAGGTAAGTAATAAAAACAATAGTTATTTGTTAGTAATATTAAGAATAAACTAAATACCTAGTTAATTTCAAAACTAAAACAAACTGAGAGAATACCTGAAAAACATCGGAACACTTCCATATCGAAAACATTTAAGTATATGAAGTAAGGTTTCACCTTAAAGTTTCCTCCCAAATAGAAAAAGTTGAATCAATTCCACTTGTGTTAAAAAAGATCAAATAGTAATTTTTTATATTATTTTAACAGGTTTTTACGTAAAAAACGTAGATAATAATATTATAATAATTAGAATATAAACGAAATAGCATAGCGTTCTTTAGAATACCTTCAAATTAATTAAACCATTTCAATAAAAGTAACATTTTTTATTCGGCACATTATTAACAGCAGTGATTTTTTGTTTTCAAAATTAAACTCTATCACTATCAAATAAGATCTTTTCCGGATATTTTTTCGAACAGTATCATTATTATGATGGCTATTAACTTAAATTTTATAGTTTGTTATACAGTATGACAGCATTATTTTGCAATTATATGTATAATATTATTATATAACGATTATGATGCTTTGGCTGTAAGCGTTATGCGATATCATATGAATTACTGTTACCTGCCTACCCACATTTGTAGGAAACCACAAAAAGGAATTTAATTTAATTTTTCAAAAATATTTAACATGCTAACATAAATGGGAGAGTTCAGCCGTTGCTACCTCAAGCTGCTACCTAAACCCCAAGTGGCAAATTTTTTTTACGTTTCGTTATTCTCCTACCTATGATATAATATATCCTATCCTATAATATAGTATATAGTGTCATTCTGCTTTTTTGCTGTTGTCTGCTTGAGTAAATATGGAATAAACATTGTCTGTTATTTCTGGGCCACGACATCCACCTATCCAATTCACTGATATTTCGCATTCCAAAATACTTTATTTATAAGGCCATATAACATTTAACGGAATCCGGTGCTACTGGTCGTGTTTTCGCAAGTTTATTCCCGCCTTGATAACGTCTATAGAGCTATGAAACTATACAGAATTCCTACCCGTATTAAAAATGCGAAATTGTGTTTGTTAATTGGTTAGTCCCTCATTCAAGCCGAAGCGGAGGAAAGGATTGATGTGATTTTTGCCTTAATATACTTATAGACCTGGATTGTGACGGCTACATTTTACACCGGGAAACCAAAGAATTATTTTTTAATTTTGTATCAATCAAAATCCTCACGGAAAAATCCACAGCCATCGACTATCTTACAAGTAATTCAGTTACGGTTTATTTTAAAAATCTAGTGAAAAACGTTTAAATACCTACATTAGTTTCAAAATAATTAAAAGTGGAAAAAAGTTACAAAATTAATAATAATACATACTTAAATAATAATAATAATAATTAATAGTAACTAGCTGATGCCCGCGACTTCGTCCGCCTGGTTTAAGTTTTTTTGATTCCCGCGGGAACTCCTTAATTTTCTGGGATAAAAAGAATATGTCACTCTCCAGGTCCTCAACTAACCCTTACCAAAAATCACGTCGATCCGTTGCTCCGTTGCGGCGTGATTGAAGGACAAACCAACAAACCAACAAACCAATAAACCAACAAACAAACAAACACACTTTCGCATTTATAATATTTAGAGTATGATATCTTATCAATATTTTATCGAAGTTAATTTGAAAACCTCTACTATCTTCTAAAGTCTTTGGTTTCGCCACACGTCTCGCTTACGTATGGTCGTTAGGTAACCGAAGATGCGACGCCGACGCTCCGTTGGCCCAGCAAATGCCATCGCCTTTCCCACGGCGTCCATTGTACGCGGAGTGTGTCTAGTTCAACCTGTGAGTTCAACTATTGGCTTCACTATTTAGGGGTTCATTAGACGAAAATGACTGCGAAGACTGAAATGTTTAACAAATATCAGGAGTCAATCAACTCATGGTAAACAGAATGACATTACCGAACAAATCGTGTAACGTCTAAACTCTAACCCCTTTAATATGGCAACGGTTGATAATGATCGACAGGTCAAAATTGAATCATTGTCTTCTCAGTTCACTTTGGCCTAGTAAAGTCATCTGTTTAGCTTATCAACATACAATTTATGAGAAATGTTTATATATTCGAGGCTTCCAGGTTTATTGGCAAGTTTTCCCAACTGTTGATTTTAGCAAGCAGTCAAGCAAACGAGAAAATAAAGTTAAGACCTATACTTAAAACTTATAAAAACACTTTATGGCCCGATGTAGTTTCAAAAAATTATGGTGATTTCCAAATGACTCACCTATTCTGTACTGTGCGATAGGGTAGTTTTTATGATTAAATTCATTCGCCTGATTTGACATAGGGCCGCTTATAGAAGAGGTATATTATAATGTTAAACTTAATTTTTGTGAGTAGATATGTTTTTGTTTGATTATTTACCAGTGCGTTCGCATCGTTCACCAAATTCAGTGGAACCTTTGTAGAGACTTGTCTCCGTCCCAAATCTCCACCACTGGCTACTTCTATATAAAAAAATCTGTACCAACTTAATGTCCCGGTTTCTTGTTCCAAACTACAACCAACCATATATTTTATAAGAGAACTTCGGTATGTCGTGTACGCGTGTCTTGCGATCATTTAAAATAGGTTTAACACATGGCCCGAACGCGAGCAGAATGCAAGGCAGTTGAATAGAATGTCGCCATTACGGATGTGGTTCTTAGTTTTTATAATATTATTAAATCAAAGTTTTTAAAATCCACTTAGGTTACACACATTTATAAATGCCGGACTTGCATGTGAGTGAACGGGTAGCAAAAAGTAAAAACCAATCATTGACGTCTGTTGAATGTTTTTGAATTTAATTAGCTTATATGATATGTCTAAACTTTCTCAAGCAGACAACTAAGTATACTAGCTGCGCGAGAACCATATCTAGGCTCTAATTTCGATCAATATTGACTAGTTAAAAGGACTTTCTTAGGAGTATAGTTCGTTTCCTTAGACTTTAATCATCAATAGATGCAAGTAGTAGTCCAACTTATGATCTCCAAAGTTAACCATCCAGTTACTACTTCATCAACGTATAGCTTACTCAGCGCATTGCGCGTATACATTCGCTGCCGCAAAGAAGCTCTATACTTACGCCCCATAACATAAATCTGCATAACTCTTGAATTACTCCTGTGACCCAATAGGGAATTGATTTAAGTACTTTCCTAGTTTCTTAATGGCAGGTATACCTACCTAGTGATATTCGCGAGACGTATTTACACAATTCCGTGCTGGAAATAAGAAGATAATAATTGTTGGAAGTATAATAACTTATAACGAGTATATAACACAATTAAAAGATTTATAACGTATTGTTAGCTCGTTTCGTGTGACGCGGAACACAAATAATTTTTGAACAAGCCGCGTAGAGCCATAATAATTTTTCTCAAGGTGCGTCGTTCAATCAATTCAAGTTTTGAAATGACTACGATTCGCTCCCCTAATAGAGATAATTGATAATTGTATAAATAACTACATATGCACTGAGCAGTAGGTTTCGATCATAACCGTGGTAATATGAAAACCTTGACATAACAAGGTACCTAATTGAAAAATTATTATCATTATAATAATACCATTTTAATAATCTTACGTGAGCTAATGTTGCATTCAATAAGGTAACCATACAGCAAAAACCTCTTAAGTGCAAAGTGCAAACCTATAAGCAGGTGACAAAAAAGCACCCCCGCCTAATGATTTATGAATGAGAGTATACGTGCGAACAACCAGTAAGTCGTTGGTGGGTGGTAATTAGACTGGTCAGATTTGGTCCGTATTCTCTTATGTGTTGTATGTCTTGCCTAACAACAATTAAATAAGGCTTAGACACACGAAACGTGTGGCTCAACTGCCACAGAACCCACGAGCATTACATGTACATTACTTACATGTACAAGTTTTAGTTCAAAGAACTGTAAAGCAGCACACGCTGCAATGTACTTAATTAGATAATAATTTGTATTACACAATCTGCAAACTATTCAAATGATGTTAAAGTATCTATTGTTATCCTTTTAAAAATTTTACCTCCACAAATGCACTCGATGCAGAACTGCCAATTTAGTTTAGTTCAGTGGTACATAAGTATACCTACCTACAACCTGAATGAGTCCCAATGGCTCACATCAATTAGTGTGCTGATTTTCAGTTTGGCGCCGCCCGACACGCTATAACAATATTATTTAATCATATAATGTAGCATTAAAAAAGCAAAAAAATAAACATGAGTAAACACACTAATAATAGAATAAGATAAACAAAATAATACTGAAATTTAAAAATTAAATTAAAAATTAAAACGAGTGACCTTCCTAAATTATGAAAAATAAGGTTATTATTATACAGCACATGATAGAAATGTGTAAAAATTGCTGTTGCCGCGCAGCACTACAGTTGTGCATTATGATTTCAGGCTTTATTGTACGCCCTGCCTAATAACAACGAATTGAGGTTGCAGGCGTGCACTGCGCGACCCCGCAGGGCGCCTTGGGCCAAAGTTTTTACGCCCGCGGACTACTTACTAAAAATTAAAACACGCTTTCGGCTATCTGTACTCTTGATTTAATTACCTACTCGAGTATCTTTTTTCTTTTAGTACACTGTCAAGTATGGTAAAAAAATAACGATAAGATCAATCTCAAACACAATTAGGTATTATTAGATACTAGCTGATGCCCGCGACTTAGTCCGCGTCGATTGGGGTTTTTTGGTTCCCGCGGGAACTCTTTAATTTTCCGGAATAAAAAGTAGCCTATATGTTATTCCTACAGGCTATAATCTATCTCTGTGCCAAATTTCATCCAGATCCGGCCATTCTGGCGTGATTGAGTAACAAACATCCATCCATCCATCCATCCATCCATTTATCCTGATAAAAACCACTAAGTAAATAAAACAAGAAGAAAGCTCTTACACCTACTACTATTTAAATGCTAAAGGACCCGGTTTGCTATTCCCTCTCACCCCACTTAAATACCTTGGCTTTGTTACCAAAATTTTATAAGATCAGTTTCTGCTGTACACTCATTCTATTAGGTATAATCCTCATTGAAACTTTTCATTACAAGTGACGTGTATCTATACTTAATATTATAAATGCGAAAGTGTGTCTCTCTGTATGTCTGCGACGCTTTCACGGCTCATCTGTATAACCGATTTTGAAGAAATTTGAGTACATGGATACTTTGTATCCCGGGGAAGGACATAGGCTACTTTTATCCCGGAAAGTTAAAGAGTTCCCGCGGGAATGAAAAAAATGTAATCCACGCAGACGAAGTCGCGGGCATCATCTAGTATTGTATAAAACATAATCTACATTCGATCTTAGCCGTTTAAAAGGCATTCCAATTGAATGTTACGATCATATTTTGACCTTGTGTACTATATTACAACTCGTTCGACATTTCGTATTGTCTCCGGGCACATAGTTTTGTAAATAAAACGAATATCTCACCAATTATATCATCTCGCATGCCTTCGAAGAGGCGCAGTCGATATTAAACTCAAACCGGTTGTTTGACATTTGACTTATCAACTCCAAACATTCACCATATCGTTCATTAATTACTTAGGTTAGATGTTTTATAAATAAATTATTCGCCGTATTATATTAAATCTTTCAACCAGTAGGCGTAGCCAGCTGGACACAGGTAGGTATTTCGCAAGAATTGGCACAGAATACGGTCTTGTGCTGCTTATGTCCAGTGACTCGCTTGAGCTCATTCTTCCACCTAACTTTATAATTAACAACATGTTAAAAATTAGACAAATGCAACTAAGAGTTTATTAAAACTGACCTAGAAAATCTAGATCGATATCTTGTAAGATACGATAAAAAATTATAAAAAATTATCGTATCTTTCAAGTCGGCTATTATTTCAATTAAATACAATATTTATTTATTCAATATAATTATACATAGCATACGTAGCGATTTTTCTTATAAATAAAAAATCGATGGATTCCTCATGGTATAACTATAACATAATCACTAGCTGATGCCGGTGACTTCGTCCGCGTAGATTGAGGTTTTTTTGGTTCCCACGGGAACTTTATCCCACGGGATAAATTTCATCCAAATCCGTTTATAGCCGTTCGGGCGTGATTGGGTAACAAACATCCATCCATCCATCCATCCAAACTTTCGCATTTATAATATTAAGTATCATCAATCATCATCATCAGATATAGATAATAACGTCAATAAAATCCGTTAAGCATTTGTTGAGATTAGAGCAATCAAAAAAGGACACTTCTAACTTACTAAGTAGGTATTTATATTTTATTTATATTTAATACGGCTACCGTTATGCGTTGTTATCAGTAGGTAAATCAGAAATAATTAATTGTACGGCCATTTGAACACATCCTTTACTAATGTCAAAAACATCATGATGACCTATTACGTGATTCTTGACCTTTTGTAAAAGATTTTGTCGAAATAATACAAGGACGGTTCATAGAACACTATTATTCTTACAGAAGTTGTATCCGCCTGTAATCATATTGCAATTTTATTGCTTGCTATGCCAATTAGTAAATTCTCTTCATGCAAAGGTGGCAGTTATTATGATTGATGCAATTTATTGAATAGTTTTACCGTATATTGCATTAATTAATTTCTATATACATATATGTTACATAATTAAAACGTCGCTTTGGGTACGTAGTACGTTCGGCTTTTGTAAAACAATTAATATTGTGCTGATCGCACATTACAACCGAGCTGTCTTTTTCATGTCATATACATCATGAAGGATATATTATCTATCAATAGCTATCTCAATCTCTTCCTATCTTCAAAACTAAATTAAAACAACATTATCTATCATTATAATCTATTTATTCATCTGTCGTCTACTACCTATTACTTTTATACTGTGTATTTACTCTATATATTTTTACATTGTACTTACCTGTGTTTTTATGTATATAATATTTACTTATTATTATGTCTCAGTACACCCCTCCCGCTTTCTTTTAAGTTTCCTCTGCCCTAAGGTTGCCTGGAAGAGATCGCTATTTAAGCGATAAGGCCGCCTGTTGTGCCGTATCCATTTATGTTTGTTTTTTTGACTTTTTATTTCTTTGTGTACAATAAAGTATACTTTACTTTATATTATGTAAACATACGTATAAATTTATTTTGTATAAAAATAAGTTTAAATGTTCAACTTTATTTTTTCAGATCATGAGATGGATGTGCCAGAGCTAGTGCATGAGTGATATGAGGGACAAAGCCGACAACACCATGCGGGGTTCATCACAGGCTACCGACTAGCTAACACTTGCGCTGCACGTTCTCTACTTTGAGGTGAGCACTCCCCATGTAAAATGTAGTTCACAGATTCCGTCTTGCTGTAGCTGAAAGCACTGAACCTAATGCAAACAGCATAAGAAGCTAAGTTAAGAAAATGTGCAGTCAATACTTTCCTTTGATGCTTTCGGCTATTGCAGACTTTGAGGAACGTGCGGCTCGTCTCAAACGTACGATCAACAAATAATTTCGTTATACTACAAATGAAGATCTTCATCACTTTAGCTTTATTTTATGCGAAAATATTTATTTTTGCCAATATCTAACTTAATTTTCCTCAAAGTGAAACCAAAAAATTGACTGACTAATAAATTTTAGAAATATTTATTTCATTATGTGGTGTGTTATTTAACAATAAGATTTCTTTTTATACTTAATTTTAAATATTTTAAATAAGTTTTGTGATATTTATAGCAAAATTTAATCGAACAAGACTACTACATAATTTACTACACTATTTTAATACTATAACGTTATTACTAAACTAAACATGATAATATTATTAAGTACTAGCTGATGCCCGCGACTTCGTCCGCGTGGATTGAGGTTTTTTGGTTCCCGCGGGAACTCTTTAATTTTCCGGAATAAAAAGTATCCTATGTGTTGTTCCAGACTATAATCTATTTCTGTGCCAAATTTCATCCAGATCCGTTAAGCCGTTCTGGCGTGATTGAGTAACAAACATCCATTTGAGGATTTTTTGGTTCCCCAGGGAACTCTTAAATTTTCTTATACAAACCTTGTCCTGTCAATAACGAACACAAAAAAAAAGAATTATCCAATTTGGTGCAGTCGTTCGGAAGTTATGTGCGTACATTTCGGCGATTCATTTTTATTTATATAACATATTATATTAACCCTTATTGTATATATGTTTTAGTTTCGATAACCCACTTGCTTTCTTGACAATCCAAGGTCCTTTGTTTTAAGTTAACCGTTTTTTACTTTGAAGCATCTTTTCGTAATCAATTCACGATCAAAGACTCTACTTAAATTAATAAGTAGTCGTGCTAACCCGATAATTGTCTTTGCTGGAATGCCTCTCGCCATTGAAATAGAATAATAATACATGCCATTATGTATTGCAGTATCCGCGTCTGAGTTACCATACCAGCTGAAGGGCTTTGCTCTAAAGTTGAAAAATTGTCCTGGCAAAAAATTATTTTGAAGTTCAGTGTAAACTAATAAAAACAATCAATAGACTTTTAATAACTTTATCACATCCATAATAAACCTAGTGCATTCCTATCAGAGGTCGTTATTGTTGGTCGATGGTCGTGCAAAAACATTACAAAAATCTTATTTCAGTTTACCATAGATTAATTAATTATTAATAGAGCAGTGAGAATTTATAAGGGACGCGTTTCCAAAACCATAAAATCTACCTTGAGAGATATATAGGTACATAGAGAATAGAGCAAGCAATACAGTGGCTGTAAACCATAGCAGTCCGGCAGTCGTAATTCCTTCCTCCAAGCTGTAAACGGCCATGTTCATGAGGCAGTAGGGTTGTCAGAAGTCGGGATTCGTCTGAATTCTCTCGATATTTTAAACAATCTCCAGACTCCCGACAAAACTCAAAATCTCCAGACAAACAAATTCTGGGAAAATTCGATACATACAAAATAATAATTCTAAATTCTGAATACTACTAAAGGATCCAAATTAATGGACTCAGTAAAGTACAATTTAAATTATTAGTTGTGTCAACAATGTTAAGTCTTTTTGAAGCCTTTTAATTTACAAAATAAACTTTTTATTTTACATTTTTATTTTTCACATTTAATTCTCCCGACAACGTCCCCAAAATCCGGACATTTTCAAATTTTACCCAGATATTTTGGTCTTCCGATCTGGCAACCCTATGATGCAGCGTCACATCAATTGTTTGGCATTATTTTAGGTTGTGATGTGTGTATTGTAACATGTCCATTAGTTGCTGAGATGCTAAGTGGACTGTTGCAAATACGCGTTTCCCTACAATCGTAGTAATAGCTGTGGCTATGAACAAAAAGCAGCGCCCCCATTCAGCAGAGAGAAACTAACACGCTTCTGTGCCAAGGCCGGAGCACAAATTGATATTACATCGGGCGAGAGTTCGCGGACCGACCTGCGCTTGCGAACTTACCGTTTGTCACGTTTTTAAGCGACTGCAACGCTCACCAATTATAAACTCTTCTGTCACAAGACGACTCATTAAGCGTGGTGCAACAGGCATTGTGAAGAAGCTCCACTTTTAGAGTAGTGCATAGATACTTACATTGTTTATCAGCAAAAACAGCAGAATTTCTTTCCCATGTTTGAAGAACAAACATTAAATACCTATTTGAAACCAATCAGTCAACCCAAGATTTTTCAGTAACTGGTAACAATAGGTACTGGAAATTGTTAGAAAATTAAGGAACGTAGTATATATGCATTGAAACGATTACCTATAAACTGGCTAGATACACGATATACACAATTTTGGCGATTAGGATTCCTCAAAATACACGAAAGCATGAAATTATTCATCTTTCTTGTGT
The DNA here is from genome assembly GCA_917051295.2 of Erebia ligea. Taxonomy (NCBI): domain Eukaryota; kingdom Metazoa; phylum Arthropoda; class Insecta; order Lepidoptera; family Nymphalidae; genus Erebia; species Erebia ligea. The sequence goes on from OU785225.1 coordinate 8,950,273, forward strand.
TGGGAATATAAATAACCGTATTTTCTTAATTCATCTAGATTTAATCATCTATATACTTATAACTAGTATGGCGCGTGGTTGCGCGGCCCGCTACAGCGGACCGCGTAGTGGACCGCGTGGTCCACTGTCTACTTACTCGCTGTCCTACTATCCTGCCCCCCGATTATGTAAGAATGGCCGATCAAATCGTCAAAGTTCGGCGTCAAAGTAAAATAAACCATAACAGCATTAAATTAGAGCTCAATTTCGAAACACGAAATTGAGCTTTAATTCAATGCTGTGGTTTATTTTACTTTGACGCCGAACTTTTACGATTTGATCGACAATTCTTACATAATTTGGCAGTTATTTACTGTCTACGTGTTCTGATCTGAACAGCACACTGCTATGTTAGTGAGCACTCAGCACAGTGGAAGCGCCAGCACGCCAAGCGTTCGACGTAAAAGAACATTCTCATAAAGGAAAAACATAAAACAAAGACCACCAACCCCCCGCCCCTCCCTTTTTGTTTGAGCAGCCCCTAAGTAGGTACCTATCTTTAATACCCTGACCGTGCTCCTCACCCATCATCCGAACCTTCGATCATCATCTCTCTCCATATTTTTTTCTCCGAACCATTCGTCAAAATGAGATTTCATCCATAAAAACAAATCTTGAAAAGGACCGTAGTCTTGCATAGTTCTACACTTGTAGCCTCTTCAATATTCGCCATACATTTTCTATGGAAAATAAATTCCGCCATCTTGATTTTTTTTCCTGTTCATCAAGTAGAGCTTCATGTTTTGATCATCTTTTGCCATGAAACCACTCTTCTATCTTTTATACTCTCCGAGATAGACACCGACGAAATTTGTATGGCGGCGATCTTAAATCCGCCATTTTGAATTTTTTTTCAGCTCACTGTCAATTGGATGAAGTTTCGAGTGACATTTGGTCGAGCACCCTCCACCTATCTTCAATACCCTTTTCTATGGAAAAATAAAAACCGCCATCTTAAATTTTTTTCCTGTTCATCAAGTAGAGCTTCATGTTCTGATCATCTTTTGCCAAGAAACCACTCTTCCATCTTTTATACTCTCCGAGATAGACACCGTCGAAATTTGTATGGCGGCCATCTTAAATCCGCCATTTTGAATTTTTTTTTAGCTCACTGTCAATTGGATGAAGTTTCAAGTGACATTTGGTCGAGCTCCCCCCACCTATCTTCGATACCCTGGCTGGTGCTCTTCATCCGTCTTCGAAATCCTCAATCATCAGCTCTCTCCGTATTTTTCCTCCGAATGAATTTTTGTCTTCTATACGAAACGATGAGTGAAAAAAAAAATGTTCATACAAAATTTTACAGGAGAGGTGATCAATCAGTCAGTCAGTCAGCACGAGCAGCTATATATATATTAACTAGTATGGCGCGTGGCTGCGCGGCCCGCTAGCGGACCGCGTACTGGACCGCGTGGTCCACTGTCTACTTACTCGCTGTCCTACTATCCTGGTTTACTGTCTACGTGTTCTGAACTGAACAACACACTGCTATGCTAGTGAGCACAGTGGAAGCGCCAGCACGCCAAGCGTCCGACGTAAAAGAAAATTCTCATAAAGGAAAAATATAAAACAAAGACCACCAACCCCCGCCCCTCCCTTTTTGTTTGAGCTGCCCCTAAGTAGGTACCTATGTTTAATACCCTGACCGTGCTCCTCACCTTTCATCCGAACCTTCGATCATCATCTCTCTCCATATTTTTTTCTCCGAACCATTCGTCAAAATGAGATTTCTTCCATAAAAACAAATCTTGAAAAGGAACCGTAGCCTCTTCAATATTCGCCATACATTTTCTATGGAAAAATAAATTCCGCCATCTTGAATTGTTTTCCTGTTCATCAAGTAGACCTTCATGTCCCGATCATCTTTTGCCAAGAAACCACTCTTCCATCTTTTATACTCTCCGAGATAGACACCGACGAAACTTGTATGGCGGCCATCTTAAATCCGCCATTTTGAATTTTTTTTCAGCTCACTGTCAATCGGATGAAGTTTCGAGTGACATTTGGTCGAGCATCCCCCACCTATCTTCAATACCTTGGCTGGTGCTCTTCATCCGTCTTCGAAATCCTCAATCATCAGCTCTCTCCGTATTTTTCCTCCGAATGAATTTTTGTCTTTTATACGAAACGATGAGTGAAAAAAAAAATTTTCATACAAAATTTTACAGGAGAGGTGATCAATGAGTCAGTCAGTCAGCACGAGCAGCTATATATATATAAACTAGTATGGCGCGTGGGTGCGCGGCCCGCTACAGCGGACCGCGTAGTGGACCGCGTGGTCCACTGTCTACTTACTCGCTGTCCTACTATCCTGCCCCCCGATTATGTAAGAATGGCCGATCAAATCGTCAAAGTTCGGCGTCAAAGTAAAATAAACCATAACAGCATTAAATTAGAGCTCAATTTCGAAACACGAAATTGAGCTCTAATTCAATGCTGTTATGGTTTATTTTACTTTGACGCCGAACTTTGACGATTTGATCGACAATTCTTACATAATCGGGCAGCTGGTTTACCACTAACTAAAGACCACCAACCCCCCGCCCCTTCCTTTTTGTTTGAGCAGCCCCTAAGTAGGTACCTATCTTTAATACCCTGACCGTGCTCCTCACCCATCATCCGAACACTCGATCATCATCTCTCTCCATATTTTTTTCTCCGAACCATTCGTCAAAATGAGATTTCTTCCACAAAAACAAATCTTGAAAAGGAACCGTAGTCTTGCATAGTTCTACACTTGCAGCCTCTTCAATATTCGCCATATATTATCTATGGAAAAATAAATTCCGCCATCTTGAATTTTTTTCCTGTTCATCAAGTAGACCTTCATGTCCCGATCATCTTTTGCCAAGAAACCACTCTTCCATCTTTCATACTCTCCGTGATAGACACCGACGAAATTTGTATGGCGGCCATCTTAAATCCGCCATTTTGAAAATTTTTTCAGCTCACTTTCAATTGGATGAAGTTTCGAGTGACATTTGGTCGAGCACCCCCCACCTATCTTCAATACCCTTTTTTAAGGGAAAATAAATTCCGCCATCTTGAATTTTTTTCCTGTTCATCAAGTAGACCTTCATGTCCTGATCATCTTTTGCCAAGAAACCACTCTTCCATCTCTGATACTCTCCGAGATAGACACCGACGAAATTTGTATGGCGGCCATCTTAAATCCGCCATTTTGAATTTTTTTTTCACTCACTGTCAATTGGATGAAGTTTCGAGTGACATTTGGTCGAGCGCCCCCCACCTATCTTCGATACCCTGGCTGGTGCTCTTCATCCGTCTTCGAAATCCTCAATCATCAGCTCTCTCCGTATTTTTCCTCCGAATGAATTTTTGTCTTCTATACGAAACGATAAGTGAAAAAAAAAATTTTCATACAAAATTTTACAGGAGAGGTGATCAATCAGTCAGTCAGTCAGCACGAGCAGCTATATATATATTAACTAGTATGGCGCGTGGCTGCGCGGCCCGCTAAAGCGGACCGCGTAGTGGAGCGCGTGGTCCACTGTCTACTTACTCGCTGTCCTACTATCCTGCCCCCCGATTATGTAAGAATGGCCGATCAAATCGTCAAAGTTCGGCGTCAAAGTAAAATAAACCATAACAGCATTAAATTATAGCTCAATTTCGAAACACGAAATTGGGCTCTAATTCAATGCTGTTATGGTTTATTTTACTTTGACGCCGAACTTTTACGATTTGATCGACAATTCTTACATAATCGGGCAGCTGGTTTACTGTCTACGTGTTCTGATCTGAACAACACACTGATATGCTAGTGAGCACAGTGGAAGCGCCAGCACGCCAAGCGTCCGACGTAAAAGAAAATTCTCATAAAGGAAAAACATAAAACAAAGACCACCAACCCCCCGCCCCTCCCTTTTTGTTTGAGCAGCCCCTAAGTAGGTACCTATCTTTAATACCCTGACCGTGCTCCTCACCCATCATCCGAACCTTCGATCATCATCTCTCTCCATATTTGTTTCTCCGAACCATTCGTCAAAATGAGATTTCTTCCATAAAAACAAATCTTGAAAAGGAACCGTAGTCTTGCATAGTTCTAACTTCTACACTTGTAGCCTCTTCAATATTCGCCATACATTTTCGATGGAAAATAAATTCCGCCATCTTGATTTTTTTTTCCTGTTCATCAAGTAGACCTTCATGTTCTGATCATCTTTTGCCAAGAAACCACTCTTCCATCTTTTATACTCTCCGAGATAGACACCGACGAAATTTGTATGGCGGCCATCTTAAATCCGCCATTTTGAAATTTTTTTCAGCTCACTGTCAATTGGATGAAGTTTCGAGTGACATTTGTTCGAGCACCCCCCACCTATCTTCAATACCCTTTTCTATGGAAAAATAAATTCCGCCATCTTGAATTTTTTTCCTGTTCATCAAGTAGACCCTCATGTCCTGATCATCTTTTGCCAAGAAACCACTCTTCCATCTTTTATACTCTCCGAGATAGACACCGTCGAAATTTGTATGGCGGCCATCTTAAATCCGCCATTTTGAATTTTTTTTCAGCTAACTGTCAATTGGATGAAGTTTTGAGTGACATTTGGTCGAGCACCCCCCACCTATCTTCGATACCCTGGCTGGTGCTCTTCATCCGTCTTCGAAATCCTCAATCATCAGCTCTCTCCGTATTTTTCCTCCCCATGAATTTTTGTCTTCTATACGAAACGATGAGTGAAAAAAAAAGTTTTCATACAAAATTTTACAGGAGAGGTGATCAATATGTCAGTCAGCACGAGCAGCTATATAGGTATACTAGTATGGCGCGTGGGTGCGCGGCCCGCTAGCGGACCGCGTAGTGGACCGCGTGGCCCACTGTGATCCACTATCTACTTACTCGCTGTCCTACTATCCTGGCTTACTGTCTACGTGTTTGACGACCTCTGTGGCGCAGTGTTGAGCGCTGTTGAATTAACGTGCGGAGGTCCCAGGTTCGATCCCCGGCAGGGTTTGGAAAATTTTTAATTTCTGAATTTCCCTGGTCTGGCCTGGTGGGAGGCTTCGGCCATGGCTAGTTACCACCCTACCGGCAAAGACGTGCCGTTCCGGTACGGTGCCGTGTAGAAACCGAATAGGGGTATGGGTTTAATAAAACTGCCATGCCCCTAACAGGTTAGCCCGCTACCATCTTAGACTGCATCAGCACTTACCATCAGGTGAGATCGCAGTCAAGGGCTAACTTGTAGTGGATAAAAATAAAAAAACTGAACAACACGGCTATGCTAGTGAGCACAGTGGAAACGTCAGCACGCCAAGCGTCCGACGTAAAAGAAAATTCTCATAAAGGAAAAAACATAAAACAAAGCTGGCTTTCCTAATGGCAAACCGACAATAATTCTTCCATAAAGAAATAAAGAACAAATCTTGTAAAAAAACCATATCAAAATCATGCATATTTCCTAACTTCTTGTACTCTCTTCAATGTTCGTAGATTCTGCCATCTTAATTTTTTCTGCTCATCAAGTAGACTTTCAGGCCCTGATAATTTTCTACCCAAAAACTACTCTTCCATCTTTTAAATAATGTCTGAAATTGCCGCCATCTTGAATCCGCCATTTTGGATTTTTTTTTCAGCTCACTGCCAATTGTATGAAGTTTCGAGTATTTTTTGTTTGAGCAGCCCCTATCTTTCCTATCTATCTTTAATACCCTGACCGTGCTCCTCACACATCATCCGAACCTTTGACCATCATCTCTCTCCATATTTTTTTCTCCGAACCATTCGTCAAAATGAGAATGCTTCCATTAAAACAAACTTTGAAAAGAATATATCCGCCATATATTTTCTATGAAAAAATAAATTCCGCCATCTTGAATTTTTTTCCTGTTCATCAAATAGACCTTCAGGTCCTGATTATCTGTTGCCAAGAAACCAACCTTCCATCTCTTATACTCACCGAGATAGACACCAAATAAGTTTGTATGGCGGCCATCTTAAATCCGCCATTTTGAAATTTTTTTCAGCTCACTGTCAATTGGATAAAGTTTCAAATGACATTTGGTCGAGCACCCCCCACCTATCTTCAATACCCTGGCCGGTGCTCTTCATCCGTCTTCGAAATCCTCAATCATCAGCTCTCTCCGTATTTTTCCTCTGAATGAATTTTTGTCTTTTATACGAAACGATGAGTAAAAAAAAAATTTTTCATACAAAATTTTACAGGAGAGGTGATCAATCAGTCAGTCAGTCAGCACGAGCAGCTATATATATATTAATAAAACTGTAACAGGTCCAATTCTGTACATTGAAGATATTTTGAAAATTTTTTTTGGAGGGCACTCATTATTCGATACTGAAGTCAAATCTGTAATTTTTTTCATTTTTGTCTGTCTGTCTATCTGTCTGTATCTTGGCCGCGCATCACGCCGAAACTACTGAATGCATTCAAACGAAACTTGGCAAGATTTGAGCCCATACTACGAGGTAGGACATAGGATACTTTTTATCCCGAAATTCTACCCCCGAAGGGGTGAAATAGGGTTGGGACTTTGTATGAAAATCCTTAATTTCTCAAGTTATAGCCATGAAACTTGATATATGAGCCGCGGGTTGAAAATGAAAACATATGTGTTTCACAGTTTTTCAAAATTCCGCCCCCGAAGGGGTGAAATGGGGGTTGAGAGTTTGTATGAAAATCCTTAATTTCTCAAGTTATAGCCATGAAACTTGATATATGAGCCGCGGGTTGAAAATGAAAACATATGTGTTTCACAGTTTTTCAAAATTCCGCCCCCGAAGGGGTGAAATGGGGGTTGAGAGTTTGTATGAAAGTCCTTAATTTCTCAAGTTATAGCCATGAAACTTGATATATGAGCTGCGGGTTGAAAATGAAAACATATGTGTTTCACAGTTTTTCAAAATTCCACCCCCGAAGGGGTGAAATAGGGGTTGAGAGTTTGTATGAAAATCCTTAATTTCTCAAGTTATAGCCATGAAACTTGATATATGAGCCGCGGGTTGAAAATGAAAACATATGTGTTTCACAGTTTTTCAAAATTCCGCCCCCGAAGGGGTGAAATGGGGGTTGAGAGTTTGTATGAAAATCCTTAATTTCTCAAGTTATAGCCATGAAACTTGATATATGACCCGCGGGTTGAAAATGAAAACATATGTGTTTCACAGTTTTTCAAAATTCCGCCCCCGAAGGGGTGAAATGGGGGTTGAGAGTTTGTATGAAAGTCCTTAATTTCTCAAGTTATAGCCATGAAACTTGGTATATGAGCTGCGGGTTGAAAATGAAAACATATGTGTTTCACAGTTTTTCAAAATTCCACCCCCGAAGGGGTGAAATAGGGGTTGAGAGTTTGTATGAAAATCCTTAATTTCTCAAGTTATAGCCATGAAACAGCATTTGGGCTTTCATTATAATATGAAGAAGTACGGGTTTCACCATTATAGGATTACTAGCTGATGCCCGCGACTTCGTCCGCGTGGATTGAGGTTTTTCGGTTCCCGCGGGAACTCTTTAATTTTCCGGGATAAAAAGTAGCCTATGTGCTATTCCAGACTATAATCTATCTCTGTGCCAAATTTCATCCAGATCCGTTCATCCGTTGGAGCGTGATTGAGTAACAAACATACATCCATACATACATCCATCCATCCAAACTTTCGCATTTATAATATTTATTTGATACCGTGGGATAGTAATATAGGCTACTTTTTATCCCGGAAAATTAATGAGTTCCCGCGGGAATCGAAAAAACTTAGTCCACGCGGACGAAGTCGCGGGCATCAGCTAGTAAATTATAAATTTGTGGGACCATTAATTATCGTTCAAAGATTAATTGTTCTTATAAAAAATACATCATAATTAAATGGTCTGCTATATTTTTTTTTGTTCAGAAAACTTACAGCTACGACAAATATGGATAGATAAATAAAGAATTATCCAGGACAAGTCTTAATTTTTACCCTAGTACATTTTGCCAACGTGATCTCCTTAGGTACAATCAGGAAACTATTGGGACAAACAAAAAACTTATCACTTCCTGATCAACCATATCTTATCCACTTAATAACGAAATTAGTATGAATTATCCATTTCAGAGATAATTGCAAACGTTTAGCTCCGATACCTACTGCAAATTGACAGGTCAACGAGCCGGTGCAATGCTAAAATTAGCCAAGGCCACTAATGCCTGTAGATAAGAGCGTAATCAACTGAAATATGACTGTCCGCCATCCAGACTCAATTAGAATCAAGACGTCCGTCCGATCCGAGTCTTTATCTCACTTAAGCCCTGACCAGACTCAACGCGCGATAGTAGTACCTAGGTAACTTGGCAACACAGATTCTAGAAAATTTAATATGGCCTGTTCTATCTGTCGCTCATAGACAATGATAATGATAATATTACGAGATCGCGTGCTTGTTTAACTCCCCACCGAATCACTCCAGCCATCCAAAATTTTAACAGACATCTTAGATTTGTTAAACTTGCAAGGAATCTAAAGTGTTCACAATACGAAACGCACCGTGCGACGCTTATGACGTCATACTGCATAGTTTGTAGTGGTTCGTGGTACAGCAACATTTTATGACCTAGGAGCTCTTTTCTTGCATCATGCGCGGCGCTCCAGTGTGGTGATATTACTGCTACTGTGACTTACTTCATATAGTTCGTAATTCTAAATCAAATATCTAGGAGTTAATTTCATGACCTGTCGCTGCAGTCCACTGATTATAGACTTTTTTTTGAATCTGATTAGATTCTTCATCAGTCAATTCATCATCCGTTCATCATGAACCGCGAGCAAAACGCTATTTATGCGCGTTTTGTCTGTTCAGGACGTTATAAAATCACGCGAGTGCGTGCATTGAATAATTTATTACCTCACACAGGGAAATCTGTATTTGGGGCCGTTTACCTTCTTAACATTTACCTTCTTTTAGCGAAATATTTATAACATTCTAGGAGGAAGCCAATTTAAATAATATATTTTTTTATCTCATTTATTTGTAGTAACATGTTAATTACATAAGTATATCAAAATATTATGCAAAACATCTTTGAAAATAATTGTACTAAATTATACGGACAATAAATTAAGATGAAGATGCAGTTCATTATGTCCGTATGAAACTGTCAAATAGCGTAGATAAATAAAGCTATTATGAGTAGGTACTATAACTAACGCGAACGGTACTAATAAAATTCTGAAACAACAACTCAATGAACTGACAGAGCCCATTCCTAAAACCACCAACTTAGCTGTGTCGTATGTGGATAAACATATCGAGTAAAAGGTTGCAGCCCTAAAAATATAGAACAATCTGTATATAATCAAACTAATCGGGAAATCTTTAACATTATTTTCAGTTGACCTCGCACGTGTCAGTGTATTGTTGCAAGAACACTCACTCTGTGCGACTCTTTCATATCTCTCTACTATCAAAACCCAGAGCCTCGTTAAGAGAGCCTTTGTTGTACTTATAAAGCATATTTATGCTTACATAACCTCACTGTATAGAATCATTATTCATAGAAATATTTTCTTATGTCTAGAATCTGGTCGCTACGTTGATTTGGTTGCTACTCTATATGATATATCTATGATAGGCATTTTGCGCGGTTACCATAGTAACAGTACATTAGGACAACTCTTTAGAAGCTTAAGATCTTTAGAAGCTTTATATCTTGAGAAGTTTGAGGTAAGATCACAATCAAGGCCTAACTTGTAGTGAAATAAAATTAATAAAAGCTTTAAACTTAACGATTACAGAAAGTGCATTCTTTTTTAGGGTTCCGTACCTCAAAAGGAAAAAACGGAACCCTTATACGATCACTTTGTTGTCCGTCTGTCTGTCTGTCAAGACCCTTCTTCTCAGGAACGCATGGAGATATCAAGCTGAAATTCATATCAAATACTCAGGTCTACTGTCCCTTAGAGCTGTGAAAAAATCAAACTTCTAAACCAATGCAATCAAAAGATACAGCCGTTTAATGCTGCAAATTTTCGACACTCGCAAGGGAATCAAAACCTACAGGGTACTTCCCGTGAACTCAGAATCTTGAAATCTGGTACGAAGCAACGTCTTATAGCACAGATAAAGGCAAAATTGCGAAAAGCATACATTTTTAGTTACATCATATTATAATAAAAATAATTTTAATAATTTTAAACTTACTAAGTACCCCTTTCCTCATGAACCCGTAGAGGTATAACATTGAAATTCATATCAAATACTCAGGTCTATAATACCTTTAAGCTGTAACAAAATCAAACTTCTATGTCAACGCAATCAAAAGAAATAGCAATTTAAGCCGCATATTTTGAAACTCGCAACTACTCACAACGGAATCAAAACCTAAATTTCATTTAGCAATAAAAATACCATAACTTATACCTATTACCTACAAGTTTGTACGGAACCCTCGGTGCGCGAGTCCGACTCGCACTTGGCCGGTTTTTTTACTTGATTTTTTTTACTTAATTTCTCCTTTTTCATACCGAGAAAATTGGATGTGTGTCACCACCAATCATATTTTTTTTAAATAGACCACCTTGGCTGCATTCAAACTTGCTGGCAAGTGGAGATGCAGCACGAACCTAGCAGATGACTATTCACTCTTGATTTGAAGATTAAAAGCGAAGGGATTAACGTTGTATCAATATCATATTGATCAATTATTTCAGTTTGACACCGTTCTAACAACGACGCGTATGGTTACAGCCAAGTTCTACCCACACTCTAACAGTCTGTACATCATATTATTTACTCGTACGCGGTAGCCCATATTCGAATATACCAGTATATTTCTATGACCATGCCAAATGCTAATTCGCTGCCTTATTGCAAGCGATTGCGATAAAAGCTATCCTCATCAATCACCGGTCAGTGTGACGCATGCCTACTAATGACGAGGTAATGATGATATTCAAATACATTCAAAATCATATTGCAGTTCGGCGCCTCTGTAGTCTGTTCACTCTATAGACCAAGATACCGTGGATTTTTGTAAAAGGTGCTTGAGATAAGCGGAATGTTTCTTACTTGGTTCTTCTGCCTTACCCTGACTAGAAGTTGCACAAAATAAAAATGTGAATTTTAAAAACTCTCTCACACGCCATCTAATTGAGGGCTGGTTTAGGCTTAATTTGATATAAGTAGCATATTCAGTGGAGGTAAAGACTAAAGGTATTATACACATAACACAGGTCAGCTTTTATCAAACGATTGTCATAATTTCCTACTAGCTCTCGGTTCATAAGGTTGAACTATAAAGTACCATCTATGTATAAGATGTATACCTACCGTATATTATATTAAAGGATTCCATAATGCCGTCGATTTGCCTCACTCTATTGAAAACGTCTGCAAATTAAGTTTAGAAATAGGTCGAGTCAAATTTTGGCTACAGAAGTTTAGATGTTTCTCATATCTACTTATACATCTTATTAAAGTGTACATTCGATTCAGTCAAAAATAACTTTCAGAATTTTAATGTTGTACTATAATATATAGGGAGGATCATTTACTGTAATAGCTCAATAATTTTGTTTTAAGGGACCGGCGACCGCCGCTCGCAACTTCTACTCGAACCGCAAATATAAATTTGCCGGTATATTGCTATCCCTATTTGGCTGAAGACACATGATCGCGTGCAAGCGCGATAGCAATATGAGCGTACAGAATTTGTTATACATTTAGTCTTGTTCCGTGAATACCAAAAATGATGAATGAAAAATTGTTGTGTTTTTAACTTCGTGTTGTTATTCTGTAACTTGACAATATAGGCTATGTTTCTGATCAATTAGTACGTGAGATATCGTTGGTATGAATATGAAACAAATAAGGAGAAAACATGTCGTTTATGTCGCAAAAACATGCAAAACGCAATGTGCTTACATTTAATTTTGGGAAAGTATTTTGGAAAAATAATTATCCAGGGACCTAGATAAATACAAGTTCAATCTTAATAATCGCATATGGAGGAAATATGCTCGAATTACTAATTATTTTTGTATTACGTTTGTATGAGCAATTAGCCCTCCGCTGGCGCCTTAACATTACCTATAGGTCACCCAACATAAAGTTGTTAAATTACTATTAAATATCACATTTTGATGCCTACTGATTCTAGCCTCATCGTACATACTAGATAATTTTAGCGATCTAGATAATAGATACTCAGAAGAAACAAGTTTCCAACACATACCTATATTCACATATAAGCAAACAAAAATATAAAGTTATTTTGCCTTAAATTAGTTAAGCAAACATTTTATTTAATTTTTAATGTTTTAGGGATTTTTGCTACGTGACCGAATGAATAACTTTTTTGCGATTTTCCGAAGGTCAGCTTTTAGGTATAAACTGCCATCTAATTAAGTGTTTTTAAGAATCAATTTACTTGTAGATTTAATGCGAATTTTTGTGATTAATACAAGGTTATAGGATAATATTAAAACATGACTGTGTTTGTAAAGTCGACACAAGTGACAAGAATTTGAGCGCGTGAAGATCATAATATCATATCATACTATAATATTATAAATGCGAAAGTGTGTTTGTTTGTTGGTTTGTGCTTCAATCACGCCGCAACAGAGTCACGGATCGACGTGATTTTTGGCATGGGTATAGTTGAGGACCTGGAGAGTGACATAGGCTACTTTTATCCCGGAAAATTAAGGAGTTCCCGTGGGACTCAAAGAAACTTAAACCACGCGGGCGAAGTCGCGGGCATCAGCTATTGTTTTAATAAGCCTGTTTCATTAGCCTTGGATGCCATTCGGCTACTGTTCCGGAAAGCATTCATTTCATTTCATTTCATTTCATTTCATTTCATAGATTTTGCAATTTTCATGGTCGTAGTATGTGTACATTTGGCAGTAGGTAAATTAATGAAAAAAGTGCGAAACAATTCGAACGTATAACCACCGAATAGGTAATAGAACAGTTGTATAACCCCCAAACAAATACCCTTAAGTCTAATCTTAATAATTTAAAATAATTTCTTGTAGAATATTTAAACAAAACCAATTTATTATGTAGTTGGACTTTTTGTTATCAAGTTACATATATCAATACACTTCATGTTCTATTTGCAGAACTAAGTACAAATATATTAGAGCATCCTTTATTAGTTACGAAATCCCAAACAAGTAATTATAGTTCGCGCGCGAGTTGAATGCAGAGCTTATGTATGTGTCACCATACATAAGCGCGAATACCAATACATACCAATTCAACTCGCGCGCGAACTATACCTACTTAAGTAGGTACACAACCAGGATGAACACGGTACTACAAAAAATTATTTTGTAGCGTAAAAATAACACAACTGCAACATAATCATTTAGTAAAGTTTTAGTTCGCTTCATTCTTCGTAACACTTGAAAATATTAGCTAAAGGTCTAGACAGATGCGAGATACTGAAGACATAGGAAATGTCAAGGGCGGAACGTCGCGTCTATGATCTTTCCAAAGAGTTCAAAATGTATAAATTCATAATATCACTTTCTTAAGTTATTGGAGAAGTTATTTGAAAATTAAAAGATACGAGTAATATCTAATAATAAATAATTTGAACATAAAATTATGAAATAGCCATTATATTTAGGTTGTAATAATACTCATACTACTAAGTATTATAACTACTAAAATTGATTATAATATTGATCCAGAAGTATTTACATTAGATAATCATTAGTTTCATTTTTTATAAAATGTAAAACGAAATCCCTTGACCTAACAAGGACCATGTATTTACCACAATTTTGATTCTGATTTTAGTACAGTATCGGTACCAACTAAAATATATAAATTGCTAATAATAATAACATTAGCATAATTTTATTATAAGGTCAATAGTAAATAATCAAATAAATATTATAAATGCGAAAGTTTGGATGTATGGATGTATGTTTGTTACTCAATCACGCTCCAACGGATGAACGGATCTGGATGAAATTTGGCACAGAGATAGATTATAGTCTGGAATAGCACATAGGCTACTTTTTATCCCGGAAAATTAAGGAGTTCCCGCGGGAACCGAAAAACCTCAATCCACGCGGACGAAGTCGCGGGCATCAGCTAGTATATAATAAATCTATGGTTAAACTAGACTGTTAGACGTCCTTCGCCCATCTAAACTAGTTCGTGATTCAACTGAATATCGGTCCTAGTTAATTATGCACCGTAACAGGCCTACTGAACGTGATGCATGAGCCTTTGACATTCCTCCACTCCACTTCACACAGTTCAGATATCACTTAGCATCAGTTGTCGTCAGCTCGTGTTGATATAATATGTATCTGATCAACATTGAAACATCACCAGACGTGAATATGCGTCTTCTAGGCAAGCACGCTCCACCTTAGGCTGCATCATCCAGCAAGTCTGATTGCAGGATTGCAGTTATTATTATTTTATTTATTTATTATTATTATTATATTGCAGCCACGCGTTATTGTCAGTCTATAAATTTAAAAAAAAAGACGTGGTTGAACCACATGAGTACGGATGAAGGCTCAAGTTTTGGTTGAATAAAGCCAAATATCTGTAAGAACATGAACTATATCTATACTTCATTTCCACTACACATTTGTTTAGAGCTGAGCCATCTTAGACTGTATCTGCACTTACCATCACATGAGATTGCAGTCGATAGGGGGATAAAAAAGCTCATAATATAATAGGCATTCTTCCAGGAAAATTACGAAATGTCATGAATGCGGAAAATTTGCCGGAGTACCCCAATAGCCTTCCAAACTACAACAGTCACTGAGGAAATGGTTTTTAAAAAAAATCAAGACTGTGAGAGATTGATATTATTGTATACTTTTAAACCATTGAACTAGTGCTGCTATACATCCATGTTAATTTTCTTTTATCATCGAGGCTCCTTTCAAATTGTGATTATTTTCTGATTGTTTTAACTTTTAAACAAGTATCTATTAAATCCAAGCTATGAAACCCATAGTTAATCCCAGATCAACATTGCAATTCATAAGTATCCACATAGAGGTCGTTGCAGTGTATGAAATCGATTGAAAACCCCCTAGAAAAACAATTGTGCAGTAATAACGTAAACATAGTTTTTACATTCATTCTGGGCGTTACGTTGAAAGTAAAAGTTGCGTTACCTTGTTTAAGTGGGCTCCGGTTGTCGGACTAAATGTAGTTTTATTGCATCTACGGCTACCTAATCCACATTTAACAATTTAAACGTATCATGTGTAAAAAACTGTTTTTGAGTAAAACTTACATAATATAAACTTTTCTTTTTTCTAAAACTGCGAAAATTTGGATATACACGGAGCTTCGCACGTCATCGAACGCGAAGTTTCCATGTGATCTTCAATCAATTAATAAAAAAGTTATTTAAGTAATACAGGTATTTTGAGCTTTGACCAAACTTCAGAAGACCTCCTTATTAGTATTGGGACGTACGTAGGATAAAATGACTGCTGTCTGTATATTAACGTACAGCTGAGCCCTTGAGACTTGATTACTTGAGATTTGGTTTGCATTAAGGTTTTACGCATGAAGTGCAGTCCCCCAAAGTAAGGAATTTTAGAAATTCCACCCAGCGAAGCCAAACATGCTTCGTTACTTATAAACTGCAAAAATAAATATTGCTTTTGCCTAGCAACATATCCAGAAATGTGCGTACACAACATTATCACGATCCAAGTTCCTCATCTTTCCAAATTGCTCCTAAAATTAGTCATAAGGTTGCAGTGCAATGTTACAAAGAAGATGTTCCACTTGAATACAAAGTTTGATATAGTTTTACATAATAAAAGTGTTCCATGTAAACATATACCTAGTGCGGTAAAAGCGGGTTGAGTGCGTTCAGACGTTGCGCAACATTGAGCAGATTCCGTCACGCGTCAAGCGCAAATACCTTTTAATGCAGACTACAGTAGAAATGTCAGAAGATGTACAGATGAAGCAATATCACAGAATACTTAATAGTACCGCAATATTCCGAAAACGCTGCATCAATCATTGTTAAAATCTCAATAACTGTTATAATTGACTGACTTCAATTCCGACATCAATTCAATTATATCACCCACAGAAACGTCCCTACGTTAGATGTCGTCAATAAAATGCATGAGTGTGGCGGCGCCAATGGAATCAACATAATCTGAATTGCAATCCAAGTAGGTCGCAACCTTTATAGTGTTGCCCTTGTTTTGCGGAAACACTCACCTGCATTGGATGCATTATTGACAAATCTTTACGTAAACAAAACAGATATGAGGACATCTGTAAATTAACCAGGATAAACGGCATAGCTCAATGAATTACAATGAAGCAGCAATAGGTGAAGTACATAACTAAAGGAACGGTTAAAATATTTCGTGCAAACTAAAAACGCAGCAACTGGAGATCTCGTAGGTGGATGAACTTGAATGGGTGAATCGCGTTAAATGAGACGCTGGTCTGGAAAATACAAAGAGTAGCTATTTCTCTAAGGAAGGTCTTGCAAGATACCTTTATATGTGTAGCAGAGGAAGATTATCCATTTTTACCTAATATTGGGTTATAAATTCGTATCTGTATCATGTACCTACGCATCTATGAATATATGCATGGACAAAATGACGTGTAGTTAAATCTTACTCGCGTATAACTCATTTTTAATTGTTTAAAGATGATGATCTTACGATGCGTGTTAATAAGGAATTACGGCCTTGGTTAGAATAAGTCATAGAAACATTTCTGCCCTTGGCTTACAGAAACAACGATTTGCAGCGATACGTACCTACACGCCTGTGCACACCTCCCACTAAAATGTATATTTTATCATACGTCGGATGAATCACAAAATCTTCATTTAAATAATTAGACGTTGATGCGTCTAATAAGGCATTGTTAAATCATAATTCATCGTAACAGGTTGAAGTTCAAATTGGATTCAACCCACTCAACAGTAAGTACGTATCACATGAGTTGCTGAGAGCCGTTGGACACAAGTGGCACAAGATCGTAGAGAATAGACCTACATGATGTGACCCTTCATCCCATATTCAGCTCAACGGGCGTCAATTAATAATTAAAATGAATTAAACTATCATTATTTAAACTCCATCAAAACGATCTAAATTGTGAAAATATTAACTCTTTCGTTTAATAAATTGAAAGCTGAATCAGCAGCTCATCTCGCTTATTTAAAAACAACCCACCTCCTTCAATGTTCAGTGTCTACTTAGGGTCCATTGAAAGGTCCATTGACAATAATAGTGTTTCTGATAAAATGACATAAAAATTGCCAGTCTATGATACGTAAATACGTATTGTTTTTTGTATTTTTTTTGCATTTCCCAGTGCCACAAAGTAATAACATTTTGTTTTTATCGCCCCCTGAAGTATAATCTACTTCAGGGGGCAACCTTCAACATGAAAATCTGAAATATTGTAATGATATGAAACATCTACCTTTAGCATTCATTCAGTGCATTTTCAGATTTTCATGTTGAAGGTTGCCCCCTGAAGTAGATTATACAATTGCAAAATGTGACCGGAAGACCGCTTGGCCTAGTTTAGGAAATTAAATTGGAATTTATATTCAAACTTAATTAAAATAATTTTGTATTAATTACTTTTTCTTACTACGTTTTGAATCTAAATATAAATCTAGACCTACAAGAGTAATCTCTAATGCACAAAATTCCTGGTTGGCCTTCTACTGTTCGAATTAGGTGACTTTCGACTCATTAACTCATTTTGAAGAGCTGACTGTGATACTATCGCTGCACTGGGGCCAAAATTCGAACCCCTTTACTAAGCCCTATCGATTGACGAAGCACGGGTACGATTTCGAATTCTACTTTAGTAATCTTTTAATCTTCCTGAAATGCTGTCTTTCGCTATTTGCTGATTAATTCACGCAATTTGTATTATAAACTCGCCAGCAAACTGGCCGATCAGTTTGGTGAGATTAAATTTTTTGCATCTTTTTGGTAGATAATTGAAATTTAAAAAAAAGGTTATTTTTTTGAGTTCAAAATCACTTGTGCTAGTAAAGACTAGAGTTATCTACTAGCGCAAGTGTCGTCTGAAAGGAAAATAGTATGTTTGAATGACGCCTCACATTCTCGCATCATTCACTCTGCGTGCTACTCGCAATTAGTTCCTAATTTCCTGGGCTTATTATTATGTTACAAAAGAGCTTCTGAGCGATCAGTAATTAATTTATTTTAAATATCAAAATAATGCCCTTTTCAACGTGTTATGTAAGTATTGACTGCCTCGTTGGTCTAGTGGTTAGCATGTTCGACTGCGGCCGACGAGGTCCCGGGTTCGAGGTCGGGCCATAATTGAGTATTGAGTTTTTCTGACTAGAAATTATCAGTACTAGCCCGGAGTTAGGAAGTTGGCGGTGTTTCACCCCCGTGCCTCGGAGAGCACGTTAAGCCGTCGGTCCCGGTTATTATCACTAACATGATAATAGTCGTTAAAGCCCGCCAACCCGCATTGGAGCAGCGTGGTGGGTCTAAATTCCAATTCCCCTCTCTCCTATGAGGGTGGAGGCCTGTGCCCAGCAGTGGGACGTTAATGGGCTGTAGTGGTGGTGGTGGTGGATGTAAGTATTGCAGTGGTAGGTAATATCAGTAGGTTCTAACGAAATCAAGATCTACTAATTATGTGTCTGTGGTTAGTCAAATTTATTTGTCGGCGTAAGCGGGTTCAAAGTATTTACACAATTTTCTTTTTCATTATAACAATCCGGAAACAGCCCGTATAGTTTACTACTTTTTTTAGGAATTGACACTTAAGTAGTATGACATCCAATTAATACTTACTGGATGTAGAGACTAGTTAGGAAGTGGGAGTTGTGTTACCTTTGTATACATATTATAATATGTTATACTAACACCCACACCAGTGTACTTAATTGAAAAACTTTCTATCTTTATTAATATACTAACAACTTAGGTATAACTAAAGCATAATTTTAAATGAATCCCAATGTTGGAGTGTAACTATTTTAAATTGGAAATACCATCTAATATTAATACACATCTCAGAATATACCCAAGTCGTGTCTCAACGCCTAGTCATGGGCCTCCAAATGTCATATTGCACCGCCAAAACCAACTTCATCCGCAATATATAAACTGCTATTAAATATATAAGCTACATTCTTATTAAAGTTTACGAGAAAGGCCCAGGATCTTGGTCATATAATCACAGGATGTTAAAAACATTGAAAATTTTAGATTCAGGTAAGCTTCTTAATAATATTTAAATACAATTTGGTGGTAACGCTGACATGGTCTTTTATTACAGCGAACTTAACCTAAAACTAAGGGGATACGTTCTAAAGGCAGATACACAAACGCTATGCTAATACTTATTAAGAATAATTTGCAGCCTCACATAGATATTATAGCGTGTATTTTTTATTTCACATAAATATGTGGATACATACTTAAAAAGATATAGTCATGTGGAGTGTAATAGCTAATAGGATTGGTAAGTAAACTGAACGATAAAAGTGAATGGAAAGGAAATCCGGGATTATATTCCAAGAATGCTAACGTTGTAAAGTGTAAGTAATGTTTGAACCAATTACACATAAAGGGCGTACTGAGTCTAATGGTTACTAGCTCTGGCGTATCCACTATATTTGCGCACCATCTGCGCATCTCCAGCAGCTTAGTATAAAAGGATACAAGATCGCCATGAACCGCGAGTGTTGCGAGATTCTATACGAATATCTTGAACGCGAAAGTGAGCTTGTACGTCTATCATGTATGTATGTATTATTTAAGTAGGTACCTAAGTTTAGACACTTTCCTCGTGTGTGAAGCACTGTAATAAAATTATAAAATCCTTAATAATGCCTACAAGCTTTCACGCTCCTTGCTTTTATTTAAAAAATGCAAGGGAGAACTTGCACACTTACACAAATTAATAAAACCGGTCAAGTGCGAGTCGGACTCGCGCACCGAGGGTTCCGTACAAACCTGTAGTAAGTTTTACGATTTATGACGTATTAAAAACAAGACGAAATGAACCGCAAAACTAACTTTGTTTGTAGAGGTTTATTGTTAATATCAAAAAAACTATGCTAGTTAGAGCGTTGGTTTTATTTTTCCTGTAAAATATACATAAGCTTCTATTGACCATAATTATTTCAGATTTTTCAATTGGTAAACTTCGGAGATAAGGGGGGGGACGGTATTTTTTTCGACATTTTGCCTGATAAATCAAAAACTATTATGCACAAAAATAAATAAAAATCTGTTTTAGATTTAGAATGTAGAAGTATAGCCCTTTCATATGATATCCCACTCAGTATAGTTATCATACTTTGAAATTTCAAACCCCCGATTTTCCCCCTTTTTTAATTAAACTAAAAATAATTTTCGATTTTTTTTTTATTTTAATGATGTTAGGCCACTATTATACACAACTATTTCAAATTTCATGTCGATAGCTTTAATAGTTACTGAAATAATCGACTGTGACAGACGGACGGACGGACGGAGAAAGTCGCACCTTATGGGTTCCATTTTTACCATTTTGGTACGGAACCCTAAAAATGAATTATACTTAGAACAAATTGTACGGTTATGAAAAAAGCCATAGATCATGAAATAATTATTCGGAACAACGACGATGTGTACACCCAAAGGTAAATGAAAACGATTAGCTTACAAGCGGCCACGAAACAAAAGGTCATGGGAATATTGATCCGGCGGCGTAGGTAACTGTGAATATCACTCCGAAGAATGACAATACAACTTTTAATTACTGCATAGAATTTATGGTGATAATTATAGCTATATTTTTAACCGGTTAGAGGTCAATTCGCATTTAATCGTGATGAGCAAATCAGGAACGAGAACTAATGATTCGTACAGTGGAAATAATTTGTTTATTTGGTTTGTACTAATGACCCGAAACCAAAAATCTTACTTATTTTGGTGGTTCTACAAAAATTACAAACACAAACACAGTTATTTCTAAACAAGACGTTTTAACCCTAAAATCATGATATACATATTAATATTATAAAATAGATGATGCCCGCGACTACTGATTAAGATTATATTTAACATTTTTGTATTTCAGCGGGAACTCCTTCATTTTCGAGGATAAAGTCTAGCCTTTCGTAGCCCCGTGTTACAACCTATCTCTGTACCAAATTTTATCAAAATCGGTTGGAAAGATGGGCCGTTAAAGCGTTGCAGACAGACACACTTTCGCATTTATAATACTATTAAGCACCAGATGACGCCCGCGCGACTACATCCACGTGGATTAAGGTTTTCTGATTCCCGCGAGAACTTCATAATTTTATATTCTAAAATTAATAAAATCGACCATGGCAAAGTAGATTTAAAATACTGGTCGGTTATAATTGCTAACGGTTATCTTAATTCATATTGCAGCAATGCGTAAACTTTTACCAATCGTAGGTTACCACTTACCATCCAATTGAGAACCGCTCTTACTATTATTTCGATTCTTAATTGAATAGTTTTGTCCGTGAATCTTATAAATGTAGCCTAGAATTTTAAACGCATGTCAAAATTTAATAACCACCCGTCTACTTGTCTCTATTTTCCCTGGCAAGTTAAACTAAATTATAGCTCAGCTACCTAATATACGGTCATTAGTCTTGCATAATATAATTTTAATCCTTGCAGCTGTTGTAAGACGGTTGAATAACTAAACGTCAGGGTTTACTTGAGTAAACGGACTATGTTGCAACTGTACTTACAGTTTAAACGTTTAAATTGTCGCCGTGGGTACTATCAGAGCAGTAACGTAAATTCAGTAGGTACGGCAATAAAAAAACCGCGTAGCTGAAAGAAATTGAGAAAATGCAATGCTAGTTCGCTCAAAGTCTGCATCGTCACTTTCACGTGGAAATTAAGTAGCATAAGAAGAACAAAATTGTATCAAAGTTGTATCGTTAGGTGGGCACCGAAACGATAGTCTCTTGCGACAGAGATCTAAGATGGTACCTAAAGCACGTTATGCCCGGGATACACGAGGCTAGTTTTTCAAGCTAGGATAGCAAGCTAGTACTGTCCTGGCTTGCTGACCTGGCTTGGAACATGCTAGTTCTGTTGACATGAGGCTAGGATTATTTTAAGCTAGTACTATTGCAGTGACTGAGGTGACCACACGTCCAAAATGTCGTCCGACTGAAGGAGTTACTTCGAAAACTGTGCCAATTCGCACTAGACGAACTAGAAGAAGAGTTACAAAAACGGGTGTGAATAAGACCGTGGATTTTAAGAAGAGATGAACGTGGATCATCTGCTTTACTATTGGAAGAATTTCGCAATGAAGATTTAGACGAATATAAGAGTATTTTGCGAATGACGCCTGATTTGTTTGATATTCTGTTGAGTCTTCTAACGCCAAAAAATAAACAATACGCGTGGTTCCTGCTTACTAGCCAACTGAAAACTAGCTTCGCCGGCCACATGAAGCTAGTACACAAGCCAGGATAGTAAAATCAGTGGTGGGGGGCGCTACTATCCTAAAAAATAGAACTCCATCCTATTAAAAACTATCCTGGCTTGTAAACTAGCTTACTAGCTCAGAAATGAAGCTAGTTTTGTCTACACGAAGCCAGAAGTACTAGCTTGCTAGCTTACTGACACTAGCTTGCTATCCTAGCTTGAAAAACTAGCCTCGTGTATCCCGGGCATAATCGAACATTTCTCAGAGGAACTAGAAAATTTTCAAACGATACCAAATGTACGAGCTAAGTGAAGATGTTAGAACCAGAATAGGACATTTCAATGCGTGTTAAAAAAGCTAACCAGACGTATAAGTATTCTGACCGCATAACACGATGTTACATACCTACAATTCAATACATAGACAGTCAATATACCTAATCACTTCTCAAGAAATAAAAGTTCAGTAGAAACTATTTAATTAATTATTTATTAGTAAGAATATCTGTAAATTAATCGTCGAACATACATAATCATATACCCGCACGATTGATCAAAGTAATCATGTAGCTATGTATGTTTGTATCTACTTTGTTGTACATTACGAAAATACAAAAGAAACTAGAATACAAAACAAAGAAATCATGTTTTTATAGCCTGATATGAATATACTGGAGAATTGGATCTAGTACTCTCTAGTCTATAGATTTTGCCCTCAACGTCACCCGAGGGTAACCTTTTCGGAATATAAACTATACTTTGAGTTCTTAGCTATTAATTTTGTACTTATTTTTATTTATTTATTAAATCTTAATTGCACACAAGAACACGAACATAAACAAGACATCTTAAGAGGCTCAAAACACCTGATCTAGGATCAGGTGTTTTGAGCTGATTCGAGCGCACAAACAAATTAATCAGACAAAATGTATTAAACAACACTAGCGGGCATGGCCGACGTTGTCCTGCCCTGAACCGATTGCATCGCGCCCTACCGGGTCCATTGGTGAATAATATAAACTATCCCGGGACTCACACAAACACACACAAATAATTCCATCAAAATCGGTCAAGCCATTCTGAGTAATACGCTCACATTCATTCGGCAATTATTGATTTTTATTTAAATATAGATTTTATTACAGTAGAGACAACTTGGCAGATCAGATTTTTTTATGTTAGAAGACGACTCAGTTTAAACTTTAATCGTGACAGTAACAAATTGCAATATTTGAATGTCGACTAGACACACCCAGGTCGAGACATCGCGCTACATTTCAAATAGATGATCTTCTGCTAATACCTACGTTACATAACTGAAATACGCATGAGAACTTTTCTGACGAAATGACTAAATCGTAAATGCCAATGGGACTGCTTCATTTAGGCTTGCAATAGAGCAATAGCAAACGCGTATGAAGTAATAATAAATGCGGCAATTTTTGATTAATATACAGTACGCATATAGTTGTTAACGCATAAAGTTAGTTATATCTTTGAGTTATTAATAATTGTAAGTTTTTATTGATATTTTAATGTGTAAATATAAAATAAACAGTCTCATTCTCTAATTTGTCGAACTATCTATCATTCTCAATCCACAGGAAACTCTTACTCAAAATTTTTTGAAAAAGCATACGAAAAGCACAGAAGAATTTTTCAGTTCCGTTAAACGTTAAATTTAATTCTCATTGCGAGTTGGCGTCTTTTCATTATGCTTATTTAAATACCAGCAATGTGACGGATACAGCAATCAAAGTAATTATTCCATTATATAGGCTCATTCAAAGCTGAGCGAGTAAACAATAAAAAATTCTAAGAATGACGCAGGAAACGTCGCGGAATTCAACGGAGGCGGCAAGCAGGCTCGTTTAAATATAAGTACTACACACGTGCGATATGTCGTTCGACAAAAAGTTCCTTTACCTTTACCCTTGTCGGAAAAATATATAACCGTGCCTGTAAGTATTCTTATTTTCAAACAGATTAAGTTTTAAAATATAATTTAAGGTAACATGTGTTTCAAATAAACGTTACTCTGCTCTTTTCGTGTCCTAGTGTGTGCAGAAAAACAACAGGATTAAAGTTATGAAAAAAAAGTCTCTCGTGTGGTTGTTTAACGTTTTTGTAGGATTTTTGGTATCAACTTTAAAGGCCGACAACGATATTATAATTTCAATGTGTCAGAGTAATTTGATGGTATCGTGCGTACGTGAATATGCCCACGTTATTGCTCGATTATTATTAGCGTACATTTTGCACTTGATGATGATATGATATACGAAATATGGATATCGTACACATCTTTTAAATCTATAAGGCCACGGTCAAGATGGAGGCGTATCATGATTACAAGCAAAGTTAGATTTCATTATTTTCTTAAATACATAATATACTAAAATCCTCGTGGATCTCATTTTGAGACCAATTTGCACAAGCAGACTATTCCTCAAATGTTCAGCATAGCACATGCTGAAACTGATAGATCTGGTGCAATATCGGCGCTGGAAAGCGATCTCGTCGTATCTCGATAAATCTAACTTTACACCAGAGCCGAAAAAAGTTTTCAAAAATTCATAACTTAATTTTACTTAAATACATCCGATGACGCTTATGAAGTTATGACACACTTCTAAAGTTAGTCTTACAGCTGTATCTTAGTACATAGTTGAAACGTATGGAACAACGCAACTGCAGATGCAGCTCTTTCAGATGCTGATTATGATTTATCCCACCCACCAAACCATTCCAAATATTTTAGTGGTTTAAAAATATATTTGCTTTACAAATCCAAAACTTTCGTAAGCAAGTATTGATAAGCCTTATAAACTCAGCTTAGATATTTTATCTAACGTAACCATCATCAAAGAATTTCGGTGGATTTCTTTAGTAGATTTTTTACATTATAAATTGATACTTATTTGACTTTCATTTCGTAATGTAGCATGCTACTAACTCAATGTTTTATCTAATTAGATTTAACGAAAAGAATTTGATTTTACCTGACGGTTTTTTTTTTAATAAAGTCATGAACCAAAAAGTTTCGTAATAAAAAACTTTACAGCGGAGTTAAATGGAGACTTCATTTCATGAATGAATGCCAAATCAAAGTCTTACGCCATCCGTGTTATTTGACCATGTAATTAGGAATTACGACTATGAAATACATAAATACAGGTCAAATAGACCTTCCACCGCATTCCGCATCGTGTCATCCAGGATGAAAACTATTTGGCCTGAGGGGCAACAACCTCGGTGACAAACTCGGCTAGACAGACAATCAACTCTAATTATATTATAACTTGTCTTAAATTTTTTCACAAGGCACAATTTTCCTCATCTTTCTACTTTTATATGCACAGTAAATATAGGTACTTACCGCGATATCGATAGATATCGACCGATCGACTTCAAGATAATATGGGTTGGATTAATAGTTATTATAAGTATTTAAATGAAAACAAACATAGCATCTCATGAACTGCTGAGTGAACTGTAGTTCTCCTTTTGGGTGGAGATGTCAAATCACGCCAATCAATTGCCGGTTTGAACGATTTACGTTCATTATACTATATATAGCTCGATTACCACTCACTCACTCACTGACTGACTGACTCATTGACATAATTGTTCTCCTAGAAAGAGACAGAAAACGATATAATGATGTAGGGGAGATGTGTTCGGGTGCGGGATTCGAGTGGGGAAAAATTATGACATTTCGGAAAAACAAGATGGCGGCCGACTTGATTCTTGCAACTCTTTTGTTTTCCAACCGATTTCGTTACAACTCGCAATTATTGAAGAAATTAGGAAACGATCAATAGAAAAAGTGGAAAAAATTGGAAAAACAAGATGGCGGCCGAGCTGTAGTGCTTTAAAATTTTTGATTTTTCGACCCCGAACCGCGGCGCCACAGATCCGAAACGGCGTGGTCGAGCATGATAATTTTTTCTTTTTTCGACTACAATTATCCTGTATTTTGACAGAATGGGAGTGGTTTTTAAAAATTCAAGATGGCGGCTGTCGCGGCGGCCTTTTTGTTTGAGGTACGAAAAAACGCAATTTTAAAATTCAATTTTCTCACAGTTGGCAACGTCGGAGCGTTTCGACTTGTAAGGTGCGATTGTGTGTACAGACTTGAGGTATGGATTGGAGAAAAAAAATTACCCCATTTCTCGGGAAATTTTCAAGATTTACCCCAAAAATAAAAAAATCGAAATACGGACTTGTTGCAAAATTCGAGTACGAGCAACCACGTGTTCCACTTGAACGAATGACATGTGGGTATTTTCGTCGCCGAGGTCTGGCAACACTGGAATTTATCAAATTAAAAGTGATTTTCGACATGGTCTTTTTTCAGGGGCGATCATTTCGGCTAAGTGCGAGCGAGATGAAAAATTTAAACGTCATCAGGAGCGGTATATCCTGTAGTTTACGGGAAAATTATGAAACTATGTAAAATGTTTCTGTGGAACGAGGTGGCGGCCATTTTGTATTCTTTTTGTGTTTTTCAAAATTTCGATCACGTTTTTGAGGCAGTTGGCAACATTTGGGAAAGTTGACATGTATGGATCGATTGTGTAACTCGATCGGCAGTATCGAGATATCTAAACAGTGTTGCCACATTTGGGGTAGTTTTCGAGATTTTCCCCAAAAACACCTCCTGTAAAATTTTGTATGAAAAATTTTTTTTTCACTGATGGCTTCGTGTACAAGTCAGAAAATTAAACTTGAAGAAAATATGGAGACAGCTGATGATTGAGGATTTCGGAGACGGGTAAAGAGCACGGTCCAGGTATTGAAGATAGGTGGGGGGTGCTCAACCAAATGTCATTCGAAACTTCAGCCAATTGACAGTGAGCTGAAAAAAATTTCAAAATGGCGGATTTAAGATGGCGTCCATACAAATTTATTTGGTGTCTATCTCAGAAAGTATAAAAAATGGAAGAGTGGTTTCTCGGCCAAATATGATCAGGACGAGAAGATCTATTTAGCGAAAAGAAAAAAAATTCAAGATGGCGGAATATTTTTTTTCATACCAAATTATATGGCGATTAGGACTCATTAGCATAATTTATTGTTCTCCTAGAAAGAGACAGAAAACGATACAATGATGTATGGGAGATGTGTTCGGGTGCAGGATGGGAGTAGGGAAAAAATATGATTTTTCGGAAAAACAAGATGGCGGCCGACTTGATTCTTGCAACTCTTTTGTTTTCCAACCGATTTCGTTACAACTCGCAACAAATGAAAAACTTAGTAAACGATCAATAGAAAAAGTGGAAAATATTGCAAAAACTAGATGGCGGCCAAGCTGTAATGTTTTCAAATTTTTGATTTTTCGACCCCGAACCGCGGCGCCACAAATCCGAAACAGGGTAGTTCATGTATAGGAGATATGTTCGTGTGCGGGATGGGAGTAGGGAAAAATTATGACATTTCGGAAAAACAAGATGGCGGCCGACGTGATTCTTGTAAATCTTTTGTTTTCCAACCGATTTCGTTATAATTCGCAATTATTTAAGAAATTAGGAAACGATCAATAGAAAAAGTGTAAAAATTGGAAAAACAAGATGGCGGCCGAGCTGTAGTGTTTTAAAATTTTTGATTTTTCGACCCCGAACCGCGGCGCCACAGATCTGAAACGGGGTAGTTCATGTATAGGAGATATGTTCGGGTGCGGGTTGAGAGTAGGAAAAAATTATGACATTTCGGAAAAACAAGATGGCGGCCGACGTGATTCTTGCAACTCTCTTTTTTTACAACCGATTTCGTTAAAACTCGCAACGATTGAAGAAATTAGTAAACGATCAATAGAAAGACTGGAAAAAATTGAAAAAACAAGATGGCGGCTGAGCTGTAGTGTTTTCAAATTTTTGATTTTTCGACCCCGAACCGCGGCGCCACATATCCGAAACAGGGTAGTTCATGTATAGGAGATATGTTTGTGTGCGGGATAGGAGTAGGAAAAAATTATGACATTTCGGAAAAACAAGATGGCGGCCGACGTGATTCTTGCAACTCTTTTGTTTTCCTACCGATTTCGTTAAAACTCGCAACGATTGAAGGAATTAGTAAACGATCAATAGAAAAAGTGGAAAAAATTGGAAAAACAAGATGGCGGCCGAGCTGTAGTGTTTTCAAATTTTTGATTTTTCGACCCCGAACCGTGGCGCCGCAGATCCGAAACGGCATGGTCGAGCATGATATTTTTTTCTTTTTTCGCCTACAATTATCCTGTATTTTGACAGAATTGAAGTGGTTTTGAAAAATTTAAGATGGCGGCTGTCGCGGCGGCTGTTCGGTTTGAGGTACGAAAAAACGCAATTTTAAAATTCACATTTCTCACAGTTGGCAACGTCGGAGCGTTTCGACTTCTGCGGGGCGATTGTGTGTACGGACTCGAGGTATGGATTGGGGAAAAAAAATTACCCCATTTTTTGGAAAATTTTCAAGATTTACCCCAAAAATAAAAAATCGAAATACGGACTTTTTGCAAAATTCGAGTACGAGCAACCACGTGTTCCACTTGTACGAATGACATTTGGGTATTTTCGTCGCCGAGGTCTGGCAACACTGGAATTTATCAAAGTAAAAGTGATTTTCGACATGGTCTTTTTTCAGGGGCGTTCATTTCGGCTGGGTGCGAGCGAGATGAAAAATTGAAACGTCATCAGGAGCGGTATATCCTGTAGTTTACGGGAAAATTATGAAACTATGTAAAATGTTCCTGTGGAACGAGGTGGCGGCCATTTTGTATTCTTTTTGTGTTTTTGAAAATTTCGATCACGTTTTTGAGGCAGTTGGCAACATTTGGGAAAGTTGACATGTATGGATCGATTGTGTAACTCGACCGGAAGTATCGAGATATCTAAACAGTGTTGCCACATTTGGGGTAGTTTTCGAGATTTTCCCCAAAAATTCCCTCCTGTAAAATTTTGCATGACAAATTTTTTTTTCACTGATGGCTTCGTATACGAATCAGAAAATACAACTTGAAGAAAAATATGGAGACAGCTGATGATTGAGGATTTTGGAGACGGGTAAAGAGCACGGCCAAGGTATTGAAGATAGGTGGGGGGTTCTCAAACAAATGTCACTCGAAACCTCATCCAATTGGCGGTGAGTTGAAAAATCTCCAAAATGGCTGATTCAAGATGGCCGCCATACAAATTTCATCAGTGTCTGTGTCGGAGAGTATAAGAGATGGAATTGTGGTTTCTCGGCAAGAGATGATCAGGACGAGGAGGTCTATTTAGCGAAATGAAAAAATTTCAAGATGGCGGAATATTTTTTTTCATACCAAATTAAATGGCGATTAGGAACTATAGAAGACGTCATTGTTCTCCTAGAAAGAGACAAAAAACGATACAATGATGTAGGGGAGATGTGAGTGGGGGTGTAGAGATTCGGGGGCGGGATTCGAGTAGGGACATTTCGGAAAAACAAAATGGCGGCCGACGTGATTCTTGCAACTCTTTTCTTTTCCAAACAATTTCGTTACAACTCGCAATTATTGAACAAATTAATAAACGATCAATAAAAAAAAATAGAAAAAATTCGAAAAATAAGATGGTGGCCGAGCTGTATTGTTTTCAAATTGTTGATTTTTCGACCTCGAACCCCGGCGCCACAGATCCGAAACGGGGTAGTTCATGTCTAAGAGATATTATGTTTGGGTGTGGGATGGGAGTTGGGAAAAGTTGTTATGACATTTCGGGAAAACAAGATGGCGGCTGATTTGCCGAAATGAACCGATCGAAGCACTGAAGATAGGTGGGGGGTGCTCGACCAAATGTCATTCGAAACTTCATCCAATAGACAATGAGCTGAAAAAAAATTCAAAATGGCGGATTTAAGATGGCTGCCATACCAATTTATTTGGCGTCTATCTCGGAAAGTATAAAAGATGGAAGAGTGGTTTCTTGGCAAAAGATGATCAGGACATAAAGGTCTACTTGATGAATAGGAAAAAAATTCAAGATGGCGGACTTTATTTTTCCATAGAAAAGGGTATTGAAGATAGGTGGGGGGTGCTCGACCAAATGTGATTCGAAACTTCATCCAATAGACAATGAGCTGAAAAAAAATTCAAAATGGCGGATTTAAGATGGCTGCCATACCAATTTATTTGGCGTCTATCTCAGAAAGTATAAAAGATGGAAGAGTGGTTTCTTGGCAAAAGTTGATCAGGACGAGGAGGTCTATTTAACGAAATGAAAAAAAATCAAGATGGCGGAATGTTTTTTTATCATACCAAATTATATGACGATTAGGAACTATAAAAGACGTCATTGTTCTCTTAGAAAGAGACAGAAAACAATACAATGATGTACGGGAGATGTGTTCGGGTGTGGGATTCGAGTAGGGAAAAATTATGACATTTTAGAAAAACAAGAAGGCGGCCGACGTGTTTCTTGCAACTCTTTTGTTTTTTAACCGATTTCGTTACAACTCGCAATTATTGAAGAAATTAGTAAACGATCAATAGAAAAAGTGAAAAAAATTGGAAAAACAAGATGGCGGCCGAGCTGTAGAGTTTTCAAATTTTTGATTTTTCGACCTCGAACCGCGACGCCACAGATCCGAAACGGGGTGGTTCATGTCTAAGAGATATTATGTTTGGGTGTGGGATGGGAGTAGGAAAAAATTATGACATTTCGGAAAAAAACCATATTTAGGGCTCCCTGGGATTACAAAACAGGAAACTGATACCTACCAAAGTTTTAAAAAATCAGCGCCATTTTGAAATTCTTTGTTAATTGACCGATTTCGTTCAAAATTGATATTTAGGACTCTCTGGGATCACAAAACAGGAAACTGATACCAGAATTTAAAAATATCAGCGCCATTTTGAAATTATTTGTTAATTTACCGATTTCGTTCAAAATCGATATTTAGGGCTACCTGGGATTACAAAACAGGACACTGATACCAAAGTTTTAAAAAATCAGCGCCATTTTGAAATACTTTGTTAATTGACCGATTTCATTCTAAATCGATATTAAGGACTCCCTGGGATCCCAAAACAGGAAACTGTTATTTAAATATATTACAATCCCTGGGATCCCTGGGAATTTAAAACAGCAAACTTGTACATACCAAAATTTAAAAAAAATCAGCGCCATTTTGAATTTACTTATATATTGACCGATTTCGTTCAAAATCGATATTTAGGGCTCCCTGGGATTACAAAACAGGAAACAGATACCAACGTTTTTACAAATCAGCGCCATTTCGAACTTCTTTGTTAATTGACCGATTTTGTTCAAAATTGATATATAGGGCTCCCTGGGATCACAAAACTGGAAACTGATACCAAAGTTTTAAAAAATCAGCGCCATTTTGAAATTCTTTGTTAATTGACCGATTTTGTTCAAAATCGATATTTAGGGCTCCCCGGGGTTACAAAACAGGAAAGTGGTATCAAAATTTTAAAAAATCAGCGCCATTTTCAAATTATTTGTTAATGGACCGATTTCGTTCAAAATCGATATTTAGGGCTAACCACATCCCGTGAGCTGCTTTAGCAGCTCGCGCACAGGGCGAAACACTAGTTAATATATATATAGCTGCTCGTGCTGACTCATTGATCACCTCTCCTGTAAAATTTTGTATGAAAAAATTTTTTTTTACTCTTCGTTTCGTATAGAAGACAAAAATTCATTCAGAGGAAAAATACGGAGAGAGCTGATGATTGAGGATTTCGAAGACGGATGAAGAGCACCAGCTAGGGTATCAAAGATAGGTGGGGGGTGCTCGAACAAATGTCATTCGAAACCTCATCCAATTGGCGGTAGTTGAAAAAAAAATTCAAAATGGCGGATTTAAGATGGCCGCCATACAAATTTCTTCGGTGTCTATCTCGGAGAGTATAAAAGATGGAAGAGTGGTTTCTTGGCAAAAGATGATCAGGACATGAGGGTCTTCTTGATGAACAGGAAAAAAATTCAAGATGGCGGAATTTATTTTTCCATAGAAAAGGGTATTGAAGATAGGTGGGGGGTGCTTGACCAAATGTCACTCGAAACTTCATCCAATTGACAGTGAGCTGAAAAAAAATTCAAAATGGCGGATTTAAGATGGCCGCCATACAAATTTCGTCGATGTCTATCACGGAGAGTATAAAAGATGGAAGAGTGGTTTCTTGGCAAAAGATGATCAGAACATGAAGGTCTACTTGATGAACAGGAAGAAAATTCAAGATGGCGGAATTTATTTTCCATCGAAAATTTATGGCGAATATTGAAGAGGCTACGGTTCCTTTTCAAGATTTGTTTTTATGGAAGAAATCTCATTTTGACGAATGGTTCGGAGAAAAAAATATGGAGAGAGATGATGATCGAAGGTTCGGATGATGGGTGAGGAGCACGGTCAGGGTATTAAAGATAGGTACCTACTTAGGGGCTGCTCAAACAAAAAGGGAGGGGAAATTATAAATTTTCCAAACCCTGCCGGGGATCGAACCCGGGACCTCCGCACGTTAATTCAATAGCGCTCAACACTGCGCCACGGAGGTCGTCAAACACGTAGACAGTAAACCAGGATATTAGGACAGCGAGTAAGTAGACAGTGGATCACAGTGGGCCACGCGGTCCACCACGCGGTCCGCTAGCGGGCCGCGCACCCACGCGCCATACTAGTTAATATAAATATAGCTGCTCGTGCTGATTGACTGATTGATCACCTCTCCTGTAAAATTTTGTATGAACTTTTTTTTTTTCACTTATCGTTTCGTATAAAAGACAAAAATTCATCCGGAGGAAAAATACGGAGAGAGCTGATGATTGAGGATTTCGAAGACGGATGAAGAGCACCAGCCAGGGTATCAAAGATAGGTGGGGGGTGCTCGACCAAATGTCACTCGAAACTTCATCCAATTGACAGTGAGCTGAAAAAAAATTCAAAATGGCGGATTTAAGATGCCAGCCATACAAATTTCGTCGGTGTCTATCTCGGAGAGTATAAAAGATGGAAGAGTGGTTTCTTGGCAAAAGATGATCAGGACATGAAGGTCTACTTGATGAATAGGAAAAAAATTCAAGATGGCGGAATTTATTTTTCCATAGAAAAGGGTATTGAAGATAGGTGGGGGGTGCTCGAACAAATGTCACTCGAAACTTCATCCAATTGACAGTGAGCTGAAAAAAAATTTCAAAAGGCGGATTTAAGATGGCCGCCATACAAATTTCGTCGGTGTCTATCTCGGAGAGTATAAAAGATGGAAGAGTGGTTTCTTGGCAAAAGATGATCAGAATATGAAGGTCTACTTGATGAACAGGAAAAAAATTCAAGAGAATATGAATATGAGAATATTGAAGAGGCTACAAGTGTAGAACTATGCAAGACTACGGTTCCTTTTCAAGATTTGTTTTTATGGAAGAAATCTCATTTTGACGAATGGTTCGGAGAAAAAAATAAGGAGAGAGATGATGATCGAAGGTTCGGATGATGGGTGAGGAGCACGCGGTCAGGGTATTAAAGATAGGTACCTACTTAGGGGCTGCTCAAACAAAAAGGGAGGGGCGGGGGGTTGGTGGTCTTTGTTTTATGTTTTTCCTTTATGAGAATTTTCTTTTACGTCGGACGCTTGGCGTGCTGGCGCTTCCACTGTGCTCACTAGCATAGCAGTGTGTTGTTCTGATCAGAACACGTAGACAGTAAACCAGCTGCCCGATTATGTAAGAATTGTCGAATTCGAAACACGAAATTGAGCTCTAATTTAATGCAGTTATGGTTTATTTTACTTTGACGCCGAACTTTGACGATTTGATCGGCCATTCTTACATAATCGGGGGGCAGGATAGTAGGACAGCGAGTAAGTAGACAGTGGACCCCGCGCTCCACTACGCGGTCCGCTTTAGCGGGCCGCGCAGCCACGCGCCATACTAGTTAATATATATATAGCTGCTCGTGCTGACTGACTGACTGATTGATCACCTCTCCTGTAAAATTTTGTATGAAAAATTTTTTTTTCACTCATCGTTTCGTATAGAAGACAAAAATTCATTCGGAGGAAAAATACGGAGAGAGCTGATGATTGAGGATTTCGAAGACGGATGAAGAGCACCAGCCAGGGTATCGAAGATAGGTGGGGGGTGCTCGACCAAATGTCACTCGAAACTTCATCCAATTGACAGTTAGCTGAAAAAAAATTCAAAATGGCGGATTTAAGATGGCCGCCATACAAATTTCGACGGTGTCTATCTCGGAGAGTATAAAAGATGGAAGAGTGGTTTCTTGGCAAAAGATGATCAGGACACGAGGGTTTACTTGATGAACAGGAAAAAAATGCAAGATGGCGGAATTTATTTTTTCATAGAAAAGCGTATTGAAGATAGGTGGGGGGTGCTCGACCAAATGTCACTCAAAACTTCATCCAATTGACAGTGAGCTGAAAAAAAATTCAAAATGGCGGATTTAAGATGGCCGCCATACAAATTTCGACGGTGTCTATCTCGGAGAGTATAAAAGATGGAAGAGTGGTTTCTTGGCAAAAGATGATCAGGACCTCAATGAGGGTCTACTTGATGAACAGGAAAAAAATTCAAGATGGCGGAATTTATTTTTCTATAGAAAATATATGGCGAATATTGAAGAGGCTACAAGTGTAGAACTATGCAAGACTACGGTTCCTTTTCAAGATTTGTTTTTATGCAAGAAATCTCATTTTGACGAATGGTTCGGAGAAAAAAATATGGAGAGAGATGATGATCGAAGGTTCGGATGATGGGTGAGGAGCACGGTCACGGTATTAAAGATAGGTACCTACTTAGGGGCTGCTCAAACAAAAAGGGAGGGGCGGGGGGTTGGTGGTCTTTGTTTTATGTTTTCCTTTATGAGAATTTTCTTTTACGTCGGACGCTTGGCGTGCTGGCGCTTCCACTGTGCTCACTAGCATAGCAGTGTGTTGTTCAGATCAGAACACGTAGACAGTAAACCAGCTGCCCGATTATGTAAGAATTGTCGATCAAATCGTAAAAGTTCGGCGTCAAAGTAAAATAAACCATAACAGCATTGAATTAGAGCTCAATTTCGTGTTTCGAAATTGAGCTCTAATTTAATGCTGTTATGGTTTATTTTACTTTGACGCCGAACTTTGACGATTTGATCGGCCATTCTTACATAATCGGGGGGCAGGATAGTAGGACAGCGAGTAAGTAGACAGTGGACCACGCGGTCCACTACGCGGTCCGCTGTAGCGGGCCGCGCAACCACGCGCCATACTAGTTAATATATATATAGCTGCTCGTGCTGATTCACTGATTGATCACCTCTCCTGTAAAATTTTGTATGAACATTTTTTTTTTCACTCATCGTTTCGTATAGAAGACAAAAATTCATTAAGAGGAAAAATACAGAGAGAGCTGATGATTGAGGATTTCGAAGACGGATGAAGAGCACCAGCCAGGGTATTGAAGATAGGTGGGGGGTGCTCGACCAAATGTCATTCGAAACTTCATCCAATTGGCGGTAGTTGAAAAAAAAATTCAAAATGGCGGATTTAAGATGGCCGCCATACAAACTTATTTGGTGTCTATCTCGGTGAGTATAAGAGATGGAAGGTTGGTTTCTTGGCAAGAGATAATCAGGAGCTGAAGGTCTATTTGATGAACAGGAAAAAAATTCAAGATGGCGGAATTTATTTTTTCATAGAAAAGGGTATTGAAGATAGGTGGGGGGTGCTCGACCAAATGTCACTCGAAACTTCATCCAATTGACAGTGAGCTGAAAAAAATTTCAAAATGGCGGATTTAAGATGGCCGCCATACAAATTTCGTCGGTGTCTATCTCGGAGAGTATAAAAGATGGAAGAGTGGTTTCTTGGCAAAAGATGATCAGGACATGAAGGTCTACTTGATGAACAGGAAAAAAATTCAAGATGTCGGAATTTATTTTTCCATAGAAAATGTATGGCGAATATTGAAGAGGCTACAAGTGTAGAACTATGCAAGACTACGGTTAATTTTCAAGATTTGTTTTTATGGAAGAAATCTCATTTTGACGAATGGTTCGGAGAAAAAATATGGAGAGAGATGATGATCGAAGGTTCGGATGATGGGTGAGGAGCACGGTCAGGGTATTAAAGATAGGTACCTTACTTAGGGGCTGCTCAAACAAAAAGGGAGGGGCGGGGGGTTGGTGGTCTTTGTTTTATGTTTTTCCTTTATGAGAATTTTCTTTTACGTCGGACGCTTGGCGTGCTGGCGCTTCCACTGTGCTCACTAGCATAGCAGTGTGTTGTTCAGATCAGAACACGTAGACAGTAAACCAGCTGCCCGATTATGTAAGAATTGTCGATCAAATCGTAAAAGTTCGGCGTCAAAGTAAAAGAAACCATAACAGCATTGAATTAGAGCTCAATTTCGTGTTTCGAAATTGAGCTCTAATTTAATGCTGTTATGGTTTATTTTACTTTGACGCCGAACTTTGACGATTTGATCGGCCATTCCTACATAATCGGGGGGCAGGATAGTAGGACAGCGAGTAAGTAGACAGTGGACAACGCGGTCCACTACGCGGTCCGCTGTAGCGGGCCGCGCAACCACGCGCCATACTAGTCTATTATATTTCGATAGTACTCCAAGGCAATCAATGTCTTGTGAATTGTTACAATAATTTAATTTTAAAGTGACTTCATTAAAAATGACAAAACTAGAGTGTGAATACAATATCGCTATATTACAATTTGCGACAAAGCATTTTAAATCAATGAAGTGTAGATAAAAATAAGAAACGGATACCGTTTGTGCAAACGGTGAAATCTAGATTTCTACTTATTATAAATTCGATCATTCGTTCAATATAATTTTATCATATTTAAATAAATTGTTCTGTAATCTAAACGAATTGCGACAGCACGTTTAAAACGATTGATTTCGTCAAACAGCATTGACCCAAGTTCTTAGGACAAAAGCTAGATATTTATCATTGTTCAGTCAATATATTTATATAAGAAATCATAAAATAGAATAACTCGGGTCAGTCTTTATCTCCACTTCTAATTTTCCAATTTTATAAAGTAACTGGAGCGATATTTATAAAATTGGTGATGTCCGAAGTTCCGAAGCTTTCATTACGTATGGTGTTCCGCAGGGTAGCGTTCTAGGACCTACCATGTTCTTAATATATATAAACGACCTTGCCCTTATAGATCGTAATAAAGGCAACATCTATTCTTATGCAGACGATACTGCCCTGATATTTCACGGTGACACATGGGAGGAAGCAAAATGTAATGCGGAGAAAGGCAATGTTGTGAACTGGCTTGACAGAAATGTGTTGACTTTAAATGTAACAAAGACAAAGTTTATGACCTTTTCAATTAGAATACCAACTCAACCACCAGATAATTTTGTTATAAAATGTTATTCGTGCAAATATCGGCAGGGAATTACTTGTGATTGCCCTCATATTGAAAAGGTAACGCAGTTTAAATATCTTGGAGTAATATTAGATCAACATCTTATCTGGCACACACAAATTAATCACCTAATAAATAGAACCAGGAATCTTATATGGATATTTAAAAAACTACGCCATGTTGACCAGAGCTTTTAAAAAATATATACGTAGCTCTGGGACAGTCAAATTTAATGTACTGCATTCCTGCTTGGGAAGGTGCATGTAAGACTCAACTTATTCAGTTGGAGAGAGCACAAAGATCCCTGCTTAAAGTTACGAGTATGTATTTCAGACCCTACAGATACCCGACTCATAGTTTGTACACAACAACCAAATTACTAACTATCAGACAACTATACATCTTACAAACTATAGCTAGGGTTCACCGCACTTCTGAATATAATAAATCGCTCCAAAACAGAAGACGTAACCACGCAGTCATTAACACTGTCTCAAGTAATAAGACCGAATTTGCTGCAAGACAATACCAAAAGCAATCAGTTTATCTATACAATAAAATTAATAGAATCTTAAACATATATGATAAGCAACTATTTCCACTCAAAAAAATGGTAACTAATTGGCTGAATAACTTGAACTACGAGGATACCGAAAATCTTTTAAAATCACAAATTTAAATTTAATTTGGTACTCAATAAATGCTATATTACATAGTAACTACTCTATTGAAAAACACACACACACATACACACACACACACACAACATACACACACACACACACACACACACACACACACACACACACACACAAACGCACACACACGCATACATACACACAACCATACGTACAACTACAGAACAAAGCATGCTAACTTTGGTATTTTTATTAATTTTAAACATTTCATTGTTAAAGCTATTATTGTTATTTGTACCGAGGAGGAAGAGCGGGGACCCCGAGATACAGGTTTTTTCAAACTTACTTCGGGGTTCCTGGCAAAATTGTAAAACGACGAATAATTTTACCAATAAATTTCATTTTCATTTTCATTTTCAATTTCAATTTCATTTTCAATTTATTACCAAATATTTTTTTCTGTGTGGCATCTTTAACGATAAGGCTATAATAGACCTACTATTAGCGACCCTGCGGAAAATTCACAACTGGATGTTGCAAACGCATTAACATCTTGTGACTCTGCCTTGCTAGAGATTTAATCGCCAACTTTTTTTTTTAATAAGGTCCGAGGAAGAAGAGGTCTGTGGGCTGTAAGGGAAACCAGCAATGGTCTTCAAAACCTACTATCTTAAATGGTCTCCTGTAATGACACTCTTGTTTCGCTTCTAATTCCTTATTCCATAAATGGCAACTTGTATCAATACGTCTTGTCTTGACTCTACCACCGAAAAAGACTTTACTTTTACGGTATAAACGGTAGTGTAGTTTCTAGATATGAATTGTTGTATGAATGGGCAATAAATCAATTTTTCCAGTGAACGGCTGCTTTCAACCACTAAACCGTAATCCATCAAAGGCATTTTGGTTTAATAAAGGACAAGAACTGTGTATCCTGTTTATTTACGCACGAATGATGCGTAGAGACATGATGTGAGTCACTGTCAATCACGACTCACGTCCACCCTAATGTACGTAGGTATACACATTGTCATGACATTCTCTACTTGGTATCTATTCTTGGTATTCACTGCACCTTGAACAGTGAACGTTTCAACTTCTCCAAGGAAGTCTATCAAACTATGTAAGTTTTTATTTGCATTCCTTTCGTGTGTTTTTTTTAAATTCGCCTTTAAAGGTTACTTACTTTTAATTACCTCAGTGCATAGAACATAAAAAAATAATCCAGAACAGGATATCGAGTATTAACACAAACACTTAAGGCTTTTTATTACAAAAATATACAAAGATTACAATGCTGCATATTTACTTAAAATTAAATAGATAATCTCAGTGATATAGTTTACTTAAATTTTTAGAAATACAAATTATTTTAACAGACTCTCCTGATAATCAACGTTGCTCTACATTGAACTAGGTCTAAGTATGTTATGCATTCAGACATACACACCATGTGGTTTCAGTTATACTGATTTCCTATCTTTTTCTCCATTTATGTACTTTCATATCGATTAGTAACGATCTCCCTGCCATTAGATCAGTAGTGGTAAGAACTACAATAGTTTTAAATGGAGGTTTCGATTCTCGGCAGGGGCATTATTTCCTGCTTCTAGCCTGGTCTGGCGGAAGGCTTCGGACTTGACTAGTTATTATCCTACCGGCAATTCAATAACAGAAACTTTACAATATTATGAGATATGAAATTAAAATATTGCTGAGTGAGCTATGTGTAGGCGGTTAGATTTAAAAGATAAAAAAATAGACGCGTGAATCGAGCATGGAATAGTTCGCATAAATGGTAGTTAGATGTTCTATAAATTGCCGCGATATCATTTGGCACGCGCACAGGTCAGCGTTATTAGCGTAATTGTGTTTCGCGTAGGCGATCCCCATTGTTCTAGGTATTACGTAAATAAGCTTAAAGACCTGCCAAAATCGTTGTTTTGCCACAGTCCACACCTATCTCTAAGCAAATAACTAGTTACTGCCTAATTTTACCTACTAATTATTTAGCCGTTTTATTCCCACATGCATATTTCCAGTTTAATTGTAATCTTAACGTCAACAAGTAAACATAATTCATAAGATTTAAAAACACGTCTGCAGTAGCATTGTAAATTGACGCCATACAGCCACTACATTGTTTTTTTTTTTTCAAAAAAGTTATATGGCCACTCGGAATGACGAAGGGATTCTAAGTTCTTACGATACCTACCCAATACATCCAAATCTGTTCGGGCATTTGGAAGGTATGGTGGAATAAAGAAACTCTCTCAATCATATTATACTTTCTCACATACGTACAAATCGTAAACGTAACGTAAATCCAAATTGATTTCCAGCAAAAATAATAAAAATAAAGAGCAAGCCAGAAGCGAAAACTATTTCCACTATCGATGCTAAACAGGTCAATTTAAATTGTATCTGATAGCGACGTGTGATACGTGGATTAATTAATTACTTATTAGTATGACAAAATATATAAATTCGGTCACCTATTTAATTTACTGCATTTGAATATGCCACTTACAAACATCACGATTTGACTTAATTTGATCAGACGCTGCTGCTTCTAAAATTAATATAATCGATACAATATATAAAAATATCCATAATAATTATAACTAGGAAATGGATATGATCTAAATCTGCCACTGAGATGATTTTATTTAATAATTCGATATAATATTATCATCATACTGATATTATAAATGCGAAAGTGTGTTATGTGTGTGGTGTGTTGGTTTTTTGGTTTGTTGGTTTGTCCTTCAATCACGCTGCAAAGGAGCAACGGATTGACGTGATTTTTGGCATGGATATAGTTGAGGACCTGGAGAGTGACATAGGCTTTTTATCCCGGAAAATTAAGGAGTTCCCGCAGGTATCAAAAAAAACTTAAACCACGCGGATGAAGTTGCGTCCATCAGCTAGTTAATTATAACTGATTGCATACTACCTTACCTATCACGTGATCAGTTACATGGTGTGTTAAACTCTTAGCTCATTAT
Source organism: Erebia ligea (assembly GCA_917051295.2). Taxonomy (NCBI): domain Eukaryota; kingdom Metazoa; phylum Arthropoda; class Insecta; order Lepidoptera; family Nymphalidae; genus Erebia; species Erebia ligea. Next base: position 8,991,742 of record OU785225.1, read on the forward strand.
CAGAAGGAAAGTATCGCTGAGTCGAAATAAGATCAAATTCGTGACTGCCTTTCAACAATCGTGTAATCTGTAATCCTTCCGGTTTGACGCCTACAAATCAATTAGTGCCTCACTCGTAATTCGTATCAACTTTGACCAATACAAAAGAAAAAACGTAATTAAAATGGTTTCACGTATATAGGTACGTAACGTATTCGTATGCTATGCTTTGTAGATGTATTTAATTTAGACTTAAATTTAACCTAAACATTTAATCTCCTGGTAATCTATTGTGTAGTCGAATATATCGCGATTTATGCCTTGTAGAGATGTTTTTAGTTACTCTGGCTTTAGAAGTCCAAACGTGGACCCCCGGGAAATGATTCTATGATTATCCTACTAGAGCAACTTCTAAGCATTTCCTACAGTTAGATTTGAAAGAAAGTGCAAAAGCACGGCTATTTTTTTAAAGATTACAAAACCTACACTAATGTACTAAGTTCTTTAAGATTCAATACAAAATCTTCATATTATGTAACATTTTCGTCCACCTAATCTTATTATAATTCACATATCATGTGAGTTACTCTTAATCATAATATTAAAGCTATGTATTATAGTTTTGTTATGTATTTACATTACATTTTATACCGGAAGTTAAACTTTCTTTTCCTATCTCGTACTTATGTGGCTTGCTAATAGTAATTACAATACATGTTCCGATGTAACTCTTATAACCACAACTTTGTCCACAAGCCATTCCCCTTATTGTTTCTCTGCATGTTTATTTACAACTAGCTGATGCGTGCGACTTTGTCCGCGTGGATTGAGGTTTTTTGGTTCGTTCCGTTCGTGGCGTGGCGTGATTGAGTAAATCACGCTAGAACGGCTGGATCTGGATGAAATTTGGCACAGAGATAGATTATAGTCTGGAATAACACACAAAGTTAAAGAGTTCCCGCAGGAACCAAAAAACCTCAATCCACGCGGACGAAGTCGCGGGCACCAGCTAGTAGCTTCCATAAACTCTATCTACTTATCTCAATCTCTAGAAATTTGAGATTGTGTATATACCTAATGTAGGTTCTTCCTATAACCACAGAATAGGTAATAGTAGTAACAGAAGAGTTACTCCGCGAAGACCTTTTAACCATCAGCGACTCAGGTTACGTCGTAATAAAGTGCAATTCAGCTCGCACAGCGCTGCGAGTGAAAATAATTAAATACCTACCTCTATATATCTCTTTCTATCGCGTAACTCTTATCCCTTCAGACGCGGCGCGTGTAGCCTTAGGGTTGACTACTTCTAAATTCTTACTATCGGTATCATTACTATGGGTCGGTAATCGGTTGCAATGATGACGACAATTACTTTAAAAATAGATAAAAGATATATTATTATTATTCATAGATTTTGTAGAAACCAAATAGGGATATGGGTTTAACATGCTGCCATGCCCCTAACTGGTTAGCCCGCTACCATCTTACACTGCATCATCACTTACCATCAGGTGAGATTGCAGTCAAGGGCTAACTTGTAGTGGATAAAAAAAAGTCGTTATATATTCCACAAGTAGTGAAATATCAATGAATATTTTACACTTATATGGGGTGGAAGGGGGCCCATGCCAGAGTTTACGAGACAAAATAATATACCCACATTATGGATTAATCATCATCGACTCATCGGCGGCCCACCAGTCCCACTACTAAGCACGACTCACGAGGCTCTTCTCAGAATGAGAAGGGTTTAAGCCATATATTCCTCCACACTGGCCAATTTCTTGTTGGCAGACATATTAGGGTTTTTTATAATGATTATAGAACTTCAGGCATGTTTTTAGCTTTACACACGATTTTTGTTCACCGTAAATGATATATTTTAATTAATTAAGTTGGAGGTGCGTTCCCAGGATCGAACCCCAGACTTGGAGGCTGAAGTCTACCCATTAGGCTATCACTATAATATTGGATACTACCTATGGTTTATATTTACTTTTGCTTAAAACTGTATCTTGTGTGGATATAAAAATAAAACTACCCACATTATGTATTAATATTAGTTTTGTTTAGAACTCTAAGTAGGTACGTATGTACTATGTACCTAGATAGGCAAATAATACAAACTTACCTTTCAGGGTCCTTAGGAAGTGCAAAGAGCGATAAGTTAGGTCTTAATAATTAGAGTTTAAACGACCTAATGTGATACGATATCGTTTACTGATCTTTCTTTGTTTATCCATAACGAGAACTTGAGTAAAAGTCAAACGTATAACTACGGTCCGCGCGCAACACTCGACTGATACGAGTGCCGTCGAGCGTCCACGCAGCAGTAGTTAAATATCTCAGGTCACGTGACAAGTGAGCCAGGCCTGCTATAACCATGGCCTACACAGATAGACGCTTTTCAGAAAATCTACCTAAGCGAAGACGCGGTGGGTAACTATTTAAGGTAAATAATAAGTAAATACGTACTGTAAATAGGTACTATAAATATAATACTCAATCATTCGCGAGCGCCAGTAACTGGTAACACACTGACCGCTATGCGCATTGAGTTACTACTTGCTGACATAACGGACTCGTTCACTTGCCCCGTTACCTACTCGATACCAACATGTTACAAATTAACCTATAGCAACCCGCCTACACTAATATCAGCAAATAGATATGCTCTCATTAAAGCGCTTGCCTTGGGGCTAGTCTGAGCAATGTTCTCACTTAACGAATAACATTAATTGTTGTAAATCTTTGAAAGCGTGTATAATCTCGTAGATGATGCCCGCGACTTCACCCGCGTGGATTTGGATTTTTTTTGAAAGTGGGATTTCTTTGATTTGCCGGAATCTAAAATAGCCTTTGACGCCTGGGATGCATACTAGCGCATTTATAATATTCGTACGGATTTTAGGCTACTTTGATTGAAACCAAGTTTTAAAACTGTAAATGTTCTAGCGAAAGTTACTTGTGTTATATTAGGAAACCCACCAATATTTTACTTTCCTTGTACCTATCGTACCCTTTACCACCAGATCTGACGCAGACTGAAATAATTTTTGAAGGCTAATTGAATTGAGGTATCCTTTTAAATTCATAATCATGGATCACACATTTTAAAGTGGCACATTAAAAATATTCTGTTTCTTATTTTAAAAGCCCACACCAAAAGTTTCAACGCAAATAAAACGAGCCCAAAATGCATCTTAAACAAATTTTGATATAATTGGATAAGCCCTCTTCAAGGCCTAAGTGAATCACGGTCTCCAAGATACTTTACCGGTCAAATACGGTGGCATCGGCCTGGCGTGAGAAATTTGAGTGTTGCACTCGCTTATTAATAATATTATACCTACCTAACGCATTATAGTACTTAAGAGATTGGTTCCTAATTTAAATCTACTTTAAGATGACATAGAGCCGGTAAAACTCTACTACAAGTGTTTCTAAAAACAAACAAATATAGATATACTTATATTATATCTAGATTGTATTTTTCTTTCTCTTTTTTATTTCAGTGTGAAAAAATATCATCATTTATTTAGTATTTTTTTTTTTACGTTTATAACGTTTAATCTCTAAGTATGTACTTATCAAAACTGTAATTAAGTACTGCATCAGTCTAAAAAGTGAATTGCTTTTAAGAGCTCCCCTATATCATGACGTGAGATATAAAATAAAACAATGCATGAAAAAAAAATTAATAACTGAAAAGTATGATAATTATTTCTATACTCTACAAACAAAAAAAACCGGCCAAGTGCGAGTCGGACTCGCGCACCGAAGGTTCCGTACAAACCTGTAGTATGTTTTACGATTTATGACGTATTAAAAACAAGACGAAATGAACTGCAAAACTAACTTTGTTTGTAGAGGTTTACTGTTAATATCAAAAAAACTATGATAGTTAGAGCATTGGCTATAGTTTTCCTGTAAAATATACATAAATTCCTATTGACCATAATTATTTCAGATTTTTCGATTGGTAAACTCCGGAGATAAGGGGGGGGGGAACGGTATTTTTTTCGACATTTTGCCCGATAAATCAAAAACTATCATGACTAAAAATAATTAAAAATCTGTTTTAGAATGGACAAAGTAAACCCTTTCATATGATACCCCACACAGTACAGTTATCTCACTTTTAAATTTCAACCCTCCGATTTTCCCCCCTTTTTAAATAAGAACAAAAATAATTTCCAATTTTTTTTAATTCCAGTGTCTTTGGGCCGCTAATATACACAACTATTCCAAATTTCATGTCGATAGCTTCGGTAGTTACTGAAATAATCGAGTGTGACGGACGGACAGACAGACAGACAGACGGAGAAAGTCGCACCATAAGGGTTCCATTTTACCATTTTGGTACGGAACCCTAAAAACATGAGCAAAATATACTCCCAGACGCACCTTTATTATGTTAATACTCAGTACTTACCTAGTCCTACGTGGATATTACTCTATAAATATTGCTTAATTTCACCATATTTCTAGCATCCATCTTGTCGCAGAAGCCATTGCCCAATACTTACGTTCGCGTTTTAAAATATAAAAATAGAACCGCACGAGCTTATTCACAATTTATTATTTTATTATTAATAACAGTGGCGTGACCAATCCATAGATTCGTTATCTTAAAAAATATATAAGTACATACTTCAAATCTATTTTCGGTGCTTTTTATGTTCATCTTTGAGTAAACTGCTTCAGGAACTTATAATATCTGATCTGAACTTCTGAATCCACATCTAGACATTGGTTTTCTAGGCAAGTTCCTATAATATTATTGCCGGTAATATTGTCTCGTACCTAGCACTTGTCTTGAGCTTTTGTCGCTGCTCTAATTTCGCGCCGGTCCACTGGACTGCCTTATACGGAAACCACGCCTCAGACGGAGAAAGTCGCACCATAAGGGTTCCATTTTACCATTTTGGTACGGAACCCTAAAAACATGAGCAAAATATACTCCCAGACGCACCTTTATTATGTTAATACTCAGTACTTACCTAGTCCTACGTGGATATTACTCTATAAATATTGCTTAATTTCACCATATTTCTAGCATCCATCTTGTCGCAGAAGCCATTGCCCAATACTTACGTTCGCGTTTTAAAATATAAAAATAGAACCGCACGAGCTTATTCACAATTTATTATTTTATTATTAATAACAGTGGCGTGACCAATCCATAGATTCGTTATCTTAAAAAATATATAAGTACATACTTCAAATCTATTTTCGGTGCTTTTTATGTTCATCTTTGAGTAAACTGCTTCAGGAACTTATAATATCTGATCTGAACTTCTGAATCCACATCTAGACATTGGTTTTCTAGGCAAGTTCCTATAATATTATTGCCGGTAATATTGTCTCGTACCTAGCACTTGTCTTGAGCTTTTGTCGCTGCTCTAATTTCGCGCCGGTCCACTGGACTGCCTTATACGGAAACCACGCCTCAGGTAAAATATAGGTATAAAGTGGCACAAATTCTACTGCAAAGCTTTCACAATATACCTAATATTTATTTAATTTTTAATCAAATAAATATTATAAATGCGAAAGTTTGGATGGATGGATGGATGGATGGATGGATGTAGGGATGGATGTTCGTTATCCCTCAATTACGCCCCAACCGCTGAACGGATCTGGATGAAATTTGGCACACAGATAGATCATTATAGTCTGGAATAACACACAGACTTTTTATCCCGGAAAATTAAAACCTTAATACACGCGGGTGAAGTCGCGGGCATTAGCTATTACCTAATATTTAATGTACGTCAATTTTATCACTTATCCTTCAATCATCGTTTCGTTTTCCGTTTTATTCATGTTTGTACCTACTTTATCTGAGCTGCATCTCATGTTTTCTTTTTACCCGACTGCAACAGTAAGTAAACTGACACGTTTGTATCACTACACAACAGTCGAACATACTAACCACTGTTAGTATGTTCGACTGCAGCCGATGAGCTCCGGTTCGAATCCCGGATCGGGTCATAATGCTAAGCATTGGGTTTTTCAGACTAGAAATTCTCAGTACTAGCCCAGAGTTAGGAAATTGGCGGTGTGTCACCCCCGTGCCTCGGAGAGCACGTTAAGCCGTCGGTCCCGGTTATTAGTATCACTAACATGATAATAGTCGTTAAAGCCCGCCAACCCACATTGGAGCAGCGTGGTGGGTCTAAGTTCTAATTCCCTCTCTCCTATGAGAGTGGAGGCCTGTACCCAGCTGTGGGACTTTAATGGGATGTAGTGGTGGATACCTTGGATACAACAATAATTTTACTTATAAGCGCCATTAGCCGATCATTCTGGCATCAGTTCCATCCGTTGATGCCGAAAATAAAAATTATGATATTTTCTGTGTGATTACTTATATAATTATAATTTTATGTGTGAGTCTTTCAACCACTGTGAATAACACTGAATTTCAGATTGATCGTCTGTCTGTTGATATAATAATTATGTCTATGCTCTCCTCTCTGTACAATGGCGTGCATAGGTATATAGGTTTCAAATCCTGCGTAGGCACTTGTTAAGAGGCCATATACCAAACGCGCCTCGGCTAATTTTGGAATCTGTAGGTATACCGCACAGTAAGACCGTTAGCTGCACTCACACATAGACGACATAGGCCGGTAAAGATACTTTGATACTTTGCATATTCAAGTTCAAAATATTTTCACATGTTAATACAATTTTATAATCTTAGTTATTACTGAAATATTATTTTCACTATTAATAAATGTTTATTTGGCATACATATACTTTTATAAAATATACTTACACACGTGTATAATATGTAAGACTAAAAACTAGATACACCTACATGTTTTTTCGTTTACTTACTTATGATTAAAATTGAAGATTTTTTATGTTTTAAAACCTATACGGCTATCTGACTGTTACTAATAATTAAGGTACACGATTGTTGACCAAGTTTTACAACATGTGTCATTAGAGTAATTAGGTTGTCTCGAAAACACCATTGTTATTTTGATATACAACCAAAACGACTCACAGATAAGCGTTTGGTATTGTGTATTACGCAAGTGTAGTTGGCACGTGCAAAGGATTAGTCAAAAATAATATCACACAGACACGCAACCCTCTCAGGTATCAGGTAATGTAAATGTTACCATACTTCACGCGGACTATGCAATTGCATCAATTTAGATAGACAACTAAAAGTCAAAAAAACTTATCGAGTCAACATCTCCTGAAAGTGCTCCATTGTCGAAGTGAAACGTACGTTGAGAATAATTTGGTAGATTTATGTGGTGTGGTGAATATCGCAAGCTACAAGTGCAAGTCTATACACACTGTACTACAACGATTTAGAGATGGGCGATTGCGAATGATCTGAATAATCGAAAAATCTACTACCTACTACTAACGAACACTTTCGAATGGAATATTAGTAATATACTAATGCTCATAATCGAATGACGACTACTAATTAGTAATTACTAATCGCGTTTCGACTCCATTGTTCGCGACTCGGAATCATTTGCCGCTCGCGTGTGACTGCACTACTAATTTAGTAATTACTAATTAGTAGAGGCGTTTCGCTTTCGACTGGATTGTTGGCAACTCAATTCTCGGAATCTTTCGCCGCTCCGTTAGAAGTGGGTAACTTAGCTTATGCTTTCAGTTGTACGATTGAAATTTTAACCTTATTTTTTTAAGTATAAGACTCAATTTCAAAATTGTCAGGTGGTTTAATAAGGTTTAAATTCAATGAAACAACTTTTTATATTTTAATAGTATTATTGAAAATTGAAATGTAACCTTATATCCTTACAAATAAGACTCAATTTAAAAATTGACACGTGGCTACTAATTTAGTAGGTAATCGAACCAAATTAGTCGCTATCAATAATCGATAGAAATTAGTAGTGGAACAAGTTAGTAACTAATTTTGGTAAATCGTTCGAATGATTCGAACGATTTGTATAATCGAATAATTCGAATAAAATCATTCATAACCGCCCATCGATACAACGATTTGCCTACTGTTGCGGATTATAGCGAATTAAATTTCTTGTTTCTTAATTTTATGACCATTGACCTTACTCAAAGTAAGTTTGAATAAATATATTGTGTTGAACTATGTCTTGCAAAACATACCTTATGCACTTTATGATAAAGTACAAATTAAATTGTTATTATGATTAGTTAAAAGATATTTGACCACTGCAAATTGACCACTGCAAGGTCATTTCGGGAATTTGCAATTTCCGAATCTTGTATTGTCTGTTCTAGTTGAAGGCTTCCCTTTGGCTATTTATCACCCTATCGGCAAAGATGTGCCGCCAAGGGATGTAGCATTTCAGTACGATATCGTGTAGAAACCGATAAGAGTTTTGGGTTATATGGTTATAGGTTATAACCGATTAGAGATATGACTGCCACACCCCTAACACTTTTGAAATTGAAAATGTTTATATTTTTACTAATCATCTAATTCTAATATGACCCTTTCAGAGATGCCAAAGTCATAAAAACAGTAAACTGTTATGGTTTTGTCGGAAGCAGTTGGTACCTCAATTGTTGAGCGGCAAGAAAATACGTTACAGTCAAAGCTTAGTTGGTTTTATAGAATGTTAAAAATCTAGACATCTCTATCCAGAGATCTTTTATATATAAACTGGTCTGTATCTCTACCTACGTACCTACCTACGTATTGTAATATCTTGTTTAAAAAAAAGAGCCACTGCTGAGTTTCTTGCCGGCTCTTCTCAGCAGAAACTGCTTTCGTAACCGGTGGTAGAGTCAAAACATAACGTAACATAACGTAACACCTGTATGTCCTACATGTTTTTTTAAATAAATTGAGTTTACCATTTGCAATTTAGTTGATTTGAAAATACAATTGTAATTTTGATAAACAATAAAAACAACTTTCAAATAATCGATAGATGGGTTTACTTGTTTATTACGCAGGTGTAGTTTTCACTTGCAAATGATTCAGTAATAAATTATATTAAAAGCGACCCTTTCAAGTATCAGGTAATACAATACCATACTTTACGTGGACCATGCAAATGGATCAATTTAGATAAGAAATCAAAGATAACTAAAAGTCAAAAAAACTTCCTGTTGATTTCAATAATAAAATGTATAAACAAACTCGTCTTGTTTACCAGAAACGAAACAATACGTTATAAATAAAAACTTTATGACCATTGAGCTTTTAACTCAAAGTAAATTTGAAAGTGAAATAATATTGTATGAAAATGTATTGCAATATATACCTTATGCAGCTTGCAATAAAATACAAATTAAATTGTATTCATGAATCATAATGAGCTTCTTCGTTTTAGAATTTCAAATTGTTGCGGTAATGTTTTATGACTTATAATATTGTTTGTAGTATTTTGATCGAAAGACAGTGCTATTTACATGTTACTATTGTCAAGAGGTTAAATAATAAATAAAATCTATGCTAACACTGAAACCATTTTATAGTAGGTACCTTTTATTGATTCGTAATAAGTAGTTTACGATCAATTTGGGAATTTATAATTTCTGAATTTTCTCCGGTCTGGGGATCCGGGAGGCTTCGGCCGTGGCTAATTACCACCCTACCGGCAAGTAAAATTAAATTTGGGCTCTATTGGATCTCTTGTCTAGTTTGATTGAACCTGTATAAGTACTTTTTCGAAAATCTACCCCAAAGAGGGTGAAATGGGGGTTGGAAGTTTGTATGAAAGTTCTATGTTTTTGAAGTTAGACACTTGAAAATCGGGATTCAGGTTATAAGTTTTAAATAATGAACACCTGCATAAGTTTTAGCATTTACGTGAAAAACAGTATGAGATTATAATAATGTATCGTACAAAATGATTTAATAGTTATAAAAAAATTATCCTTATGCGTATCACGCATTCATTCGATAGCAATTGAATCGGATCAAGAACCTAACATTCTCTGCTCATCAAACTAAAGGCAGTCGCGCTATGTATTGTTGCAACACGTTTTTTACAAAGGCTTGTGAGAGAGCTCACGCACACATACAAAAGAGCCCGTCCAGCTACACGTCCTCCCTCGAAGAGAGCTGGGCTCGGTATGGCGGTCGTCCGGTCTGCAGTACCATTTTACACGTGAACTCTATGAGACTTTTGATATTTTTTTTGGTCATATAGGTATTTTATAGAACTTTATTTTTTTACAATTTATGTTACATAAATACTAAACATTCATGGGAAATGTTATTTTTTTAGTAAATTCGCCAAACTTTTAAGAAATACAGGTTATTGTGACGCGTAAATTTTGATAAATCGTGCACATTGATTTGATTTTTTTATTAACTAATTTTGTATAGAACGTATAAAAACGAATCGCAACAGTCCAATTTTAAGAGTGTGCTTATCATATTAGTATTTTTTATAAGTCATTTATTATAATTTTTCGTGGATTTATATGGGTGAAAAGTTTCGCCCAAAAGTGTAAAAATGGTAAACGTATTCTGCAAGAATGAGAATTTCACTATTATATTTCAATAAAATTAATATTTTTTTTGCAACAGTCTACTAAGGAGGGATTAATCTTTAATGTTTGAATTTTTTTTTTGTTATAATACTAATATCTCATGCACAACGCTCATGAAAAGTTCTTAAAATGTCGGTTAGCGGGTTTACGGGTTCTTAAGTAGATAACTATTTAATGGCAGGTGATTGAAAAATTTGCTAATTTAAATCGTTATGGCAGTGATTTTATGCCTCTATGACCTGCACGCCATTGTCTGTACCAAATATCGTCGAAATCAGTTTGAGGGATGGGCCGTGGAAAGATATTAGGCATATAGACACACTTTCACATTCATAATATTTGTAAGTATAGATATTCCAAAATTATGTAGCCACAAAGTCATATGCGGATTTGAAACATACTATAATATTGCAATAAGACGTAGGTAATTTATTATTATTTACCCATACTTATAATTATTTCAATCAATTAAAATTACACAAATAAATTATTGCAGTTACTCAAATCATGATATTATACAATCTGATTTACATTAACCACTGCACTCGTAAGTCGTCTGAGGCCAAACTTTTACTCGCCCTATTTGCGTATTGATGTTGCGCATGTTTTTATAATTGCTTAGAAATACCTATCGATAGGTTATTCTTTTTAGGAACCCCCTAATTGCCTTTATGTACTCGTAAATAAGTAAAAATATGTGACGTATTCTGGCAAATATGCACAAACGCAAAGTTAATTTTTCTACATGCTCTGTCCTTTTTGTGTCAACCCCGGAATAAACTTATTAAAAAAGATACAGCACCAATAGTACATTGTTCACCGAGGGGAGAAAGTGACCGATTACTATCGAGGGTGTAGTTTGAGGCCCGAGGCGTAGCCGAAGGGCCGCAATACACGCGAGGTAGGAATCGTACTTTCTACCGAGTGATACATAGTGCTTTATACTACACCTGCGAGGAAAATAACTTGCAAAGTGAAGTTCTATCATAAATCATAATTATATGAGTCGCTTCATTCGAAGCTTCACTATCACAACTAGGCTACATTTTGTGGATTATTGCAATATAGATTTCGATATCGACAATCGACATCGATATCGACAATCTATATCGACAATCGACTCGATACCGACAATCGACAAAGATAACAACCATCGACATCGATATCGTCAATCGATATATGTATCAACATCGAAATCAACAATCGACATCGATATCGACAAACGACATCGACAAGCGACATCGATAACGACAAACGACATCAAAAATCGACATCGATATCGACAAACGACATCGACATCGATATCGACCATCAAAATCGGCATCGATATCGATATCGACAATCGACATCGATGTCGACAATCGACATTTACCATATTTGACTTTTCTATGTCAAATATGGTGAAGCTGCTTCTAATATTATATTCTTAAGGTAAGACATATATCCAAATTCTCAACGTCCGGATACCATATTTACTCAAAAATAAAAAAACAGCGCGTTAGAAATGGATTTTCATACACTTTTTCTCCCCGCTTAGGACGTTAGAAATGAAATTTCATACATTTTTTCCTCCCGCATATTTAGTCTGTAGCAATGACGTACTTTCTACCTCGTTTTGACAAAAGCAAGAGGGTACTTTCCGAGCGGGTGTAGTATAAAATATTTAACTAAATCAGTTTAGGCAGTGCCGCGCAAGTCGGTCTGAGTAGATTAATATGACGGCAATCTAATGAAAATAGTTGGGATCAAAAGTCAATATTGTTTATTAAAACGCTAATCAGTATTATGTCAGCACACTCATGGACTAGTAAAAAAAGATTATTGACCGAGCGAAGCGAAGGTCTCTGAATCTACTTGAGTGAATTTGCACTTGTCCGTCCGTCCGTCCGTCCGTCCGTCTGTCAGAGCCTTATAACTTCTGAATTACTGAACGTAATTACTTCAAATTTATATATAATATGTAAACCGATGGCCTCCCGCCGAATATGGCTTAAAAAGTTATAAAAATCTTTTTTTCAGGGGGGCTCTCATAGAAGCGAATGCGAAGTAAAATATTTTTTATAGCGTAAAATGATATACCGCAACCCTATGTGGGTTGCGGTATATCATTTTAAAGATAATTAGGAATAGAGTCCAAAAATATTTTTTATACAACACCCGCTCGGAAAGTACCCTCTTGCTTTTGTCAAAACGAGGTAGAAAGTACGTCATTGCTACAGACCAAATATGCGGGAGGAAAAGATGTATGAAATTTCATTTCTAACGTGCTAAGCGGGGAGAAAAAGTGCATGAAAATCCATTTCTAACGCGCTGTTTTTTTTAATTTTGAGTAAATATGGTATACGGACATTGAGAATTTGGATGTCTTACCTTAAGGATATAATATTAGAAGCAGCTTCACCATATTTGACATAGAAAAGTCAAATATGGTAAATGTCGATTGTCGACATCGATGTCGATTGTCGATATCGATATCGATGCCGATTTAGATGGTCGATATTGATGTCGATTGTCGATGTCGTTTGTCGATATCGATGTCGATTGTTGATTTCGATGTTGATACTCATATCGATTGACGATATCGATGTCGATGGTCGTTATCTTTGTCGATTGTCGATATAGATTGTCGATATCGATGTCGATTGTCGATATCGAAATCTATATTGCAATAATCCTCAAAATGTAGCCTAGTTGTGATAGTGAAGCTTCGAATGAAGCGACTCATATAATTATGATTTATGATAGAACTTCACTTTGCTAGTTCGTTTATTCACTAATTATCGCTTATTTTCCTCGCATGTGTAGTATAAAGCACTATGTATCACTCGGTAGAAAGTACGATTCCTACCTCGCGTGAATTGCGGCCCTTCGGCTACGCCTCGGGCCTCAAACTACACCCTCGATAGTAATCGGTCACTTTCTCCCCTCGGTGAACAATGTACTATTTTACTTTTTCCCCTAAAATTGACGAAATGGGGGGCTTTCAAAGTGGCGATTTTCAAACGTCCAAAGTTGACCTCAGAACTCTCAATTTTCTGAAAGGCTGAGCCTGAAACTTCTCAATTATTTGAATCATATCCTGTACATGAACAACAAATACTAAAATTAGATAAATATTATAAGGAAACGAAATTATTTAATTTTTAATGTGCTTCAGTATTCTTAACAGAACTTCACAATTATGACAATAGATGGCGCTCTGTACAAGGTTATGGATACCGCGAGGTCTCAGTTCGGGGCGAACCACTAGTAGGTACTACTATAAGTACTAGAAGCACATTCGAATGTTATTAGCCGCTACTAATGATAACAATATTATTCAAATAGTACAAGTAAGTTTTTGTTAAAGCTTTTATAGTTTCATTTCGTTCCGTACATTGTTTTCCTATACGACACAACCGCTTTCCTTGGATTATTTAGTAAAGCAATAAATCATTATAATTTCGTCCAGTCCATCTATATTATTGTATTCGTCTGCATGTGTGTGGCAGATTCAAAACTTTTACTTTTTCATGAAATTGATCCATTACTAACCTTTTCCAATAAGCTACCTACTTAATTAATTATTTACGATCTTTATTTACTTGGTTACAATTAGTGTTGATACAACTAGCAAAAAAGTATTAAGTCCACGGCCTACTTCCTTATTTAATATGTAAAAAAGTAGAGCGTTTTAACATCGAAATGTTTAATTGTTTAGTTATGAAATCTGGATGAGGCATATCGGAACAATTCATTGTAGATGGCTAATTGTAAAATGTCGAAACTCTATTGTTATTTTGTGATGCGCGTGCGAAAATTTCGAACGAGCTATTGTGAGACTCTTATTATCGCTACCATTATATCGAGCCCTGTTATTATTAGAATGATGTACGAGTAAACATTGATTACAAGTTAAATTCTAAAATTGGGTAAGGTCAATCATCTGTCCGTTTATTTTCAACCTCATTATTTTGTGATATGATCAATTATGACCCAGAGGCTCCAAAAAGAAGGTGTGCGAATGCAATTGTGTCGTATTTCTAAAATAGAATGAAATACGCGTGTTTATAATATAATGATGGAAGGAACTATGAAAAGAAACTGATACTCTGATGGAACGCGCGTTTGGAAAGTGTCTTTATCACAGTTTCTCAATCAGGATCAAAGAATATGAAAAATAACCTCCCACTAAATAGAATATGGCAGACGATAAAAGCTTGTTTCTAATAATGTTTTTTAATGATATAAGACTTATTTAAGTATATAATGTTAAGCTTTAAAATAGTTTGCTCTCGATCATGCAAGGAGAAAAATATATCCTTGCATCATTCACGGCTGACATGGTTTCAAGTACGAACATTCATAGGCACTAGGTTTACCGTGAAATATAATACAAATTGGTAATTATTCAATTTCAGATGCGGCGGCAGGCTCGGATTTCAGCCGGCGGCACGCTTGTAGCGCGTTCCGCCTCTGCTTTGCAAGGTTGTTCTTCTTTACCTACTAATAACTATCTAGTATAATATAATATTTTTGACGATCTACCTACCTGGCACAATGGTTCGATAAGGTCAATTCGGGATTTTTTATTTTATAATTTAGCTCTGATCTGGTTTGGTCGAGGCTACGAATGTGGCTAGGTACCGCGTCACTGTCTAGCCTTATCTGACTCAAGTGACTTGGCTTTCTTATTCAATGTCTCGTAGAAACCAATTAGGGGTGGACCGACATGGGTTTATTGAAACTGCGATAGATAGCCATATATTATAACCTATATTATTATTTTCTCAAAGCCGTAACAATTATAATTATTTTACATAATAAGAAGTCTTTTTCTTATTTCAGTTTGGCTGTGGTTGCTGCTTTTTGTGTTCCAAAACGAATTCCGGATATCGAGGTCCATTCAACCTGGAGTAAGATTTTATTTTATTTTTATCGATATTTATAGTTTTCCCTTCGATCATTGGTTAATCAACTCAATCAGAATATGAATGATGTGCAAAAACAAATTAACGCAATTCAATAATCTATTTTTTTATTATTATTTTGATCTATTTTTTTTACATAAACTTCATCGCTAGGGCCTTTCGCTCACGATATAATACTATGTATTATCTTGCTGCTTTACTGATTCTGTCTGTTCTAAGCTCTGACCACCTAAAAAACCGAAGTGCCGCCCCGGGCCTTCAACGTTCTTAGTCCGCCCCTGCATCCGGCCGCCCAGGATTGCAACGTTCACTCTGATCATACTAACAAATGAATCTGTTTTGAATATA
Source organism: Erebia ligea (assembly GCA_917051295.2). Lineage (NCBI taxonomy): Eukaryota > Metazoa > Arthropoda > Insecta > Lepidoptera > Nymphalidae > Erebia > Erebia ligea. The sequence continues at coordinate 9,007,473 of OU785225.1, forward strand.
TTAAGTTCTCTTATAGTAAGATCTCAGCTATGAAACTGTATTTTAATTGCAGTACTTGGACTTCGATAATCTCCCTGAAACAAATTTCACTTGTGCTGGTAAGGTGATCGGTGGCTACTATGCGGATCTTGAGACTTCCTGTCAGATGTTCCACGTGTGCACGGTCGGCCAGCAGGAAGAACCAATGGATATTAAGTTCCTCTGCCTCAACGGCACTGTTTTTGATCAGGTCAGGATACCACAAGACGTATATAATATTCCCGACTAATATATTAGTCTGTAAGGGTAACTAAAGATCACATTGCAAACCTAAATCATATTTACCTATGTAAAAAAATATTACTTAGTTATATTATTCTCGTAATAAGTAAAACATAATATTCGTTTCAGGAGACAAGAGTTTGCGAGAGAGTAGACGAAGTAGACTGTACAAAATCTGAAAAGTTCTATAGTTTAAATTTAGAATTGTATGGAAGCACTACGCCGCCCATCATACAATCTGAACCAACTAAACCTCTAACAAAACCAACAGAGCCAACACATCTGCATAGTAAACCTAGTAGTACGACGGAAAATTCAGATCCGGTAATAAATGAATCGCCCACAACACCAGACAAAGCAATAAATCGCCCAACAGACCCTACTGACTCAACTGAAGATCCAATACAAGAAAGCAAAAAAGATGAATACCAGAATACATCGACATACCCATCGTCTTCATTGTCATCAAAGCAACAAGAAATACAGCATATAGAAGGTTTGTTAACGTCTGTTTTTATTTTTTGACTTTAAAAAATTAAGTAAGTAACATAAAATATACGACCACATTTTGTACTGTTAAAGCACTATTAACCAGGGATAAATAACCTGGGACTGTGTAAGAGTGACGAATATTATAATTACAAATAGGAATTTAGTACCTTGAAAAATTAATGCACTATATTCAATTCGTCTAATGCACTTTTTTTCTTAAAATAAAAATAATTGTATTTAAAGTTTATCTTTGTGGTAGAACTTTCGAATGGAAGCTACCTTATGCAGCAATATACATATTATTATAAGTTTGGCTATTCAGCGAAGTAACACAACCAGCATTCTGGGCGCATTGCCTCGTTGCAGAAGTTTGACTCTCATAAAGTTCTTGTATTATATTGACTATCGTATGTACAACAGTATTAAATTATACAGTTTCTATACTCCCTAATAATTTTAATACATAGTTTATTTCGCATCATAATCATATCATCATAATCATTATAGCGTTAGTTTCGACATTTGAAATTTTGAAAAGAAAAAATTTCCTAATTTTTTAATTGTAGTGTTTAAAATTACCCACGACATTGAAAACAAAGTAATCCAAATTTTCTATTTACAGAATATGAAGAAGATGAGGAAGACGCAATAGATGACGAAAATTCTGATTACGAAGAGGATTATTCACATCCACACACGACAACAACACTTCAAACCATTACGACAACATCTGCAACAACAAAAAGACCTCCTTTAAGTACTACGTTGCCGGCTCCAACTAAGCGACCAACTCCAGCAACACAATTTATTTCGTCACCTGCTCCGGTTATATCATCTTTGTCACCTCCAATTCACGCTTCAATAACTCCTTCCGCACCACCGTTATCAACTATAGATCCGGCTCTTCTATCACCACAAGAATTTATTTACCGTCACCGAGGACCAGGATCGGAAGCAATCTCTTTTCAACGCCAGAGTTTTCGTCCAGCTGACGGTGTATACATTACCCATGCTCCACCTCACCAATACGATCACTTTCAATACGAGTCTTCTAGAACTGCACCACGACCAGTTGCAAATCGTCCAGTGCCTTTTGTTCAACGCCCTCAACCAACGCCGTTCCGCCCAACTACAAATGATCCACGTGATCAAATTCTACGTCCAGGACCAAACGCTCAGTCTTCTGAAAAACTTGAAACCTCACTAAAAAGTCGACCTCAGTCTCACCATTCACACTTACCTATACAAGAACCTCTGCCGTTCAATCCTTTCTATTATGATCGGAAAAGAAGTGATGATGTGATTCCAGAGAATGAGTCGTCGTTATCTGCTAGATCAGTAGCACCACCAACTATAACAGCCAGGAAACGGTCTAAACCTAAAAGTCCACCACGTGTTATAGTCACAGCTAGTGCATCTGTGAGTGACAGCAATGGAAAAAAGTTAAATTACACTGTTGGAAATGTAGTCAGTGCTGTCAAACCAATAGTAGCAATTAATTATGATGATTATAAAGAATCTGATCTTATCTTTGATCCATTTTTTCTCGATGTGCCAAAACTACAATCGCGACGTAAGACTAGATCTAGCAATTATAAGAAAGTTGTTGCTGTACCTGTACCTGCACCAATGTCAGTTAATACATTAACAGAAAAATTTCCTCCCACTACATTTTCTCCAGTAACTTCACGAGCTACAACAACTACGAAATTATCATCAACTACATCCAGGACTACAACCACTGTAGCTTGGAATCCACAGGATTATGTCGATGATAATTACGAGCCTCATGCCTATATACCACCCGTCCCTCCACTAGCAGTGTTAGTGACACAAGATCATATAAAATTTAAGAATCAAGAAAGGTCTTCGAAAAACGATGTAGTGTTAAAAAAATTAAACGAAGTTAAGTCGGCAAACTTCCCAAAGGGATCAACTAAACTGACGTCGTCTGTAGCGCATACAATCTCTAGTCAAAGTGTGGGTACTGAGGCTACGGTGGCGGTCACCTCACCGACTCCTATCGAGGCGCCCGCCTGCATCACTTCGCGCTCCACTGACTGTCGGATTCGTGCCTAATAATTAATTAGCTCACTTAATACATAGATAAGTAGAAACATATTTAAATAGGTAGTTAAATTTAATAATTTTATGAAACCGTTTACGTCTGAATCGTTACTTATATTTTTTGTATTAATGATAAATCAGAGAAATGTAATAATTACTCCACTTTCCAAAGTTGTCACCTCATCGTATCGGCGTAGGCGTGATTCACTCTTGATAACAGTGTTAAGATTAATGCACACAAAGAGACAAAGCTTTGCTTATATTATTTTGTGCATAATGTATAGCATATTTATCGATGAGAAAATAAAACAATATTGTACATAAATATATGTATTTTTAAATAAACTATAAGTTTTTAATATTAAATCTTTTTTGTACTTCTACATTCCTATCCACATTAATAATATCAATAATATGTGGTATGAAAAAGTCACAGAATTCTAGAAAGATACATAACTTTATTTAATCATTTACTGTAGCTATTTTTGATGAAATATTATCTAGGATGCGATTGTTCTTTTATTGATCACCATTCATTGTGTTACCATTGGTGGTCCGTAGTTGAATAATAAGATGCATAGATAATATGTTTATAAAATTTTATTTCAGTGTATTTAGTAGCAGTGTCTAGCCGGCTCCATGCAGTCGTGTAACAAAACCCAATAAGGTATTTTGCCACTAGTGAAGCTCAAAATTTGTTCCTTATTGCACACTGTTAATAGAGCAAGATCCCGCGACGGTCAGACCTACGTTATTTTATTAAGACTATACATTCGAGCTGAGCGTGAGCTGCAAGGGTAGACCCTTAAATTTAGCTTTTTTGCCCCCTGATATTTTGTTACTCCCTGCATTAAACCAAAACTTATTCATACCAAATTGTAGGGAATTCTCTGATCTACTATTATGACTGACAACATTTTGAAATTAATTAATAGATTGTTCCTTATTACGAAAATACCAAGAATTTTTTGTTGTTGTTTTATAATTTAAGAGTGTCTGACAGGGGTTTGCAATCGTACTAGGTGTCTGACAATGGACAACGTGGTTTCTAATATTATTCCAAAGAAAAATATAAAAAAACCGAGCTTAATGCTTTAACGAATTTGAGGTGCCACCTTTTTTACCTGATACCTTCCAAAGCAACCGCGATCCAAACTTCATAGTCGGGGATCGTTTATACCTCTATTAGAGACATACATAGAAAAACTTTCAGCTTTAATAAAATAACGTAGGTCTGATCGTCGCGGGATCTTGGACCATAAGGTTTTTAATGCGATTATCTTGTCTGTCCTACCTACTGGTAAGAGTTTGGTAAAGCGCAAAGTTTGCGAATTTCTTACTAATAATAATTGAACCCGGTAACCCCTAGGTAAGATGGAAAAGATGAAAGCATACTAAAAGACATGAATGTTACCTATATACCATTCTTTCTTAACATACAAATATACTAAATCTAAGTATGGTTTATACTGCCGCTAGTCCATACTTCCATACTAATATTATAAACGCGAAAGTGTGTCTGTCTGTCTGTCTATCTGTCTGTCTGCAACGCTTTCCCGGCCCATCTTTACAACCGACTTTGCTGAAATTTGGTATAGAGGTAGGTAGGTTATATCCCGGGCAAGGACATAGGCATTATAATAAGCACATACTTTATATCCCGGAAATTAAGGAGTTCCCGCGGGAATCAAAAACCCTAATCCACGCGGACGAAGTCGCGGCACAGGTCGCGGGCATCATTGTTTTTTTACTAACGACCACTTGTTGCCATCTAGTTTCTCATTTTTATTTTATAAACAAAATAATACGTCCATGATACGTCAAATTTAAAGGAAATGACATGACAACCTTTCAAAGAAATCAAAACACAATCAAACCCACATTCAAGCTGATGATCCTTAAAGTCAAGCCATCGAGATTATTTGATCACTTTTGTATCATATTATATGAGCGCAAGAAATTAAAGAAATTAATACAAAACGTCTGTTGAATTTACTTTATTTGTTTTTTTCGTGTTCAAATAAAGATCATGTCGGAGTCCAGTATAATGAGTGTAAGAGAAATGATAGACATATGCTTCGGAGAGCATGATGTAAGTTTATCTTTTTCAGATAAGATATTATACTCGCGACCGCTTGCGGCTTCGCTCCTTCGGGAATTTAGAAATATATGTTTAAAGGAATCCAGTTTGGGCTGGGCGCAGTGGGCGCATGAATCTATTAATTATAGGTCCATGGCTAGGCGTTGTTGACTCAGACAGTATGGATGGTAGTGGAGTTACCCTCTTATCACGCTGATATAAAGTCATTTTAAATTTTGTTGTACGTGAATTGTATTGCTCGTTTTATTGACAACCAAAACCACACATAATTTTTATACGTACTCGTATTCCGTACATGTATTACAAATCAAACCGTAGCAAAATAATTATGTTTCAGGTTAATATTGTTAATTTCAAGCTTATGCAAACTATACTATACCTTCTCGCTAGGCAACAGCGATTATTAGAACGTCGAGTCGCAGTTGAATTTGGAAAAGCTTTTGTTCCTAGGACATCAAGCCTTTCAATTACAGAAGTGAAACTGAGAGCAAGTGTCGTTAAAAAAAAGAAAAAAACTACAAAACCAGGAGGGAGACCAACGACCGATGCTGGTGGAGCTGAATCAGCAAAATCAAAAGCTGAAAAGTTTTCTAAATCAACTACAGATGAAACTACAACATCAAAATCTGAAAAATCTTCAAAAGCCGCCGCAGGTGGAATTAAAAAATCTAAACTCGATAAATCTTTTGAATCATCCTCAGATGAATATACAAAATCGAAAGCTGAAAAATATTCTAAATCAATGAAAGATGAAGCTACAAAATCGAAATCTGAGAAATCTTCTAAAGCAACCGCAGATGGAATTACAAAATCTAAAGTAGATAAATCTTTTGAATCATCCACAGATGAAACTACAAAATCGAAAGCTGAGAAATATTCTAAATCGATCAAAGATGGAACTGCAATATCTACAGATAAGACTTTAAGATCCAAAGCAGAGACAATCTCGCCAGATAAAACATCAACTTCGAAATCAACAACAGATAAAACAATTACTTCAGAATCAGCAACAGAAAAATCTGCTGCAGATAAAACATCTACTAAATCAACCCAAGATAATTCTAAAATTTCAAAATCTATAGCATCGAGGGATAAAACATCTATTGAAGCTGCTAAGCATAAAACTGGAACTCTAAAAGATTTATACATGACAGAAACATCTACGTCAGATAAATCTACTTCTAAATCAACACGGGAAACCACCAAATCTTCCTCTGAAAAAACGAAATACTCATCAGATAAGACTAAGACTACATCCGGCAAGCCTTTATCAGCTAAAGATCATGAAGATCGTGATATAAGTGGAAAATCTACAAAGAGGGTAATAATTTATATTTATTACATAATTTATATTTTGAAACGCAATGATATTTGTTACACTTTAATCACACTTTCATTTAGTTTTCCTCTCAGGACTATCATCATCTATTGGAACTTATTGAGCAGCAAAGAGAAGAAGAGTTAAGAGTCGTTAATCAGGTGCCAATAGTTATCAAGAGCTAATTTATTGTGCTTTTCTTTTTGTCTTTTTTTTTAGATTTTATCCAGTATCATGCTGAAGTGTTCTGCAAATATTGTTTTTTTTTGTTTCTAGTTTAACATAACCGGTAAGTGACATGATGATAATAGCTATTTTAAATTTTACTAGCTGCTGCGACTCTGGTTTGCTCGGATGAAATGTCTGAAAATCTTTTACTCATCGTGTTTCATGTGTTCTTTCCGATGGTATAATCAACATTCAAAATCTGAAATTTCTTAACTCAGCGGATTGAAATGTACATTGGTACTCAACCAGTTTTCTTTTTTCACGGAATTTAAGAAATCACAACGAGTTATACAAAGCAACTGTAATTCACGCGGACGAAATCACGGGTATCATCTTGTCGTACTATATACCTACGCTGAAATTTTAGTGGTTGTTTTCCCGCAGCCAAGTGATTTTGATTCGGTAGTACAATTGATTTAAAAAAAAATTGGCAGTCTAGGGACTGCCGATAGAAGTGAAAACGAATAATTTTTTTTTAATTTAATTTAAAACAATTAAAATATAAACCTTAAAACTAAGGCTTTAAAGTTTAGTTACGAATGTAGTATATAATATAAGACCTTTTGTCTTCGTAACAACGCGAGCATGTCGGCGACATGCATGTCGGCGCGGAGCATGTCGGTGAATCCACAAGTTTACCCCCTACCAAAAAAGGCTCAACGCGGCTAAAGAAGTTTTTACTTTAAAAAAAACCGGCCAAGTGCGAGTCGGACACGTGCACCGTGGTTTCCGTACAAACCTGCAGGTATTATATGATGTAATTAAAACTTTATGCTTTTCGCAATTTTTCCTTTATCTGTGCTATAAGACGTTGCTTCGTCCCAAATTTCAAGATTCTGAGTTCACGGGAAGTACCCTGTAGGTTTTGATTCCCTTGCGAGTGTCGAAAATTTGCAGCATAAACGGCTGTATCTTTTGATTTATTAGAAGTTTGATTTTTTCACAGCTCCAAGGGACAGTAGACCTGAGTATTTGATATGAATTTCAGCTTGATACCTCCATGCGTTCCTGAGAAAAAGGGTCTTGACAAACAGACAGACGGACAACAAAGTGATCCTTTAAGGGTTCCGTTTTTTCCTTTTGAGGTACGGAACCCTAAAAACAAAAATTAATTGTTTAGAATCCAAAAGTGGCATCTTTACAGTCGAGAAAAAAACTCGAACGCGACCTCGAGTAATACCACAGAATCAAATAAATATTATAAATGCGAAAGTTTGGATGGATGGATGTATGGATGTATGTTTGTTACTCAATCACGCTCCAACGGATGAACGGATCTGGATGAAATTTGGCACAGAGATAGATTATAGTCTGGAATAGCACATAGGCTACTTTTTATCCCGGAAAATTAAAGAGTTCCCGCGGGAACCGAAAAACCTCAATCCACGCGGACGAAGTCGCGGGCATCAGCTAGTAGTAAATATATACCTCGCAAGCAGGTTGGGCGTGCAGGCTAGTTTATGCATGCCGTATCACTACACCCGATTTTGTTCTGAACATTTACGAGTATGAATCGCCCTTCACGATAAATAGGGAAGCGCGTGCGATTGAAATAGTACCTACGTTGAAGTCGATTACTATTGTTTCTCACGCTTTCGAGTAAGTGAATACCATTTTAATTTATTTTCAAAACAAAATGCTTTTTATTTTATTACTTTTACTATTTTTCGAGTGCAAATTTTTCTGCCGTGGGAAAACAACCACAACAATTAAACGCTGTTTAACAGTTAGAAAAGAGCACCAATACGATAATTAATAGCATATTATTCAATATTAATATTTTTTTCTATAGAGAGCTGATTCACGGGAAGTAGCGGATAAAACACCAACACCCATGGCTTCTTTAGATTCAATGGGTATCTAATATATTTTTTATATCCTAATAATATAAATGCGAAAGTTTGGATGGATGTATGGATGGATGTTTGTTGCTCAGTCACGCCGGAACGGCTGAACGGATTTGGATGAAATTTGTTACAGCGATAGATTATAGCCTGGAATAGCACATAGGCTACTTTTTATCCCGGGAAATTGAAGAGTTTCCGCGGGAACCAAAAAATCTCAATCCACGCGTACGAAGTCGCGGGCATCAACTATATCATATTTTTTATTTTATCCAATAGTATTAGGTACTTATTCAGGTATGAGAAATTAACCTCTGATTTATATTTGCAGAAGTGCAATATGAGAAGCTTCTCCTGGGTAGGTTAAAATTATACCTATTTGTTATTTTGTCTTTTTTTAAGTAAGTAATGCAGTACATTATGTTATAATATAATTGTCATTTTTTTAGTTGAAAGAGTACCCGTTGAAGAAGCTGAAAAAAAGATAGGTGAGTGGTAAACACTCGTACCAAATCTCATACTTTAATTTTATTTGTTAAATAATACCTACTATAAATTATTAATTATTTTAGGCCGTTTGCGTGATGAGAAAGTCTCAAAGTTGGATATTGTAACACAAGACGAGTTTGATGAACTAGTACAGACCGTAAAAGAAATACAAACAAAATTCGGCTTAGGTGATGATGCTAAATTACCTGAAAATATGCAATTAATGGAAGATCTTTCACGTGGTGCTTCTTTGACTGATGCTAGGGCAGCCTTACTACTAGCTGCTCGACTTGAATTCGTCGAAAAAACTTTGAAAGTAATGGAAACTGTGCTTACTGATTTAGCTGTCAAAAAGGGCATAAAACTTAAACAACAACGAGATGGAAAAGAACGAACCTATGCAGTACAATACACACAGATAGGTGTTGATACTCCTGAAACGAAGGTAATTTATGATGTACCCAGCGGCCCGTCAAACACTTCAGCAAAATCTGGTGTAGAAGCTGAAGATGTTCAAATGCACCAACTTTCAGAGCCACCTTTCACTGAAACGGAAGATCCTGTTATGGAAATGTTGGGAACAATGCCAAAGTCAAATAATATTAACATTGATGACTTAGAGTAAGTATCAAATATACTACTTTATTGTATTTATGTACCATAATATATACTTATACCATACCTACTTTAGTTTTCAAACTAGGTACCTACTATTTCCGAATCATCATACTTACCATAATAATATTATAAATGCGGAAGTGAGTTTGTATGTTGGTTTGTTCTTCAGTCACGCCGCAACGGAGAAACGGATCGACGTGATTTTTGGCATGAGTATAGTTGAGGACCTGGAGAGTAACATAGGCTATTTTTTATTCCGAAAAATTAAGTTATATTTTTTTTAATTCACACGGGAACTCTCCCGTGTGAATTAAAAAAAATATTCCATGCGGACGAAGTCGCGGGCATCAGCTAGTATTTTATAATACATGAATATGAATATAATTATTTTCAATCTACTGTACCGAGATTCTAACTATATCGATATTTTTGTTTTTTATTTTTTATAATATTTATTTATTTATTTATTAATAATATTAATAATAATGTCTTAATAAAATATATCTTACATTCTACAACAAAGAGTTTGGTAAAGAATTCATAACAACACTCATTGGCCATACGAACGACAGACTAAAACACTTAGAGCATTAAAAAATTTAGAGATTTTGTAATAATATGAATAATTCAATCCACAGCGATGCAATGCAAGAACTGTATGAAGAATTACTTAAGTCTGTGGGAATTCTTACAAATAAAGCTATTAGTAAGGCTGACGAGGCATTAAAAACGGCTTGTAGACTAGGTAAAGTAAAGTCTCATAATATTACTTACATGCTAGCATGAATAAATAAGTTCTTGTTCTACCTGTCTAAGTATTAGAGTCTTATGGTTACTTACTTTTTGCTACCTCGATTATATTTTACAAGATAAGTTATTCTTCAAAAAAATTAATATTAAATTTTTATCTTTTATACGATAGAGACAAAATTGGACGCAACAATGGATGTAGACACTCGCATGGAGGGTTTAGAGACGTTAGTGTCTGAATATGCGGGGAAAATTAATGCACTAGATACGAATCTGTCGTCACAAGTAAGTGCGTTTCTTTAGGCACATCAATACATTATTTTTTATTGCTATATTAGTCGAAGACTTCTGTGTTTAAAGTAGATTCACAATAGTAAAAGTCGACTGCAAAACATTTCTTGGCTAGGTTCAAAATTATCATTCTTTTTAATTAATTCTCAATTAAGAATAGTAATTGTCTTCATACAATGCCATTGGTTGTTTAGATGTCGAATTATCAAGAACTGTTAACTCAAATGCAACACGACTTAGAAGGTGGCTTAGAAACTATGGCTGAAGCTTTAGCCAACCCTCCAGGAGAAATCCCAGGTATGGCAACTGACAGTTATGGTACAAGAACAACATACAATGATGCTCAGTAGAAGTATAAAGAATTAAAATGAAAGGTATTCGTAATAAAGAATGAAAGAAAGACTACTCCAAGTAGTTTTCTTCTTTCGTAGAAAGAAGAAAACTACTTGGAGCTAACTTATTTCATTCATCTATTACAGGAGCAACAGAGCTTAACGCAAATTTTGCTAATCTACAAATTGAATTTGATACTACCACTATGAGACAAAAAGAACTAAAGGAAAACCAACTCGTGCTGTCCTTGGACGTTCAAGTAAAGGGATTCAAAAATTAAAAATATTGTAACATAAATGATGTCCGTGACTTTGTGTGCTTGGATTTACGTTTCTAAAAATACCGTATGAATTCTTAGATTTTATGGGGTAATAACCAGCAGATATCCGTCTTCGGAATACAAGGTAGTTCTGTAGAAAACTTTGTTAAAATCGGTTAAGCTTGGAGGTCGTGAAAAAGTAACAGAATGACAGATAATTACACTTTCGCAAAAATATGAGACGAAGGTAGTCAACTTAACAAACATGGATTTTTATCTATTTCTATCGATTCTGTCTATTTTTTCTCCTTTTATCACTTAAACATAACATTATACTTCATATCTATTACGCTAATTGTGCGTCCGTTTTTAGTTATTTATGCAACAGTTGTGTAATAAGGGGTATTAAAACACGAATGTGGGTTTATCACACGACGCGTAGCGGAGTGTGATAATAGTATCATATGAGTGTTTTAATACCTAATTATCAACTGTTGCATACAAGACTTTATCTACACTCATAATATGAATCCTCTATAACAGATTCTGAAATAGTTAGCTTACTGCTAACATTAAAACATCCAGTCCTAGTAACCTAATATCATCAAAACTCAAAACTTGAATCGCTTATTTTTTTTTTAATTTTTTTTTTTTTTAATTTTTTTTTACTTTTTTATTTTTTTTTAATTTTTAATTTTTTTTTAATTTTTTTTTTCTTTTTTTTTTTTTTTTTTTTTAAATTTTTTTTTAAATTTTTTTTTGTTAACTTTTTTTACAGCGCGCGGCGTTCTGGTAGTGAAACGCGCGTGTATGACAATATTCTTTTTTTGAAATTCGTACAGATGTTCTTTTTTAGGGTTCCGTACCCAAAGGGTAAAAACGGGACCCTATTACTAAGACTCCGCTGTCTGTCTGTCTGTCTGTCTGTCTGTCTGTCTCCAGGCTGTATCTCATAAACCGTGATAAAGTAAATATTAAAGGGGGGCTCCCATACAACAAACGTAATTTTTATTTTTAATACGTCATAAATCGTAAAACTTACTACAGGTTTGTACGGAACCCTCGGTGCGCGAGTCCGACTCGCACTTGGCCGGTTTTTTGTAATTCATACAGATACCACGCATCGAGCAGATGTGGCAGGGGTGTTGTAATGAAATCCAGTACAAAATTACATCACCCGTTTGGATGATGTAATGGTTATTAGGACATTGGGTGTTTTAATGTTGGCAATTAGCTAACTGTTTCAGAACCTGTTATAGAGGATTTATAGCATGGGAGTAGATAAAGTAAATATTAAAGGGGGGCTCCCATACAACAAACGTAATTTTTAAGCAATTTTTTTTAATAAGTCATAAATCGTAAAACTTACTACAGGTTTGTACGGAACCCTCGGTGCGCGAGTCCGACTCGCACTTGGCCGGTTTTTTTTGTAATTCATACAGATACCACGCATCGAGCAGATGTGGCAGGGGTGTTGTAATGAAATCCAGTACAACATTACATCACCCGTTTGGATGATGTAATGGTTATTAGGACATTGGGTGTTTTAATGTTGGCAATTAGCTAACTGTTTCAGAACCTGTTATAGAGGATTTATAGCATGGGAGTAGATAAAATCAATAAGTTCAGTTTGACTGACTTCATTCGTAGGCCTTGTGGAAAGAGATTGAATTGCTTCGCGAAATCAAATCAGACCGCGACGAAGTAGCTGATGCATTACGAGACAAAGCTGGACTTGGTGCATTAAATGGTCTCGTTACCCAGCAACAGTTCGATGCAGTGCGAGGTGATTTTGAACAGCGAATTGGAGCTTCATACGATAAATTCAATAACCAAGAAATTGTTTGGCAAGTAAGAACCTTATGAATCCCTAACTAGGGATTTATTTCTAGCTCATTGAACCAAAAAAAAATCTAGCTGCTGTCTTTATCATTCCTTGGAGGCTTGCTTGACGATAAAGCGTTTCAAATCAAATCAAATATTTTTTATTCAAGTAGACTTGAATTGTCGAATGAATCTACCACTGATTCGGAATGTCGTTCCTATTGAACACCTCAAACTTAATATGTTTGTCTCATCGCAATCTTCTCCCACGTCTAATAATTAATCTATCTACTAAAAAAGTTATGCCGATTTGTTTTAGAAACCTGAAGAAACAAACTTCATCCGAACTTCTTCTTCAGAATTTTTTGATAATAATTTTTTGATTTATTGATATCTTTCAGAAAATCATAGATGATCTTCTGAGAGAATTAAACGAGAAAGCCGATTGTGTGCAAGTATCTGTTCTACGCGATGATATAAATAATAATCTCGAAAGACTTCGAAATAAAATACAAATGATGATGGAAATAATCGGGGAACCTCGTGCGGCTGCTATCTCTAGAAGACTACTTCGCGATGCGGCATGTCTTTCTTGTTCAACTCCAGCACAGATAAATTTGGAAGAACCTAATCTACCAGCGTTACCTGCTTTCTCCATTGCATCGACTCGTCCACCAACGATAGGCGCAGAAGGTACAACAAGGCCGAAGGAAGACGGAGATCACGGATTATGTTATCCCGGGCAGCCTATACCACATCCGAGAGATCCAAGGTTTTGAATCAATGACTAATGACTATCATACTAATAATATTATCATACTAATATTATAAATGCGAAAGTGTGTTTATTTGTTGGTTTGTTGGTTTGTTGGTTTGTTGGTTTGTTGGTTTATTGGTTTGTTGGTTTGTCCGTCAATCACGCCGCAACAAAGCAACGGATCGACGTGATTTTTGGCATGGGTATAGTTGAGTGACTTAAGCTACTTTTTATCCCGGAAAATTAAGTAGTTCCCGCAGGAATCAAAAAAACTTAAACCACGCGGACGAAGTCGCGTGCATCAGCCAGTTATTAATAATTTCTGCAATGAAAATCGATATACTTATTCATTTCAGACTTTTGAAAATTTGAATGGGTTCGGATATTTGTAGTAATATGCCTAAACCTTTATTTTATTAAAACCAAAGGCTTAGGCATATTATTATTATTTTTTTAAATATAGGTAAGTATATTATAGAGAGGGACAAGGGCGAGAAGGTACAAACGTTACAGGCATATAAAAAGATCAAGTTTGTCGGAAGTAAAAAAATCATTACAGATCCCACGTCTGCCGAAGATACTGCGGTGGATCACATACTGCAGTGCGTGGAGCAATAAGCCGTGCCCCAAAAGAATTGACTATAAGCAACTTGCATCGTGAAGCAATTACTGGAGTTGGTTCAGATGGAAAAGTAAATTATTCCATCCTTACTAATATAATATAAGTATTATAAATGCGAAACTGTGTCTGTCTGTCTTCTGCTACCTACGCTTTCACGGACCATCCGTTCATCCGATATGCCTGAAGTAAAAACCTGCACGCTGCCAGCTGCAGCATGCATGTTTCCGCGCGAGGTTTTTTTTGCAGTTAAAGAAAGTAGTATTTAATTGCTTAGTCAGATATTACTCCGAAGATTAGTGAAGTCGTAGAGTAGCGTGCCCTGAGGACGCCGGCTAGTAGGTATTTTATAGGAACATATGACAGATGTCGTAATTGTGCATCGTGTGATTACAGGTTTATAAGATGGATGAACAAGAAAATGAAAAGAAACCATGTCTGCCTTGTAACAAACCACCTTATGTGTCTGAAGAAAGGCAAGGTGTGTACCTATGCACTTAGTATGATCTGTACCTACGAGTACTTAGATTTGCCGGAAGTTTAGATGTTGCCGGTGTTTCACCCCTGGACAGTACGTAAATTCGTCGGTCCACATTCCATCCCATCGGCTATTAAGTACACCCGTGTTTGCCCTCACACGTTATGTAGGTATTTAACTATAATATCTCTCGATTATATGGCTAATCTCTATGCTTGGTCGGGGTGGCAAAAATTCGATCGGGAGGACTTTCCGGGAGGTGATTTTTTATTGCTGATAGGCTTGCGCTTGACGATAATCATGCTTAGTGCAAAGCAATGATGAGGTCTTTAAGGGACCGGCGACCACCGCTCGCAAGTTCTACTCGAACCGCAAATATAAATTTGCCGGTATATTGCTATCCCTATTTGGCTGAAGACACATGATCGCGTGCAAGCGCGATAGCATTATGAGCGTACAGAATTTGTTATACATTTAGTCTTGTTCCGTGAATAGGTACCAAAAATGATGAATGAAAAATTGTTGTTTTTAACTTCGTGTTGTTATTCTGTAACTTGACAATATAGGCTATGTTCCTGATCAATTAGTACGTGAGATATCGTTGGTTTTAATATGAAACAAATAAGGAGAAAACATGTCGTTTATGTCGCAAAAACATGCAAAACGCAATGTGCTTACATTTAATTTTGGGAAAATATTTTGGAAAAATAATTATCCAGGGACCTAGATAAATACAAGTTCAATCTTAATAATCGCATGATATGGAGGAAATATGTTCGAATTACTAATTATTTTGGTATTACGTTTGTATGAGCAATTCACCCTCCGCTGGCGCCTTAATAGGTTGGAACGCGCTTGCTTAGAAGATGCCTATTGTGGGCCTATATATAACCTTGCCTACTTATGACCAATTAATGTTTTTTTTTATTCCACTACAAGTTAGCCCTTAACTGCGATCTCACCTGACGGTAAGTGATGATGCAGTCTTAGCGGGCTAACTTGTTTGGGGCACGGCAGTGATTAGGTAGGTACCTACATTAAACCCATACCCCTTTCAGTTTCTACCCGGTATCGCTTAGCGGTACATCTTTGTCGGTATAGGGTGGTAACTAGCCACGGCTGAAGCCTCCCACCAGACCAGACCCAATTTGACCCTGCCAGGAATCGAACCCGGGACCTCCCACACTAAGACCACAAAGCGCATCACGGCACCAGGGAGGTCGTCAAACCTAATTAATTAAAAATAAACTCTTCTTATCCTAGATTATCGATCTGAGGCAGATTCAGAAATGGCGCGGTTTTACGTGTTGCCGATTATGACATCGATGGGCCAAGCTCCGACGAGCGCGAGTATCTCCGTGACCCCACCTGCACTTCCTTCTGATGATGACTAGGCTATGAAATCAAAGAATAAACTTATTTTTATCTCACTAGCTTGGAAAGGCTTTCGTAATTATTGTTCAAAATCCACTCAAAGACCCAGTACCTACTTGTTTAATTGCCAGTAGATAATATTTAAAAATCTTACTCTCAGCTCTCAGCTTTCATTATACAGACCAGTATTTGTGATACGGTTTGTGATAGGTATGATTATTGAAGAGCAGTAGGTAGGTTTTCAGGGTTGCATACCTGAAAGGTAGGTTTGTACCCCTTATTAGGCTTTGATTATTAGGTACCTACATACGAGTTGACTCGTCAGTCGTCAGTCCGATGCTGCCAGGCGAGGGCTGATCATTGTCACGAGATTGAAAAAACCTTAACGCCAGTGTATCACACTACGCTTTTCAATATATTTGTGAGAAAACATGAAAATCAAACTCGAGTATGTAGAAAATAATTTCTCATAAAACATAGAAATAGGAAGACTACGTAGTCGTAATTGTAATTCTCTGTAATTCCTAATTCCATGTTAAAAAACTGGGGAGAAAATGGACTGACCTTAACTCAGCAGTATCCTAGGGAAATATATGACGTCATAAATCATCGCCATTATTGTACCATGAGCACTGGCGTTTTCGAGGTAAGGTACTCTCAGTGCTGACTGCGTACCTACCGTCTTGCAGTACCCGGAACGGCGGCATCGCAGTATACTATGTCACACCTGACAGTGCTCGCAGTGTATATCATACATACTAAGTGTACAACACTTAAGTGTATATCAGAACATACTAACGTGTTCTGTAATCTGTGGTAAATACTATCCTGTTCACAGATCACTATAAACTAGTCCCTGGGGATCCTGTTACTTGTCTGTCGACTGTCAGCTCTTGTCTCTGATATTTGGTATATGTCTGTGGTATATGTTCCGAAATACACTGCGAACACTGTAAGTCCCCAGTAAAGAGCCATATTTCAGGTTATACAATACTTATTTATGTAAAGAGCTTAGAGCACTGCCAGTGCTCGCAGTGCTTACTGCTTAGGTATATCGGAACAGCCAATATATTGATATGTACAAGTCGTCGAGAAATTAGAATAACAAATTCAATATAAAAACCTGGAAAAAAGTATAAATAAATAATAATTACATAAAATAAAGCACTTTGAAAGCTATTTAACAAGTTTGTGCTGTCACTATTTTGCACTATTTCTGTGATACATATTACATTCACACGTTGAATTTCATCACCCTAACCTATTTTGTAAACAGAGTAAATGTACCTAAATACAAATGCATAAAATATTGGAGTTTCAAGCTGTAGTATTGGCAGCGGGAAGAGGTTCGCGCTTGCCTGATGTTGGTGGAACGGTTTCTAAATGCTTGCTACCAGTAGGACCCTACCCGGTCCTGTGGTACTCACTGAACATGCTTGAGAAGTATGGTTTTCAAGGTAAGCTTTCATACTTTTGAGAATAGTAGTATAACAGCAAAATTGTAGCATAATGTAGCTTACTATAAACTTATATTATGTTCCACAGACTCCTTATTTGGACCATACTCCTTGTTAGGAGGGCCTTTAGTAGTACCACAACTGCATTAAATTCACGGCCAATTTGGTTCCAAGAACATATTTATCATGTGTAGAATATAATAGTTTCTTGATTAGATAAACTAACTTTTGCCTTCTATTCTGATATAAAATATGGAAGTATGCTATACCCCTAACAGGTTAGCCTGCTCCAATCTTCGACTGCATCATAGCTAACCACAAGATGAAATTGCAGTCAAGCACTAACTTTTAGTGGCATAAAGTAATACACATAATATACTATGAATCTCTTCATTCTTATCAAAATGAAGTGACTAAATAACTCCAATAAATCTAAACTGTAACTTAGTACTCAATTCTTAAAATAATAATATATTTAACTTATACGTCTTAACATTACTTTAAGCATTAAAGAATTAAATATTTCTTTACAGAAACTATGGTAGTTGTGCTGGATGAAGATAAATCAAACATACTCAATGCATTAGAAAAATGTCCTTTAAAAATTAAATATGAATTAATAGTTATTCCATCGGATGAAGATTGGGGCACTGCAAACTCCCTCAAACATATCAGCAGCCGAGTTACAACTGATCTTATTGTTGTATCAGGAGATCTTATCACTAATGTAAACTTAAATGAAGTTCTAAATCTCTACCGCAAACATGATGCAGCCCTCACAACATTATTCTTTAACAATGGGCCAGAAGAATGGATCGAGCTCCCTGGTCTCAAAACCAAGGCAAAACCAGACAGGGATCTCGTTTGTATAGATAAGGAAACTGAAAGACTGGTCTTTCTTGCCAGTGCTAGTGACTTTGAAGAGAATATAACAATCCCCCGCATGCTTATGAAAAAATTTAGAACAATAAGCATGTACAGCAGGTTATTGGATGCCCATGTGTATGTAATGAAGCATTGGGTTATAAGTTATTTAGTAGAATCAGACAAGTTTACATCAATCAAAGGAGAACTAATTCCACATATTGTTAAAAAGCAATTGTCTAAACCTAAGAACCCATTGGAAAAGAAAGGAACATCGGAGAAGAATGTTGATATTTCCAATGATATTTTTGATTTTGCTGTTGATCAGGGATATGAGAGTAAAATTAGAGAGATGTCAAGTTATAACGACCACAAACTAGGCAGCAAAGGAGTATATTTCAATGATGTCCTCAGATGCTATGCACATATCCCAAGTAAAAATACATTTGGGATTAGAGTCAATACATTATCAACACTTTATTTATCAAATAATAAGGTAAAAATATAATAATATTATATAATATAATCATTATTCACTCATTATTCAGGGACCAGTGTGTCATAATTTCCAATTGGCCTAGTTGGGACAACGAATATCAGTCGATTGTGATGGTCAAGTAATGTTGACCCAAGTCTGTAAATGGATGGGTGACTGGATTTTGTAGTCTGAATTTTGCCTTTTTGTTTCCTCCATGTCTCGGAGAGCATGTTAAGCCATATGTCCCAGTTAATATCACTAACATCTGATAATAAAAGTTAGAAACCTAAAAGTGGAAAAAGTACTCTTAGTCGATTCAGCAATGAGGACAACGACACAGACAGAGATTAATCATTATTCAGTCAGTAAATTCACCAATTACTAATCAAGAGGCTGAATGAACTGGAATCCAAAAGAATAATTTATAATCTCTCCCATGAAACTGTTTCCATACATAGTGAAATGATGAACAAAAATCATGCTATAATAGGCCTAATTTTCTTTTAAAACACCAATAAAATCTGTGATTGTTGATCTGACTTTTTACTAAAAGAAATTTTAATTGCTATAGCACATTATTATATTATGTTATAAATATGTATGTATAAAATATAATGTAAAAATGGTTATGTTTTCTTTCAGATATTATCAAAGTGGGAGGAACTAACAGGTACAACTCTCACAGATAGGTTTCATCCAAACAGTGAAGTAAAGACAAAACAAATAGATGAAACATGTACAGTTGGAGAGAAAACTGTTATAAGTGAAAAAACCTCTATAAAGAGCTCATTCATTGGTGCCAACTGTACTGTTGAGAACAAAGTCCGATTGACCAACTGTATATTAATGAACAATGTTACTGTAAAAGAGGGGTAAGTAAGAGCTGGCAGTGTTCAATATTTTAAAAACTCTGTTATGCAATACAAGCAATGATTGTAAACTATACTCTACTAAATATTATGCCATTATTTGACTGATCTCACCTGATGGTAAATGTAATTACAGTCCAAGATAGAAACAAATAACCTAGAAGTATAAGCTTAATGATCTAACAATGTGGGTAGAAACTAGCCACTGCCAATATCATGAGACCTCACGCACAACAGACCTCCAGCTGGAGGTTTAAGTGCAGAAAACTGCCCAGCAGAAAGAAAGAAGTCATCAGACCTGGCCAGTCAATAGCGACTGTTAAGCAACGTTGACCCAAGTCGGGAACTGAATGGGTGTCTGTATTTGGCCTTTACATTTCCTCCTTGCCTCGGAGAGCACGTTAAGCCGTAGGTCCCGGTTATTATCATCTACTATGACTAACATCTGATAATAATCGTTAGAAAACTAAGAGTTAAAACAGTACTCTTAGTCGAGAAAGAGCAGTCGAAGAAGTCTGAGAACTCACTATCCCAAGAAAATCCCTAACATTATGGGATTACTGTTCCAATTTGATTGAAATCAATGTGACTTAATTAACTTTAAAAAAGGCCAAAATTGTATGGAGATGTTACAAGTTTTCCGATTGAGCATTGTTAACATTAACTTGAAAAATACTTCATCTAAATTGCATCAACTTTAATTTCAGATGTGTTCTTCAAGACTGCATAATATTTACTGGTGCTACAGTGGACTCGGATAGCAATCTGCAGTACTGCCTCATTGGACCGCACCATGAAGTGCCGGCGAATTCTAAAGGAAATCACCAATTATTTGCTGAAACCACAGACAGTATGATTACTCTTGGATGATACTAATTATTGAGCTATTTATTAAAGAAGATTTTAACTTTTTACTTAACTTTATTTAATTTATTTGCATATAAGATAGTCTATATTTTTATATGACGACCTACCTGGCGCAGTGTTGAGCGCTGTTGCCTTAACGTGGGAAGTCCCGGGCTCGATTCCCGGTAGGGTCAATTTAGGAATTTATAATTTCTATATTTTCTCTGGTCTGGTCTGGTGGAAGGCTTCTGCCGTGGCTAGTTACCACCCTACTGGCAAAAGACGTACGTTCCATGCCGTGTAGAAACCGACTAGGGGGGGGTATGGGTTTAATATAGCTGCCATACCCCTCGCAGGGTAGCCTGCTACCATCTTAGGCTGCATCATCACTTACCATCAGGTGAGATCGCAGACAGTTTCGTATCCACTAAAGTCTAGACTTCGGGGATAAGAAACTTGCAATGAAATTAAAAGATTAAAACTTACGAAAGAGGCTTATTTAAAGCTTTCAATCACTTAGGTGCTGATGTAAGTTCTACTTTGTGACGTCATGTAGGAAATGAACACAAGTCACGGTTCTGACCTGATTGGGTATTATGAGACATTCTCGGGACAGTATTGTTCAGGTACCTATGATGAATCAGTGATGAAACTTATACGTTCACTGCATAAAACTGATTGCGCATAGTAGTCATGGGTATCTAAGTAATACATATCTATGGAATCTACCTACGTAGGTAATTTGCAATTGGAATCAATTTTTCCGCTATTTTCTTATTAACTTGGGACCTTTTGCTAGAGAAACGGGATCATGCCTCTTTTATAACAAGTAAGAGAAAAAAGAGCTTGAGTATCTTCTTGCTTCTTCGCTCAAACCTCTCTCCGGTCGCTCCTTCATTGCTGAAGATCGTGGTCCTGGCTAGATCCTAACCTCGAACTGATTATTTGTTTCCATTGGCTTCTGTTGGTAGCCATTATCACTATCTATAGTATGAAATTTCGACGCGTTAGACTCCCTCAGTTGGTCAGACCACCTACTTAGTTGGTGAGCGGTCTCTCGCTCTTTTGCCCTCAGTGTTGCCCGTTACAATAAGTTCAAACCTAGTTGCACTTAAGTGGGTGAAGTGACGAACGTAGTCTGTAAGAGGAAACTCGCGCGAAGGAACTTTCCGCACAGTTAAGGCACCCCTTTTCTACGTATGGCATCATAGTAACCTTACAGTGAAATGATATCACCAGACAGGACAAAACGAATGAACCGATCGCACTACTTTAGATAAATGTCTTCATATCTACGTATCAGTACCTACTAAGTAGTTGCCTTACATCAGTAGGCGTATCGTAACTAAGTATATGGTAAAATGGTAGTTACCTATGTTTTCATATTGGTGACTTAACCTACGTGCATAATAGTGAACCGATAAATTGCCAAAAGCATCAACCCATATCAACCATCATCTTCTGACATAGTTAGTAGGTATTCTACTTACAACTACTTATTCTTCGTGCGCCTTGTGATACAAATGAACGTGTCGTGCATATGAGTAAATTGCTACAACTGTAAATTACAGTTTCCATTCAAGAAGATTGAGGGACGAGTGGCCTAGTTGTGGCAACGCATATCAGTCGATTGCGATTGTTAAGCAATTTTGACCCAAGTTGGTAACTGGATGGGTGACCGAATTTGGAGGTTTTTTGGCCATTTCGCTTCCTCCGTGCTTTGGAGAGCACGTTAAGGCGCCAGCGGAGGGCTAATTGCTCATACAAACGTAATACCAAAATAATTAGTAATTCGAGCATATTTCCTCCATATTATGCGATTATTAAGATTGAACTTGTATTTATCTAGGTCCCTGGATAATTATTTTTCCAAAATACTTTCCCAACATTAAATGTAAGCACATTGCGTTTTGCATGTTTTTGCGACATAAAGGACATGTTTTCTCCTTATTTGTTTCATATTAAAACCAATGATATCTCACGTACTAATTGATCAGGAACATAGCCTATATTGTCAAGTTACAGAATAACAACACGAAGTTAAAAACACAACAATTTTTCATTCATCATTTTTGGTATTCACGGAACAAGACTAAAGGAGGAGGTTTACCTTTGGAGCACTCTTTGTACACTCTACCATGAATAGAGGAAAATACATAGATTGTATTAAAAATATAATAATTTAGAATATTAAAGTAATTAACGCGAAATAAAATAAAATGTATTTCAAGTTTTCGATACGTTTCCAAGATGGCAACCTTTAGCCATAGAGATGGCAGTAGGCGCGAAATGTATCAAATGTCATTTCTGACAGTCACTGTCAAAATAACGTGTTTTCCCTACGGTTTTTCCGGTGTTGTGTTGACACTTGACAGAAAACGTCAAAAAATATGAATCCGCCATTGTTACCCACTCGTGTTTAGTGTTGCTTATCGTGGAAAGATTAAATAATTACACCGCTGAAATTACGACGAATTCGTAGATTTGAATGATCAAAACTGGTTTAGTACTTTTTTTTCTTTCATTTCTCTACTTGTAAAAGGACTGGACCAACGCTCCATACAAATCTGGACCGTCTCCTTTATAACAAATTCTGTACGCTCATATTGCTATCGCGCTTGCACGCGATCATGTGTCTTCAGCCAAATAGGGATAGCAATATACCGGCAAATTTATATTTGCGGTTCGAGTAGAAGTTGCGAGCGGCGGTCGCCGGTCCCTTAAGCCGTCGGTCCCGGTTATTATGACTAACATCTGATAATAAATAATAATCGTTACAAAAACCTAAAGAGTTTAGTTAACACTCTGTCGAGTCGTATGCGGAAGGACGTGGGAACCCACCGCATTATTATCCCAAGAAAATTCCTACCATTATGTTATTACTGGAAAGGGGTCACGACCCTCAGTAATGAGGAATACGACGCAAAGAGAGATTCAAGAAGATAAGGTACAAAATGCTTGTACCTACAATGCTTAGGTACGTGTTCTTCATACGCTTATTAAACTTATGTTCTACCAATTCAATCCATCAGCTTGTATAGAGATCCATACAAGCTGATCCAGCTTGTATGTATCTGCTGCTCCAGCAGAGCAGGAGATCCTGCTCTGCTGGACATAAGGGCCTTTTCGAGAGCGCTGCCAAATACGGCCTTCAACTCCTCATTCACCTGCTTCCCGCCATCTTCAGGGCATTGGTTTAGCAGATTGTAAGTCGTCCTAACTCCTACGTACTATTTACTAACTAGGTACCTACTCCAGAACACTTTGGCTATCGCTGGGTTCTGCTTCAGTTAATATGATTTACTAGCTAATGCCCGCGACTTCATCCGCGTGGATGAAGGTTTTTTTGTTCACGCGGGAACTCCTTAGTTTTCCGGGATAAAAAGTAGCCTATGTGTTATTCCAGACTATATTCTATCTCTGTGCCAAATTTCATCCAGATCCGTTCAGCCGTTTGGCCGTGATTGAGTAACAAACATCCATAGGTACCTATACATCCATACATCCATCCAAACTTTCGCATTTATAATATTTATATTATTTGATTACCTGCCCACTATACCTAATAACTACAGTTTGCTTGTGCAACCCCTCTCAAACTAGAAGCATTTTTGCTTCTTTCTGACTCTCTCAATTACTACTAATTATACCTACATAAAGAATAGAATCTATGATAAGATCTCAGTATCCTGCGGCAAAGTAAGTATCAAACTTTAATCGATATAGTTATTTAGATAAGTGATTGTGTGTGCGTTGGCTAATCTAACTCTACGGTCTATCTCGACAATATTATACCTATCCATGTACTCATTGCTTTATTTCATTGCAGAATTTTGTTTTACAATCGAGATGTATCTAAAAATTACCAATCATTAAGCACTTATGTTGATTTAACGTGTCGTAAGTCCGACAGTTAACCGTGTTGCGGTTACGTAATTTGATGCATCTCATCGGATTGGGACACAGTTGTGCAGGTTTTAGCACAGTATGTATACCTAACTATCTATGGAATATAAAAAGATAAGTAGGTGTGTCTTAAGCAAAACTTTTCGCTCATTCGTCGTTGCACTAAGGGTCTACGGAAAAGACTCCCTGCAGCCCGAACACAATCAGTGCGAGAATACTTTCTCACGGTTTTTTGCACAGCTTTGTTGATAAAAAAAGCCGCGGGAAAGTGGTTTCTATTCTTGAAGTTGGCATGCCGCAACAGATTGATTTATCCATACTAATATTATAAATGCGAAAGTGTGTCTGTCTGTCTGCTACGCTTTCACGGCCCATCTGTTCAACCGATTTTGATGAAATTTGACACAGGGATACTTTGAATCCCGGGGAAGAAAATACTTTTCATCCCGGAAAATTAAGGAGTTCACTAATTAAAAACTTCCACGCGGACGGAGTCGCGTGCATTTTCTAGTTATTTATAGATATATGTAGGTACCTACTTAAAAAGATCGCTAGTAAGACGTAATCCTAACTCTATGATCTAGTCCGATTGAGGTGGTCTAACTTAAGGTTAAAATGTTCGACTGCGAATGACGAAGTCCTAGGTTCGATTCCCGGATCAAGTCAAAATAAAAAGTACCTGTTGGGTCGTGCCAAAAAACTCTCAATAGGCTTCGATTATTATATTTAAATATTCATAGTACCAACTCAAATAGGCTTACTAGGTACATACTTACTATTCCGGAGTTAGGAGTGCCAGATTGCCGTCGCTTCGGACGATGGTTCGTGCGATCTCACCTGATTGCAAGTGACGATACAGGCCAGGCCTGGCGGAAAAGCTGTCAAACACTACGTAGGTACTATCAGACTTTAGCCAATTCCCACGGGGAATAATACCCTGAAATTCTTTTAGCTTAAGCTTGCATAACTACCAAATAACACAATTATCCGAGTTTCGGCTTGCTCCTCACGTGACCCGCACATCGCATTGCGTTGTTGCGACCCAGGTGCCGGACTAGGAGCACGCCATTTTCATTAATAAAACAAAGTTAAAGTAAATAAGTTGCTAAAAAAATAGAGTGCGTCAGCTCCATTCCCTCTGTGAGCCTTGCGCCCTGCTTGATGACGCGTCGCAATCGTTCACCTCAGGCTCTCCATACATTTCAATACAAAGTAGTGTGTAGACGAATCGCGTAGTTTGTAGTCTACCTTTATAATATTATAAACCGTACGATTATAATATTATATTAAGTGAAATATTACGTTTAACATGATTGTCTTGCACTCGCGGATTTGCAACCCCGTTTTTTATCGAAATTTGTAGAGCCAGCTCTTCGCTTTTCGCTTTTTCCGCTATGCAGAAAATTCACCCAACAAATAAGAAAATCTAACAAAATGAAAAGCTAGAAAGCTTTTGAGTCTATCTAATCGTATGGCGTTTACGTATACTAAGGCGTTTTTTATAAAAAGAACGCTTATTTCGCCTGCAAGTTCGTCGCTCGTTTAGCACCACCCAGGGGACACGTGCAGGGAGGTAGAAGGTAGTTCCTGCGGACGTGAGCGACGGGGCATCCCCCATGCTTTTGATTAAAACTAGCTGACGCCCGCGTGGTATATGTTTTTTCGTTCCCGCGCGAACTTCTTAATTTTTTCGGGATAAAAAGTAGGGCAATATCATTCTTCATGTCCTCAACTATACCCATGCAAAAAAAATCACGTCAGTCCTTTCCTCTGTAGCGGCGTGATTGAAGAACAAACCAACAAACAAACACACATTATTAGTATAATAAAGAGTTATTACACATTATTAGTTAAATGCAAGAGATCTGTTGAGGAACACTCTTTAGACTTGCGTGTATTTTATGCAAACAACGGCCTTGACTTGCCCACGCTATGCGAAAAGGAGAGTGTTAAAAGTATGTCTTGAAAAACATGTTCCAATAGTTTCAACACAATAATATGTTTTGATCAACAAAATATTGTCTCATGTGAGAGTAGCATAATTTATTGGTATTCCGACGAACTGGCCTTTAAGTCGAGTCAAGGTCGTAGTACGAAGTCTATTGGCTTCAAACACTCTCTAATATTAATGTTTGTAGGTACGTAATATAGCACCAATGTGCTATTTACATGCGCGGTTTACAAGTCTACAATTTGATTTGACAAGTTTGGGTAGGTAGGGTAGTGGAACCAAAAGATGAACGACACCCAATAGATGAACGGCCGAGCGAAAATTCAAAAAAAATAAAACATCCCGCTATTTATTTATGTGCATTATTTTTTTCCGCACGTGGCAACATTATTTCTTCCCGATTCCCTAACAAAATCAACAGTCACAGCTTCGACGCGCTTGTAGTTCGACGCTTTGTGAGAGTTTCCCGCCAAAAAATTGTTTTATATGGAAACCTTCTTAAGGTAAGTGTTTTTCAAACTTAAGGATTTCGGCAATTTAAAGCAATTATATACGATAGATTTGAGTAGTTTTGGTTGGAGTAAATCTTGATATGTCTGTCTTTGATTATAATGATACATATACACATTATTCGCCGTATTTTTTGAAAAAAATACTGTTCAAGTAATGGATTCGATTTCGTAAGCTTGATCCAATAGATGAACGCCGTTCAACTAATGGAGAAATGGCATATTCTTATACAGGTCATAACATTTATATTAATGCTTAGAGACCGAAACAAAAAAACGCAAATTAATTTTAGTTAATTTATGAATTTAGTTACCAAAAGTTGAACACATTATTTTGTGTTTTGAGGTTTTATTTCAGTATGAAATCTTGCGTTGTTCAGTTTAAGAATTCAGGTCCAAAAGTTGAACTAATGAATATGAATTCGTTCAATTATTGGGTATCGCGTCTTAAACTGAACGAGTAAATTGCCCCCCCTCCACATGCCAGGCCAGGGTAAGAAAATTAGCCAGTTAATAATTAAAAATTTGTTTTTCCGATGTCGTCAGTCGGGGCTCAAAACGCGCCGACGTATTGTAATAAGATAATTATAATGTTAAAATAAATGTATTCCTATTAAAATGCTAGTTCAACTATTGGGTTCAAACTATTCATAATTAGGGCTCAGTGTTCAATTATAGGGGTAATCCCCTTAACTTCTTACAAAAAGCAACTTTAAAAAATATATATTAGATAAAAGAGTTTCTTTTATTAATCAGTTAAATCTTGAGGATATGTGGAATCACAAAGAAAAACCCAGCAAGCTTCAATGCCATTAAATAGCTAATCAGAGCTGTTCAAAGTTGCCAAAATCGCTTAAGCGTTCATTTATTGGTTCCACTACCCTACTTACTCTTGTTTTTCAAGCCATTTTAGAAAAACCCAATCAAGGTTTCATACTTAAGTATAACCCCAATAAAATTCTCTATCGATATCTAGCTAATTAATGACCTTCCATTACTATTATTGTTTTCCATGCATAGCTGAACTTTTATGAGATAATCATAAAAGCTCTTCATACCTACATAATATTATATGTACATTTTGACTCCTGAAATTTTCATCTAAATCTCATATTCTCGTTAGTTCCATCTGGGCTGCAGAGGTTCATCAAACACAGGAATTCTGTGTTGACGGCATTATTCTACACCCTACACCACCCTAGTCGCTTGCAACATACAACTCACGATGAGGAAAAAGTGCGTAGGTGACTTCGTTGTCAATAATCACCAGCACAATTTGATAACATCATAGAAGAACAAACAAACGATGATGATAACCGGGCATTAATACAGCCTGCATCGTATGGAGCCGGTAGATGCTGCGGCCACTTTTACTTGACAGACCATTGGCAAACAAGATCAAGACAACCAACGAGCCACAAGACCTAAGAAGCAGTAGAGGCATAACTTTCCCGCGCCGCGCACGCGTTCCACGACCACGCTTGCAACACTCGGAAACGTTCCAAAATTACATGATTACGTTTAAAGAACATTTCAATTCAGTGTAGATACGATCGCTCCTTTAAAAATTTAGGCATTATATCAGTTTCGTAATACCGTAGCATCCCTCGTGTTATGTTATGTGCACATTAACATTCAGCAAAACCTGAAAAGTATCCAAATCATATTACTGTTAACTTTCAAAACATCTGATTTTATTATTAGGTAAGTTCACCTTTTTAGTTTCAATATTAAGATGTATCATGTATGTATTCCAAAAAGTATGCAGGTAAGTAAGTATTAAATATTATACAGTAAGCACAGTACACGTAAGTGTAACACCTACCTATATTGTATGCACTTGTACCTATTCTAGAAGGACCTAAGGAAGGAATACTTACAACACGCATGGGATGTTTGTTGTTACAACAACGTTGAGTATATTATTAGTTCTAAGTATTTGGTGCTACCAATTATTCTTTTTTAAACGATAGACATCTGAATTTTTCAATTGGCTCTATCATTTCATTGTTATTTTGTAAACCATACTTAGTTAGGTACTTTTATTTTTAACTTAATACACAATCATACAGATGTACAAGCTTGTGTAATTACTTAAATACGGATATTAATTAATGCAATGTATAGTGAAGTCGCATCCCAAAACATTTGGTAACTGATATAAAAAGACTGTATATAAAATATATATGTATGCCTTAGTACATACATATATATACTAATTAGCTACCTACCTAAACTCCTACCTAAGCTAGCTACCGTTCACCTAAACTCTATAGTTTACGTACCTACTAAAGGCACTATTGGCATAATTTGAGGAAACACTTCCGAGTCAGTTACAAATGAATAGCGTAGGTACGTGAACGTAACTACGTCTACGCCTCATTGCGGACTGCGACTGCGGACACGTAACTGCAAAAACAGAGCGTTACGTGCTCTACATTCATCAATATAATAAACGACGATATAATTATTATTTACAATAATAGGGATGATGCCTATATCAAAAATAAATTATTTCTAACTGATTATTAAATAGACCTAAAATTCACATCCTCGGTTAGTTATATGTTTGGTAAACCATTTTAAAATATAGATTAAAGCAAAAAAGTGCGTTGAAATTTTTTGACATCACAACTGTGAATTTCATACAACTTCCACACTAGAAGTGCGTTTTTAAGTTTAATAAAGAGTTGCTGATTTGATTGAGTTGTCATCATCCCTATTATATATTTGGAATAAGAGAAAGAGTAATTTACTACTTAATAACACTATTCAGTAAAAGACCAGCTTTAAAAATAAGTGACTTCAGAAACGATTCCTAAGACCGGTGAAACTTTTCATGGTAACGAAAGCTGCGTTAGCGTTACATCTGTTATTTACACGTAGTACCTATTATACCTATGCCGAGAATATTAGGGAATATGACTTCACGTTTCACATAGTTCTCATCATCTTTCACTATTTATCATTTAAGTAAGTAGATTTACGTAAATTGAATGTTGAATTGAAAAGTTTCACCGAGTAGGGCTTTCGTGAAGTCAATTTGAGAAAAGCGATTTCCCAATTAGGCATCTAAGACCAACGACTACAAAAATAATTTATAATTTTGAGTACGATAGAGTATACCTATTACGAATTTCAAAAATATTATGTCCATTTAGTTCCTCCGAAAGGTTATAAAAATGCAATAATTTACATGTAAAAGTACCCGGAAGCATAGTTATTATTATTAACGCTACGTCACTACGAAGTGTCCAAGATTATCACGTAAAGTTACAAATTAATATTTAATACTAGTAGGTGCTCCTTTAGCAATATGACCTTACCATTTTTAAAACAATGAGTTTATGTAGCAATATCTATGGCCTCACTTTCGAGGCTGTGTATAAAATTAATACTCACACACAATTAATATGGTTTAACTTAAAACTGCCACACATCTACCATTGGGGTTGTGGCAATAATGGCATAACTTTGAAGAGAGCTAATTACTATACATAAAGCAGGTTTTACGTTAAACTTTATTCTGGCAGGGGAGTGTCATGCGTCGAATTTAAGTAAAAACTAACTTATTATTTAAGCTACATTCAGTGTAAGTAGGTCCTTAATCAGTACATTCAGCCCTGTACATGGACGTAAGGAAATGACGATGACTGCATATATGCAGTCATCGTCCTCTCCTTCACCTCTCTCTTCTCAGTCGTGCACTCTTGACAGAGTCGTCGTGGCTGCTGGGATGATTCAGGTACACTCGTCATCGGTCTTATTCTTTAAATTGGGTCGCACCGCCCCCCGCGCGATGCTCCTCCACCTGTCTCGTTTGGTAGCGTTGCTGGAGCACTCCACCACAGTTGTCTGGGTCACAGTTTTTATCAGGTCCGTCCATCGAGTAGGAGAACGTCCTCAGGCTCGCTTCCCTTCCACATGACCTTACAAGGTTCCACCAGACGCTCAATTGACCCTTCATTTCTGGAGATGTGACCAAAGAATTTCAGAATCCTATTATATTGTGTAGCACAAATCATCCTTTACGCCCTACTCATAGGTATAGGTAGGTACATGAAGCCAAAAAGTTTAAAAAAATTAGAGTGTCTATAAGGTTGTTTCGGGCCACAGGTCAGGTCACGGTCGACATGTCATCTTGCGCAAGCATCTACGAGTTGACTGCCACCGCTCCCCTTTTGGCGACCGCTCTACCTGATATGACTACTACATACCTACTACATAATTTTGACAATCATGGTAGTGGGCACCTGTTCTCTGGGGCTTGGATGGGCCTATCTGTAGTAGCAGAGAGCAGGTTTCGTTTTAGAGAAAGAGAGTATCTTTCTCTAAAACGAAACTTCGCAAACAAACGAACGAAATTTCGTTAACTCCTCTGCTACATAATATTATCTCTATGCTCCTCTCTATTTCGTTTTCGTACACGCAGACGAAGTACGGATCCATAGAAAATTTTCGTGACCGATTGGATTGAACGATTTTGTGTGGGTCTAATAACCGACTAATTACGTTCGTTTGCGAAGTTTCGTATGAGAGAAAGAGAGTAGACCCCCAGGTCATGTTCGTCGATAGACGTGATTTGCAATGGACATTGCGCACAGACAAGCGCAGGACCAAACGCGAGTAATACTTCAGCGTCAGAGGGGACGACGTTTTGCCCTGTCGCAAAGTGTGTGCGCTCCATATTATAAAAATGGATGACGCTCGCTCGCGAACATTTGTGTTTTCGCTCTTATGTAGGTAAGTTAGTAAATAAGATAGATGCTAGTGGGAGGCCGTTTGGGATATCATGGCACGCTCTCAGAAAGACCAGCTGATGTGGAAGCAACAGACTAATGATGGCGACTTAAAAGAAGAGCCGGTAGTGGAATGGGTTGTTTGTGTTACCTACTTCACTAGCTATTAAAGTTTTCATTTTACAAAGCGTCTAATTTAAAATAGTACCTACCCATAGAGATATAATACTATATATTATACCTCTATGTACCTACCTAATTCATTTATTTTATATATCGTCTGAAAAACTATGTATATTTGTCGCCCATGACTAAAATTGTGAAACCATACTATATTGATGCCGATTATGTTATCTCTTATCACTACAGAATTATTATACCGTTCAGCGTTATAAAATTGTACCTCCTCTTAGTCGAGTCATATTATATGGGATGGATCTAGGAGCCCAATGAATTCAATTCAAAATCTTAAGAAAACCCTACTACGATCGGAATTACTGGAATGGGTCACGACCCTCAGCAATTTCAGCGCAACGAGATAGAGCTATTTTAGAAGCAAACTAAATAACTTAGTAGCCTATAACAAACGTGTAAAAATATTATCCCTGCAGCATCTTTACAAATAGCACTACTGATTTAGTATGAGTACTAAGTGGGAAAATTTAAATACTAATAATTATAACATTTAGCATTCTGAGAATTAAACACCTGCCAATTTTGTCTAGAGTCTAGACCAATCTAACCAGTTATTAGAATTATCGGCTTCGATGTTATCTAACAATATTTACAACCTGCAATTTTTTTAACCACTAAGTAATTACTAGTCAAGTTTAAGTACGGTTCATTTGTTGAATAAAATAGACATTAATAATTGAAGACCAACGAGGAGCGCTTTCGAATACTTTTTATTCAAATATTCTTAATAGGAGCTAAAGAATGCCTAAGTTTGTGCCATGTTATTTTAATATTTTCCCGTGTTTTTATATTATCTGAATACGGGAAAGCCCTAATGCGATACATAGGTACTACGATATAAACTTCTTACTAGGTAGTAGGGACTCATATTTTCTACCATATCTTTTTTTACAAAAATTCGTACCTTTTTATAGGAATACATTAAACATTGCATAGGCTACTTGTTATCCCAGAAAATCCAATAGTTTTCACGGCAAAACCCAAATCACTTGCATTATCTAATATTTACTTATATACCATAGTACCTAATCATTTAAAACAACTAGCTAATGCCCGCGTCTTCGTCCGGGTGGAATAAGTTTTTTTTTATTCCCATGGGAACTCCTTAATTATCCGGTA